>OY288110.1:37778355-38378355 GCA_958431115.1 Syrphus vitripennis
CTTTTATACATTAAATAATATTCCATTTTTTTTCTAAAACTTATAAATAACTGTTGATAAGCTTATTAAGCAATTAAAAAAATAAAAAATCGCAAAATAATATAAAGCTGTTAAAGCTTTAATTTAATTTTTTTCAAAAAAAAGGCTTGAAATGATCAAAAAGTAAAAGATAAGTCATATTTATTGTTTTTTTTTTTTAATTGGGTATTTCTTTTACAAAATATGAAAATATTTTTTTTTATACCTTACATTATACTTAAAACTTGTGCCAAGTTTAAGTTTTATCCATTAACCATTAAGCCCTCATGGTTTTTTTTAGTAAAACACTACAAATACGCTATACATTTTGTATGGGAAATTTCAAGTGCTCGGTGGCATGTGTTAACATATTTCAATGAAATTTTGCACAGATTTTTGATTTATTATCCTTAACATTTATAGGCCCTGGCATGAAAGAAATTCTGACATTGACAAAATAAGCTCAATCCTAGTGGACATATCATTATTTTTTTAACTCAATTTTGTTTGGTATAAATAAGATAAGTGGTACATATCTGGTTTATACCAAACTCAAAATTTAAAAACCGTACTTATCGTATTTGGACCAAATAATTACAGTTATTTCTAGTGAAGATACAGTTTTCGTTTAAATATAGAATGAAAATATAGCCAAAAAGAAACATAATGGCAGTCCAAACAGAAAAAGTCAATTTATGGAGTTATCTCATTTATACCAAACGCCACAGATATGTATGTATATGTACATACAACATACATGTATTACGTCCTATATGTTTTAATAAAAGTAAACATACATATATTCATTTGAAAGTTTATAGGGTTTTTTTAAAAGCTAAGTTTAAGAAATCTTTTTTGACAAGATTTGAGAAATTTAGTTTGTTTCCATTTTAAAGAACATACAAGAAATTGATAGCATTCAGCAAATTCAATGGCTTTGAAATTGGCTGCATATTTCAACTAGACAACAAATAGTTGCATTCAAAATTTTCATTTATTTTTAAATTTAGTTCTTCGTATATTTCAACATTTCCAATGTTATATATGTGTGAGAGCTGAAGCGAGCGAATTTAAAAACATATAAGCGCTTAATCAATAATTTATACTATTTCCAGGATTTCAGAAAATGTGAAGTTGATCAACTCTAGACTTGAAAATCAAAATTTGAATGTCCCAACTTTGAGTGAAAAAAAAACTAAATCAAGAGTTGACAAAAAAAAAATCCCAAAGTTGTGTTCAACTTTGAGGGAAAAAAATCAGTCCAACCATTGTGTAATTGCGATCAAAAATGTTTGAAATGGGTGTACTTGCCAAGTACTAGTAGCTCTTGTCAGCTATTGAGTTCTCGCCATGAATAATGGCACAATTTTCATGATTTACTAATAGTCATAAGCAAGAAAGTATAATATTTTAAATTTTTCGTTTACATCAATTTATTATAAATAGATTTTGAAATAAATAGGTTAAACTAGCACAAAATATTTCATCACAAAAAATAACTCTTTTTCATTACTCATCTTCATTACATGCAATAACATCTGGGTTACTTTTAGCTATTGCCTTCTCACAAAGGTCCATATCGACAGCCTTAACATCTGCAATTAAACAAAATATTACTTGGAAATTTTTAACTGGTTTCTAGTGACTTCATCAATTATCTGGACTTACCTTTTTTCTTTTCGTTACTGCATCGTTCGACCTTCAAAGTACACGCATTACCATATTTACGATAGCATGTTCCAGTGTAACCACAAACTGGATTGTAATCAAAAGTACAAAATTTAGGGCAATCGGTTTTTTCTTCGGCTTGTGCATCGACGGAAATAGCCAATACTGATTCGAGAAAAATTATTAATACCAGTAAATAATATAGATAAAAGTATAGATATCCAAGATCCTTACCGACAAAAATTGTGACAAGAAAGCTTATATAGATAGTCTTCATAGTAAATATTAACTTTATTGATTGCAAAATGAAGACAAAAATGAACTGATACTCTGGTGGAATCTTCAACGGACGAAAGTTAAACTGGAAGTGTTTAGTATCGAAGTGAGGCTCCGAAGTTTTATATAGGAAATTTTAGACTATCTCAGATGACTCCATCTGAATCACTATAGATCGGAACGGATAAAAGAAGTACGATAACAATGTTGTAATTGAGAAATTGAACGTAGGTTAAAGTATATATGTACGTACGTCGTCGTACGTACATTAAAAGTTCAGTTCAATTATAATTCATGTTCTTTTTTTTATCGTTGTATATCAGCTGTAAGGGGAAATATTTGTTTACGTTTTTATTTTATATTTTTTTTTGTTATTTTTTTTTGAGAATCTCATTAATTATGCAAAAGCAGTCATTAGTTGAATTAATTTAATGACATAACGTATCAACTTGTTGTGAGGAAGTTAAGAGTATTTTGGCCGTGACTTTGATAGACAACAAACCCACACGATTATTTGAATATAGAATAAAGTCAATATTATCAGATGCAGCTGTAAGTATAAAACAAAAGGTAGAACGGTCTTAAGCTCGAAAGTATTCGATGGCAATTTGGGATTTACGCGTTTTATGAAAAATTTGTTTGCGCTTCTTAAACAATTTTATTTGATCTTCAGGTGTGTTTTTGTTGGAGCAGTAAACTCTTGTGGTTAAATCATTTTTGTTGTTCAAGTTTAATTCTATATTATTTTTCATTTTGAGTCTTTCGCACCTATTTCCGATGAGGGTTTGAGTTCAAGCCTCAAGTTTACTTCGCTGCCGCTTGATCTTGTGTTTATCGCTTTCGCTCCAGGTAAAGTTTTTTTAAGTATTCGAAGCAATTGCGAATTGTATGGTGCGCATTCTTACTTTAAACTTTAAAAAAATACTCTCACGTCGACGAAATTTTCAAAGAGCCGGATAATTTTTACATTGTGCTCACACTTTTTTTTTTTGAAAAATTCAATAATATAACAAGCATATTGGTAACATCATCATCATCATCGGCTCGACAACCGGGTTCCGGTCCTGGCCTCCTTAACACCTATATTGATCCCGAGCCGACGCCATCCAGTTGCGCACCCCAAGGCTTCAGGCGTCCTGGTCTACGCCATCTCTCCAGCGCAAGCCTCGTCTACCACGCTGCCGTCTACCATAGAATGTACCACAAAGGACTTTCTGAGCCGGTTCCTCTTCGCCATTACGAGCTAGGAGCCCTGTCAACCGGAGTCTACAGAGCTTAATTTTTGCCACTATGTCTGCTTAATGATTGTACCGTCTCCGGAATCGTCCTTCCTCACATATGGGGCCAACAATTCTCCTTAAAACTTTTCTCTCGAACGCGGCTAAGTAGTCGGAGTGTCTTTTGCTCAGCATCCAAGTCTCAGATCCAGGACCATGGTCTTGTACAGCAGCAGTTTTGAAGTTATGGTGAGATTTCTGGATTTGAAGAGCTTTGATAGACTATAGTAGGCTTTGTTGGGATTTTATTGGTTTGGGGGTAAAAAAATTGTCATTAATGACAAACTATAACAAAAATTTTATTCTTACTTGAGACTATGGACAAGTTTTTGATTGAAAAATCGAGCTCGAGTTATTAATTAGATTTTATATTCCGATGATAGAGAACGCGAAATAGTGTTTTCTGCAATTACGTCTGTCTGACGATTTTGATGATATTTTTTTGTGAGTTTTTGTTAGTAGTGGTGTTCTCTCTTCAATGATATATGATTAATTTTAAGTTGAACACTAAAAGTTGGACGCTCGTAAGATTTTAAAATTTTTGAGAGAATTGAGAATTATTACTTCTTTTTAAACCATCGGTCTCGTCAAAATCGATTAATTTCTTAGGTACTCACCTTCATTTAACATAAATTGGTAAATTGAGATTTTGAACGCAGTAATTATGTATTTTCTTACATAATTTTCTCAAAAACTAAGTCGTTTAGTTTTCAGAGTTCGACTATAAATGAATGAGAACATTAAATATTTAATAAAAGTTATCCACTTAAATTTAAATTTACAGGACACAAAACTCCATTCAAAAACTCATGAAAAATTCTTATTAAGAAATTTACATGATAGTTTTGAGACCTTGCATACTTTTAGATGCACATTGGCAGATTTTTTTATAATACTGTAAGTAGATTTGAAAAAAGCATTTTATATTAACACGACCAATGTCTCTGAATCACTTTACAATTTACTTTAAAACTTAAAGAATCAGTGTTTTAAATTAGAAAATTAAGACTGTAAAATAAATTAAACAATGGTATGTATTTTGAAAACAAATAAGTTCTCCAAGTTCCTAGATCATATAACGTCACTGAATTTATAATCAACAGAGAGTGGAATTAAAAGTAACAGGGGCAAAAAGTAACAGCTAAAAATGAAAGAATTCCCCATTATTGTAATGGATGGCGTAAAAGAGAAGAATGTTTGCTTTTTTAATTTTCTTCTTCATGTGCGAATTTAACAGCGAAAAAAAAGTAATGGAAATGGTCCAAAAAAAGGATAGGTTTGTAACTTGTTTTTTTTTTTTGGTACTTTTGGTATTGCCCTTTTCACCAAAGAAATACAGTTCTGGCTGCTTTGTTAGAACTGCAAATATATTTTGGCCAAGTCTGTGAGCATTTTGCCGTTCTAGATTTTTCTAATTTTGTCATTTGTGTAAAATTTCATGATAGTTGTAACAGATAAAAGTTATGTAGATCATTTCATGTGAACCATGACAGCATATTTTGGTATTGCGTTGGGTTTCTTATGTTTGGGAGATAAATAAAAAAAAATATTTTTACTACCGCTCTTTTAAGCGAGGAAAATGTTCGTTCATGAGTTTTCTTGTTTTGAGAAAATTATTTAATATTAAGTTGAAAAATTTAACTATGTCATTAATTTAAATTGAATCATATTTTAATTTTTTTTTCCTTAAGCTGAGGAGTGATTTTGATTTTGTATGAAAGTGCATTTATTTATTTCTTCATTAAATTAACGAAACGTTCGTTCATAAAATTCAGTTTCTATATTTTTTGGTCATTATTACTTATTTTTTATCTTTTTTGTTTTGATATTTTTCCTAACAACTGATTATAAGATTTGTGTTACAATTTACCCAGACTTGCTTACAACCTACCCCATAGACGATGCAAGTTGAAACAAAACGCTTTTTTTTTTTAATTCAATTGATCAATGCATGTTTTTGGATTCTGTAATTCTATCATTGGAAAATGGTTTGGTTGTTTTTGGTAAAAGTGTTACTTTTACCTTTTTCGAAGTAATAGAGATACTTATTTTTTTTATCAGGTAGTAAAAGAAGTGTAAGACAAAATTATTTCCACTTTAAAACTCCTTTAAATCATCAGTAAAAACAAGGATATTCAATATTATTTGTAACGATATAAATATTGTTTTTAAAATATGAATGCCTTTCAAATGGTTTGCATTTTGTAGGGACAAGGTTTTTTTATATGATTTTCGAGATAGAGGCATGTTGATATGTAGTATTATCAACATGCCTGTAAATGTAATAAATTATGAAACGTGAACATTCTGAGCTTGAGACGCGAAATTTAAAATAATATTATGATACAAAACTTTATTTCTAATAAAAATAAAAAAAAAATAATAAAAAAGTTTTTGTGTTTGTTTTTAACTTTTCATAAACAACGAGGAAGATTTTACAGCCCAAAAAATTAAACCACTAGAACACTGTCTAACAAAAAATTAGTAGCAATTTTAATTAAAAACAAACTTTTGTAATTTGTTTCCAAATTTCCATGTACAACGAAGATGATTTTAGTTTTACCATAATCCTAGCCAGGCCAATACAATGTACGTTTATTTATATTAAATGTCAAAAACTCAATTTATCTCGAAATCTAGACTTCGATTCGATGTGAATAACTTATTTATGTTTATTAAGATGTTTGAAAAGAACTGTTAGTTGCTATTGATTTCAATAATTAAGAATACATAAAATCTGTAGATATAACCTTGTAACCTGTTTTAATAATACAAGTAAAAAAAAGCGTTCTATTTTGTCTATTGCTATAAAACAGAGTTCTTTGACATTAACTCGTTTCGCACCTTCATGATCATCAAAACAAGTCCAAATAATATAACTTTGTTCTCTAAAAACTCTCAATTCTTACTCATCAAAATGGAAAACAAAATTAAAAATCAAAAGTGATTCTTTAATTATAGTATTGCCGGAAGATTATTTCTTAATAGGTCGATAAAATCATATATACTCGTAGATGCTAATGAAAACAAATATGTGGGAATATTTTTTGACTCGCATCGCTGACAGAGAGTATAAATAAAACCGCTGATTTGTAGTTAATGTTCAGTTTGTCCAAGAGGCAATTGTATTTTGTTCTAATAATTTTAGATTCGTCAAGTCAATAATTCGCAATGAAAGTTTGCATTTTATCTTTTGGTATATATACATTTTAAGTGCTTTTCATAGAAGATTTTGAGTTTCAAATTAAATTTGTCCACAGTGTTTTTCATCATTCTGAGTGTGATTCACATTTCAAGTTCTGCTAATCCTACTAAAGCTCCATTTTGTAATAATGTCTGTCCTTCGGAATATAATTCGATCTGTGCGGCAAATGGATCGTGTTTAAAAGTTTTTAATAACGCGTGTCTTTTGGAGGCTTATAATTGCCGTGGTCAATATGAAACAAGTATGCGGCTATATCAAACTTTTGTTTAGTAATTTTGGCTAATATTAAATTTAACATTTTATTTCAGATTTCGAAGAAGTTGATTTTTCCTACTGCAATGAACTAAAACACAAATTTTGCTTTTAAGTTAAATTAAAAACTATAGATTGTAGACATAGACACCATTTTTATATACAAACATTACATAAATTCATTGTATTTTTATTGAATTTTATTAAGTGACCTTTTACAAATAAAATAAAACTGTGCTGAATTAGCATATTTTGATTTTTGGCACATAACAACTACTTCACTATTTCTAATAAATTTAACCGTGTTGGTGGAGCATCGAAACAAGCTTTTGGTTGGAGATTCTTGAATTTAGGTAAATCACAATACGTTTGTTGGATTTCTTTATAGTCTGTAAAGTTAAAGAAATAGTGTAAAATAAAATTTTAATTTAAAGAAGTGTGTTATTGTATGTACCATCATTGTATTGACAATTAAAATAAACTACTTCACAGGCGTTCTCAAAAAATTTGATACAATATCCATTAGATGTGCAAATTGGTGCCGGATCTCCTAAACAGGTTTCGGGACAGTCAATAAAGACTTCTTGGAAAGGCAAGTAGTCATAAAATGGATACAATAATAACTTGCAATTGACAGAGTGTTTTAAAATAATAACTATAAAAAGAATAGTTTGCGTTTTTAATATGCAAAACATTTTTTTTTTTTTGGAAACTGGACAAGCTAGCTGTATTGTGGATTGGCCGGAGTCTGATTCGAAACTGAATAAAGTTATGTTGAATTGCATCAGATGTGTCTGCTCTTCTCCTCATAGCTAGCATGCAGGCAGCTGTTTCAAAATGCTAAAATCCACTCGGATACTTTTTTTTTCAATAGAACTGGATATAGCTATTTTACTTTTTACTTGGCCTTTTATATTTTATGGTAATGAAATCCGAATCGATATATCATTCTGAATCACTAATATACGCATATCGATATCAGCAATTTCGGTTGTAGTTTTAATCCCCCAGTATTAATTTATTGGCTTTTTGATTCCATTCTGTTTTTTTTTATATGCATAGGTACATATATTAAAATTTAATCTACGAGTAGCTCGAGATTTTTTAAATTTGTATGGCGTGGATATTTCGAAAGAAAATAGTAGGTAAGTATTAATTAAACCCTAAAATTCGATTTTTTGCAATAGGATAATTTGTCAAAAATTAAAAAATCACAAAAACTGTTTTAACCTCTAAGTTTTTGGTTTTTTAGACATTTCAAAACATTGCAAATTTATGTTTTAAAAAACAGAACGAACGATACCTTTAATTTTATTGACCTAAGAACAGGAATTAAAAAAAAAATCGACTCTAGAGTTTGAAAAATTAAATTTTTTGATGTAGTTATTTTTTACCTACCATTTGTTGATCCGAAGTTATAAGGGTCTCAAGTTTTTTTATATTGTTTTTAAAATTGGCTCTAGGTATGCTCTGTACAAAAATTAATTTTAAATGTTTAAAAACTTTTTAGAAAAATATAGCGGTATAAAATTTCAAAAAACTAACGGACACCGTAGCTTGAAAAATGTGTGTCCAATGTTTTGGGGCTTAAAATATTTCCATTCTTATACTTATTGCCAGCTGCAATCCACCAAAAAAAAAACTTAGGATGCAGCGCTCTTCAACTTCATTTAACAATAGCAATAATTTATCTCATTTATATTTTCCGATTATGTAGCAGATTTAGGTCACCCAAAAGTAAAATACAGATTTTATATAACAAATATAAAGTTTACTTTTAGGTGTTCAGGTTCAATGATTCCTTTCCCTGAAAGTATGCTGCACATTACCTAAAAATATGTTGAAAATAATTGTTTAGAATCCTATTATTTTCGGAACATGTTCAATGGGTTGATTATTTATTCAAAAATCAATACGAGGAACTGCCACCCAGAACCTTGAGGAATCGGAACTAGTTTTTTTTATTTTGGCTTAATAGAATGAAGATATAAAAGTCTACGCAAACACATGGGACATGTATTCTGATCATTATTAATTGATAATAATCAATCATTAGAAAAATTCTTATTCAAACATGTTTACTTAAATAAATTATAGTTAATTTAAATCAATAAACAAATTATAATTTCGGCAGTTCATACACATCTATAGTGTTTGTTAACCCCACTCACAATTTAAACGTCTATAAAAGCTAGAGGCATATACGTTGAGTGTTTTTCAGTAAATATTCTTCTTTGAATTCCGGTCGTTAAAGCTAGAACAACAATTGTATTTCGTTGCCAAAGATTCAATTTAATTAATTCAATGAAAGTGGTAGTCTTGTTTTTCTTGGCTGGTAGCTATAATTCCTAAAGTTCCTTTTGTAATCAAATACTGGTCATTTATAATTGAATCCATTTATAAATCTTTAGCAATGATTGTCAACTCTGTGGTCAGCTTGCCCTTTGATCAGTGCTCGGAAGTTTGTGCCTTAAATTTCACTTTAAATTGTGCGACAAATGACACATGTTTGAAGGCTTTTAGCAATTCTTGTGATTTAGATTTTCATAATTGCATAAACGATGAGAGTAAGAATAATTAATTAAAAAAAAACTGTTATATAAATTGCCATTTAAAACTTTTGCCTTATTTTTTTTTTTTATAGAATTTAGAATTGTGGATGTGGATTATTGCAAGTCTTCTGAATATCTGCTCTGCAGTGAAGATGATCGATATTTTATCTCATCATTTTTGTAGCAAATGGATGCTGGTGCTAAGCAAATTGCAAGCAGGTTCAACCTAAAATAAGCTGTGATATCGATATGAGTTTAATTCATTATTTCTAAGATAAAAATGTTACTTAAAATAACCTAGATATCGTAATACAAAAAATTTTAATAAAAAATTTATACATTTTTAAAAAATTTTCAATGCACGGTATTTTAAAAAGTGAATGTACAATCTATAATTGATGAATTGATTTCATAGCTGGTCAAAATCCTGAATAACCGCCGTTCGTTGCCACCAGATTGCTCTCTTAATATTCTCTAAAAAAAAAATTGTAGAATCGAAATTTGGAAAATTTGGCCCCACAAAAGTCTCGAGCCAGCAGTGGTGCCATGAAATAAAGACATTTTTTCTTCATGTTGCCATAAATGAAGTTAGTTTTCTGATGGTTGGTTTGTCAATTTTTTTTTTAAATTTCTGCGGAATGCAGGATGGCGGATACCAAGGCAGTTTACCAGTACAACAAACCACACTAATCCAGCTCATACCAAGGGGCACTTGATATCCAGAGACAGTTCATACCAAATGAAAAGAAAATGCACGACTGTTGTTGTTTTATAATAGGCTGTACTAGCACTAATACATTAAAAGAAATTAATAAAAAATTCAGTGCGTAACGGTTCTCAAAAAAAAATTAATTTTTGCTAAATTATTAAAGATAATATTAAAAAATCGTTTCAAACTAGAGATCAGAAATAATTGTCAACCTTTATTTTCAATTGGGTTTTCTCAGACAGTAAATACATTTTTTTAGAAAGAATTTGGTTACGCTTTGAGATTTATTTAAAAAAAAATTTGGTTATCGGTTGACACTTATTTTTTATTTTCAAAAATATTACAAAATGTATGGAAAAGGTCAACTTTTAACCTTTTTCGCTGAAAATAAATCCAAAATGGTTGATGCAAAAACAAATTCGATTGATGAGAACGTGTTTATTTTTGGAAATAAATACATTATGATACATTATGCACACCCGCATGAATCATGGCTTACAAAATACGGGCATTCTGATTCTCATTGATAAAATTGCAGATGAGATTTATTTTTTTTTCTCTCAAAAATAAAACTCAGTGGTTAACCGTAACCTAAAAAAAAAATAAAGGTTTTATCTCAGACCTTGACCGATATTTTTTTTTTGGTTGAAAATAAAGGTTATTGAGTGAGCATTTTAAATTTAAATTTTGATTTAATAATACATATGAGGCCGTCAGTGCAATAGTGGCGTAACCCACTTTTTTTAAAAATGAGTTTTTCATGAAAATGGGTCCCTTAATAAATCTATTTCAATACAAAAATATTTTTATGCAGCTATCTACACTCAAAACCAGATGGCACTCAAAAAGGTGTTGTTGCATTTTATAATTTGATCATAGTTTGAGTGCAATAGTGGCGTAACCTTCATACTTCTCTTAGAAACTGTTTGCTTTGGTATAGATTGAGACCATTTGCTTTGGTATTTATAATATGGGCAGTGAAAAAGTTCACATGTATGTTTAGGATGAGTTTACATCGCCAAGGGGACCTCAAGAAATTGGGTCTTGTTTTATGCATTATTAAAAAAACGTACATAGGATGTTCTAAAAAAATTATATATTCTGTCCAATGTGGGGCCAAAATAGAAATATAATGCTTTGACCGTTGTACCAATTTATGGTATCCCATCCCGATTTTATGGTTGAAGAAATGCGAGTGGCGATTCCTATTTGCCATGTGACCAAGATTTTTGTTTAATAGAGAAGAATAAAAATTTTATAAAAAAAATGAAAATGATTGGGAAAATGTTCCTCGGCCAGAAACAGAAATCCACTCGAAATTGTGAAAATTACTTCGTTTGATTTTTTTTCCACAAAATCTCTGGAGGAAAATATGACAAACAGGAAAATGTCCAATCCAAATTCCAAGGTTGAATGGCTTAAAATTCCGTGGTTACATTTCGAAAAAAAATAAAACATCATCAATTTTGTATATATGTACTCGTAGGTAAACTGATGTTTTACTCGAAGAGGTAAATGAAAAAAAGAGACAATCCGTGAATATTAAAAAACTCAACCAGCTTGTGGAACTTAAAATAAGTGATAAAAAAAGAAAGACTTAATAGAACTGCTTCAATTTATACCACCAATCCATCACTTTTTTTATAATAATTTAAAAACGTCAACAGGTGTTCCAATTAAAATATTTGACGTTTTAACAGTCGAGGAGTAAAATGATTAAAAAATAAGTAAAAATAATAAAAATAAAAATATTATAAAAAATTATTATTGTTAAAATATGAACTATGAAAGAAATAAAAAAAAAATAATATAATAAATTTTAGGTAACCTTTCTTTTTTCTTTATTTTTACAGCAAACCATGAATGCAAAACTTTTTTTTCCAAAATAATGTTTGATTCTTCTTGTTATGTGCGAGGCACTTATTATACGAAAAAAATTTAATTCAAACTACATATGTATGTATATGTACAATGTACATACATAATATTCAACAAGATTAGAATTTTCAATCAATACAATTGGAAGTTGTTTTTGCCCTAAATGTCAATTTTTGTGAACTAAAGGCCGTTAAAAGCTATTTTGAATAAATACGTAACTCAACAAGAAATCTAACCAGACAGTGCTAAGTTTTATAATAATTGGTACATATATAATAATTTGTAACATAAAAAACCATTCTTATGCAAACTGTTATGTTTATAAAATGGTATCGAAGCGGTACATGCCACCCCTTATATTCTTGCTTGTACCTAATTTTAATTCATGCCGTTTTGAAAAACCTCTGAGTCTGGGCTTTACCGGAGTTGGTAACCCTATTAGAAATCGAAATCAATAATTGCTTCATGGATCTTTAAAGCTTATAAGCTAAATATTATCCCACATTGCATTTTGGTCCAGTTTTTCACATAAAATGACATTTTATATATCAGTGGTGAACTACAGTGATCATTTAAATATTAAAAGTAATTTTATTTCAAAAACTAGTATGAATTGTTTTTTGTTATTTATAATAACAATGTCATAATCTTAAGTTTTTATGCATGAATTTAATATTTTTATTTCAAAGAATCACTAAGAAACATATTTACTAGCACTAATACATTAAAAGAAATTAATAAAAAATTCAGTGCGTAACGGTTCTCAAAAAAAAATTAATTTTTGCTAAATTATTAAAGATAATATTAAAAAATCGTTTCAAACTAGAGATCAGAAATAATTGTCAACCTTTATTTTCAATTGGGTTTTCTCAGACAGTAAATACATTTTTTTAGAAAGAATTTGGTTACGCTTTGAGATTTATTTAAAAAAAAATTTGGTTATCGGTTGACACTTATTTTTTATTTTCAAAAATATTACAAAATGTATGGAAAAGGTCAACTTTTAACCTTTTTCGCTGAAAATAAATCCAAAATGGTTGATGCAAAAACAAATTCGATTGATGAGAACGTGTTTATTTTTGGAAATAAATACATTATGATACATTATGCACACCCGCATGAATCATGGCTTACAAAATACGGGCATTCTGATTCTCATTGATAAAATTGCAGATGAGATTTATTTTTTTTTCTCTCAAAAATAAAACTCAGTGGTTAACCGTAACCTAAAAAAAAAAATAAAGGTTTTATCTCAGACCTTGACCGATATTTTTTTTTTGGTTGAAAATAAAGGTTATTGAGTGAGCATTTTAAATTTAAATTTTGATTTAATAATACATATGAGGCCGTCAGTGCAATAGTGGCGTAACCCACTTTTTTTAAAAATGAGTTTTTCATGAAAATGGGTCCCTTAATAAATCTATTTCAATACAAAAATATTTTTATGCAGCTATCTACACTCAAAACCAGATGGCACTCAAAAAGGTGTTGTTGCATTTTATAATTTGATCATAGTTTGAGTGCAATAGTGGCGTAACCTTCATACTTCTCTTAGAAACTGTTTGCTTTGGTATAGATTGAGACCATTTGCTTTGGTATTTATAATATGGGCAGTGAAAAAGTTCACATGTATGTTTAGGATGAGTTTACATCGCCAAGGGGACCTCAAGAAATTGGGTCTTGTTTTATGCATTATTAAAAAAACGTACATAGGATGTTCTAAAAAAATTATATATTCTGTCCAATGTGGGGCCAAAATAGAAATATAATGCTTTGACCGTTGTACCAATTTATGGTATCCCATCCCGATTTTATGGTTGAAGAAATGCGAGTGGCGATTCCTATTTGCCATGTGACCAAGATTTTTGTTTAATAGAGAAGAATAAAAATTTTATAAAAAAAATGAAAATGATTGGGAAAATGTTCCTCGGCCAGAAACAGAAATCCACTCGAAATTGTGAAAATTACTTCGTTTGATTTTTTTTCCACAAAATCTCTGGAGGAAAATATGACAAACAGGAAAATGTCCAATCCAAATTCCAAGGTTGAATGGCTTAAAATTCCGTGGTTACATTTCGAAAAAAAATAAAACATCATCAATTTTGTATATATGTACTCGTAGGTAAACTGATGTTTTACTCGAAGAGGTAAATGAAAAAAAGAGACAATCCGTGAATATTAAAAAACTCAACCAGCTTGTGGAACTTAAAATAAGTGATAAAAAAAGAAAGACTTAATAGAACTGCTTCAATTTATACCACCAATCCATCACTTTTTTTATAATAATTTAAAAACGTCAACAGGTGTTCCAATTAAAATATTTGACGTTTTAACAGTCGAGGAGTAAAATGATTAAAAAATAAGTAAAAATAATAAAAATAAAAATATTATAAAAAATTATTATTGTTAAAATATGAACTATGAAAGAAATAAAAAAAAAATAATATAATAAATTTTAGGTAACCTTTCTTTTTTCTTTATTTTTACAGCAAACCATGAATGCAAAACTTTTTTTTCCAAAATAATGTTTGATTCTTCTTGTTATGTGCGAGGCACTTATTATACGAAAAAAATTTAATTCAAACTACATATGTATGTATATGTACAATGTACATACATAATATTCAACAAGATTAGAATTTTCAATCAATACAATTGGAAGTTGTTTTTGCCCTAAATGTCAATTTTTGTGAACTAAAGGCCGTTAAAAGCTATTTTGAATAAATACGTAACTCAACAAGAAATCTAACCAGACAGTGCTAAGTTTTATAATAATTGGTACATATATAATAATTTGTAACATAAAAAACCATTCTTATGCAAACTGTTATGTTTATAAAATGGTATCGAAGCGGTACATGCCACCCCTTATATTCTTGCTTGTACCTAATTTTAATTCATGCCGTTTTGAAAAACCTCTGAGTCTGGGCTTTACCGGAGTTGGTAACCCTATTAGAAATCGAAATCAATAATTGCTTCATGGATCTTTAAAGCTTATAAGCTAAATATTATCCCACATTGCATTTTGGTCCAGTTTTTCACATAAAATGACATTTTATATATCAGTGGTGAACTACAGTGATCATTTAAATATTAAAAGTAATTTTATTTCAAAAACTAGTATGAATTGTTTTTTGTTATTTATAATAACAATGTCATAATCTTAAGTTTTTATGCATGAATTTAATATTTTTATTTCAAAGAATCACTAAGAAACATATTTATTTTTTTTTCTTTTAATAAATGAGCCAAAGAGAACATTGAGTTTATTGTGAGAATTTGTGCGCTCAGAACTACAAAATGCAACTAAAAACATAATTTTTATTTTTCTTGCTTATCTACCCAGTTAAAAATAGCAATGAATGTGGTATTTTTGCGAATTCATCATTATTTTTTACTGAATAAACATTGTTTTAAGAAATTAGAGCACACTTTTTTTAAGCTTCTCGTAGTCCTAGAAGGTTCGTTAAGATGGCACCGCCACAACGGGGGAGGGGAATTTGTTACAACAAATTAGCAATAAATTATTGCATCATTGAATTTCGGAATTTCAGTTGTGGCGGATATACATATTTACTAATGTTACGAATATTAGTCAATATTGTAAACTTCGTCGGCACAAGTAAATATTAAGTTAGAGCCTTGAAACTTGGAAAATATCTTTTCAAATTATTTAGTTTGGAGACGTTTATGCACCTATGCGTATTAAAATTCAAACATTTTGGAACGTCATGCGCTATTAGGGCTTTTTCTTTTCACATGATAGTACCAGCTAAGTTGGTCATGGTGTATTTTTTGCAAAATGGTATTTTTGGCTCGAAGGTTTCCACGGATTTTGCCTTTTTTTATAAAGCAAATAGAGATATAGAACATTAAACTTAATTCAAAAGCAATCAAATTATTTAAAACAATAAAATAACATTTTACATGAACAAAAATAAGAAACAGGTACATATGTATGTTTATACCTGCATAAAAAAAATTAATAAAGTACGCATACGCTAGAGTGTACCAATCTAATAAAATTTATAAATATTCATTATTTTGGTCAGAAAAACAAACCAAAGTTAACCGGTCTATACATTACATAGCAATACTATACATTTATCATGGTATCCCTACAATCTGACCTAGCTACACTAAAAATTCCCCGACTCCACCGTTCGACAAAAATATTCAAGTCATCTATCTGATCCCAACGAACCATCCATCCCATGCGATCCATGCGATCGTTTACCCATCGTATCGTCTGGTCGTGAGCTGCACATCAAAACAAATAAACACAACGTGGTATAAATTTCAAAAGAGAGAACAAAATAAAACAAAAACAAAAAAAAGCAAAATAAGAAAAAAAAAGGAAAATACCAAAACTGGATCTTCTGAATGAATTTTTACGATAAACTCTTTAAGTTGTTGCATCTCACTTCTCCCTCGGTGTGTGTTTCAATTTCAACTTTTAAAGAAATTTTTATCTCTCAAAAAAAAAAAAAAAAGAAAAATGCTAAAGGCAACATTCGAATAAGAAGATACAAACAAAAGCAACACTGAAAATCAGCTGGATCAGTAGGCCACTATGATGATCCCACACATGTGGACACACAGATACTTTGTGTTCTGGTGGTGTGAGTGTTATCTGTTCTAAAAGTCGAAGCGGGTGTGGGACAATTGGGACCAGTTTAAAGAAGCCGAAGGAATGATAGTGTTCTGTTCTGTTTATGCCGGCTTTGCTTGGGTTTCCCTGAGTTTTCTTTTATTTTTTCCCCATTTCGCGTCGGTTCCCTTGTATACTTCGGACAGAAGTTCATTGTTTTTTTTTTGTTTTTTCTTGATAGCGTCTTCGTTGCGGGCGTTTTCGTCTCGTTTGACGCATGGGCAGCTAGCGAGCGATAGCACTTCTCTGGATCTTTGGACTTTTTCTTAGGATTTTTTCAATAGAGATAGTGGTTCGGTTGTGTGATGTGAAACCACCAACAACAACAAATTTAACGATTAAAATAAGAATTTTCTGTCTTGGGGTTGAGCTCTTGAATACTTTTGTAAAATCAAATTCAGTTGTGTCAAAAGAGCCGTCCAGTTCAGTTGGATTGGCCCAAAGATCGGGAATAAAAAGTGAACAAAAAACAAATTGAATAAAAAAAAAATATTATCCCCATGAAAAAAAGTGAACAAAAAAATATTTTCTAAAAAAAGTGTTGTTGAATTCCATTTTCTTAAAAAATGGGTTCCCATTCAGTGGGCCTCTATGGACTGTTACTATGTAGCCTTATCGCGTTAGTGAACTCAGAATTGACCCCACCATATTTCAATTTGGCTACTGGCCGAAAAATCTATGCCACAGCTACTTGTGGTGAAGGAGTTGATGGGCCCGAATTATATTGTAAGCTGGTTGGTGCGAATACAGAAAACGATCATCTTGATTATTCTGTAATTCAGGGACAGGTACGTTCAATTTTTTTTTCTTCTTTTTTTTCAGCAATTCCAGCTAAATTTGAAAAGATAGATATGTACTTATAAATTCTCATATGTGTGATGCATGTAGGTATCTTTAGCACACATGGTTTTTTGTGGAGAATTTAAATATTTGTCTGGCATTAAGTGGATGAAGTCATTTTTTGTTTGCTTTTCATTTATAACCTCTATACGGAGTGTATGGAGGTAATTTTAAACATACACGCTCCGAAATGAAGAAGTCAATTTTATTTTTGTTGATTTTATCTATTTTCGGGATTAAGTACCTTTAGTCTGGAGGGGGAATGAAAAAGAAAGATATAGCTACTTACATAGAGAGAAAAATTTTGACATAAATTTGCTTTGCTATATAAATAGCTATCTTTTATTTCTATCAAAGGAAATTTATAGAATTATTTTAATTTCTTTATTATTTACCTACTTGTTTTAAATTTAAGAAAAGCTAACAAAATGAAAATAAAATAAAAATGTAATGTTCAGCTTACAAATTAATAGAATAAAATGCACTGGATTAAACGTCGTAACTTCGTTGTTTTTGGAGTCAAAACTCAAATTAGAACTGAAAATTAAACGTCCCTAGTACCAGGTACCACCCAAATGAATCGGCAACTATTTGAATATTGATATTATAGTTTATATTAAAATTTTTATTTTGAAATCTGTCCGTTTTTTATTTCCAACTATTTCTTAAGCAATTACAAAACTTTTACTTTTTAAAGGAAAACATATTGCTATACAAATTTTAATAAGAAATTGTTAAGCTTCTTTGAGCACTAAACAAATCATCTTCATTCAAAATCTCAAAATCATTTTCAACATTTATTTAATTTTCAACGAAATTCAAAAACCTTCAAAGTTAACAAATTTTTATATCTACAATTTTAGCAAAATTTTGAGAATAGTTATAAAAACTAAAGGCTGGTTGAAGCAAACGCTTTGAAAAATTTAACATTAATCATAAATCATTAAAAAAAATAAGGCCTTTAACCAAAATATCTTTGAGTTGTATCATAAAATTAACTTACAGTGAACAAACTGACCTTAAATATTCTTTAATCCGTGGATTTATTTTATATGACGTAATTCAATGAAATTCCAATGGTTAGCCTTAAAAATAAATTCACTGATTGTGTTCCAAACTTTTTTTTTTGTGGACTTAGAGGTATTTTAACAAGTAAAACTTTTTTTGAAGAATGTATTTTGAAAACATAATTTTAAATAGATTGTTTAAAAAATGGAGCCTCTTAAAAAACTATTTTCTACGTTTCGGGGAGTTATTCAAACAATTTTATGTATAACAAATTCTATCGAAGAATAAAATATTTTCCACTGGCAAATTTTGAATTTTTAAAAATTTCTAATCCAGGTGAATAAAAATACCCACTATTGCCATTGAGCTCAAAATTTTTGATACATGAATAAAACTCATGTTAATTGTTAGTGAAATTAAAAAATTATTTCAATATATACATCTTAAAATACCTAAACTTTTAAAAACTTTATTTATATTTAAAAAAATATTTTTGTCTACAGGTTTGCGATGTTTGTGATCCAAACAATCCTGAAAAGTACCATGGTCCCGAATACGCAATCGATGGTACCGAATTATGGTGGCAGAGTCCTCCATTGTCCAGAGGCATGAAGTACAATGAGGTTAATTTAACCATTGATTTTGGACAGGTGAGTTGATATTTATAATAAAAAAACTTTATTTGAATTCTTTTATGCAGCTTCATCAATTTTTATCAATATTTATCTTTAATTTCCTTTTTTTTTTGTAAAATAATGATAATATCATGATAGTATTGTGGATTTTTTTGAAAATGCTGCATTAGCACATTTAAACAAAAATGAAAAATTTTAAATGGTTTGATAGGTGTATAAATTTTAGTTTTAAAAAAATCTAACTTCAAACTTGAAAAAGTTATGGTAGAGCAATCTAAATAGTTACAGTTTCAATGTATTATTATTTTTCAATGAAATATGCTATATGTGAATTTCTAGTATTGAAACTTTTACTATTTTTGCACAGGTAAGATTAAAAATATAATAAAAAATTGTTCTCTATGTCTGTATTACGACATTAAAAATCACAAGGTTGGCTAAAATTAGGCAGTTGGAAACTAAATTTGAAGTCATTTTTGTTAATATTTCAAAAAAAAAAAATCAAATTTAAGTAAGTTGAAAAACTCTAGGAATTAATTTTCCGGTTAAACCAATAAACTAATATCTTCTTCATTTCAACTTAATATCCCTGGACTATATAAAACAGAAGACGATGGGAAGATACCTTTCAATAATGTATCTCACATTTTGGTATAGTAATTATATCTTCTCATGTATACAAGATCATAAGAGTGTTGTCTTCGTTTGAAAAGATACCTTCGTGAAACCTTTTTGGATTTGTTAGGTATGTTGTTTGATTGTTAAATGTTTCCATTTTTGCTTCGTTCTTTTATTCTTGATTGCTAAGCATTTTTTTTTTTGGTTTTGTCGAAATGGATTTTTTTTTCATCCACGTTTCACCTTACGGACATTGTATGGTTTTTTTATTGGATCACTCTGTATGTCTGGATAGGGAATGTGCCTATCTCGACATTTTACGATTTAAATGCTACTCTATTAGGCACGTTGCATTTGTTTGTAGTTTTAAATATGATTCGTTCTATGTGGACTTCATGTTTCTTTTAAGTTTTTCGAGGGGTTTTCTATCCTAGAATTAGATACACAACATTATATATTTTTTTAGAAATGTATGAGATCAGCATAATATGATAGACATGCGAATCTTTTTGCAAATTATGTGTGAACTAAGAATTTTCAATGGAAAATTAATGGTTTGATTGGAATAAGTAATGATTTTTTTTAGTTTTAATTTTGTTTATTTCTAGGTTTTATTTTTAAGGGAACGATACTACCATACGTTGTTTTTAAATTTTAATATCCGCATTTTTTCATTTAAAAATATCAAAAGTTAAACTATATTTTAGAAAGTCGAGCAAATGAACTTATTTAAAAAAAAAAATGATTTTTTTCCATTTTTAATCTCATGAATGTAAATATAACAACAAGAATTCTTCTTGCAATACACATCCGTATCAACGCTCCTAATAAGAAATCTTTTTTTTTTCTTTTCAAACCAACAATATTTTTTTTTTCATTTCCGTTTTATACGATAAAGTAGATCATGTCCAAGCTAAAGCATATTTCTGAGGTCACAATGTTATCATTAAGCGACAATTATAAAAATTAAAAAATGACGGATAATAGAGTTACACAAGCCACACAATTTTAATGAAAGAAACGAAAATGAAACATATCAGATTAACCATCATCACCAGACTTAGAACATTAAAATATTATGAAATGAAATATACCATAGGAATTTCAATTAAGAATCCAAAAATTTCAATTGGTTTGCGTTTATGTTTGTATACATTAATTTAAAAACAAATTGTTTAGTTAAACCAACAAAATTTTAATTTCTCTTTCTTTAGTTCTTTTGTTTGACAGCATTTAATTTTACAAAATGAGTATGGACAACATTTTGTTTGGTATAAGTATACATAATTATATAAAGAAAAAATGCTTAAGAATTAAATTGATATATTATCTGTTCGTAGGATAGGTAAACATTCATTATAACTCGGTATGTATGCATATGCTGTGTACTAGACTGTTTTTTTGTATTTTAGATTTCGATACAGCATCAAAAGTTTCAGTTTGTTAAAACAACTAGCCCTTCTTATAATCTTACAAAAAAAAAATACTTAGACCTTAATTTTAAAGGATCAATTTTTGCTTCAACGGTACCTTATACTACATTTTCACTTCTATTCTAACAACTACATACACATTATGAAATTTATTCGATTCTATAAAACAAAAAAAAAAACTATTAAATAGTCAGTTAAAAACTAAGAAAAGAAGGTATTAATATGACCAATGATTTCACAAAAAAAAAAACAATTTTAAAGACATTATAAAGACATTACAAAAAAAAATTATAAAAAAACAACGGCAACACCTATAAAGTTATACGTAGCTTTTCTTTAATTCTGAACTCTATTATATAATTAATTTTTCAAACTAATTTTTTTTTGAGAATAGTTTCTGAAAAATCAGTTTTCAAATTAATAAATTCCAAAAAAAATGGTTCAAACAAATTAATTTTTAATTTAAAGAAGAAAGTGCAAAATTAATTTCTAAAAAAATTAAAAGCTAACGCTTTAATTTTGCAGTTATATCCGTCAACGACAAGCTTTTTACTCATTACTTGCACATTATGATATATTATCATTATTTGGGTCTAGTTTGACTTCAGGAAACCTCGATAGGATTCCCGGTTTTGGATAAATTTTTTTGGAAATTTAATGGAATACGTTGTAACTCACTTAACAAAAATTCGGTAACTCACATTAATCCATGTTTTCAAATTCAATTTTTTTTGTTTAAGTCTTTGATTTTTTTGTTATATAGTTAATAAGAAAAATTTAATAATTAAGAAAAAAGAGATATGAGAAGAAATGATTTGGTAACTCACGTTACATTTTGTCCACTTTTTCATGGAACTGTGCAGAAGCTTTGAAGTGTCTTTTATACCTATAATTTCTCAATACGACGATTATTAACGAAGTTGCATCCTTAAAAAATTCTGAGAAAGTTGTTGATCCTTTAATTTTTTTTTATTCCCTTATCTGAATTCTCGGAGGTTTTTCAAAAAATTGTTATTCATTTTATCATGAGCATCCGGCGAACACTGTTATCATTGAGTGATACCTATGGTACGAGTATTTAAAAATTTCCCATGACTGGCTGCTAAAATTCAGAGTGAAATCAAATCCGCTGACGATCAGGCAAATGCAGTTAATATTCTGCGAATTGCAACCAAATTTAACTATTCAATTTTAAATGAACTAATACGTACATTTATGTAGGTACTTATACCGCAAACAAATGAGGTCATGAAATTAAAAACAAAAAAAAAAAAAAAAAAACTTCACCAACACAATTGCTAGCTATAAGCTGTTAAGTGCTTTATCTTATGAACATACTATTTACATTCTCATGTACATACACTGTTCATCATTTGATTGAGGCCACTCTTCGCACAATATTTTTTTTTCTTTATTTGAATGTTTTCATTGTTTGCCGAAAATAAGGACATACCTACAAATGAATTGAATCGAAATTTCCTGATTCTGCTAAAAAAGTGGAAAAAAGTGTAGATATACAAAATTTCGTCACTTATTTGCGGCCATTCCGAATACTTCGCGCCAAAATCTACCAAGGTTTTTTTTTGTTAACAAACGTATTTAAAAGTTAAGGTATATTCTGTTTTTTTTTTATATTAACTTATTAAAGGTTTAGGAATACTTTAGCGGGGTTAAAAAGGTGAAAATGACAAAGAGCGGTCAAGAATTTTTAAGTAATTATTTTGAGAATAATGCTCAATTTAATGGGGCATAGTTGAGGCTTATTAGTTATTTTTGTTATTATATTTTAAGAAGGAAAAATGAATTTAACAAAAATTAAATTTCGCAATTTTTTTATTTTTTGGCATAATTGTCAGTGTTTTGAAGATAGTTATTTACAAATTCTTAACGTCTTCGTTATAGTTTTTCGCTGAGAGCGACACTTTTTTAAAACCATCATTTTTACCTTTTAACCTCCGTCAAAATATTGATATTTAATATAAAAATTGATATTTAAAAAAAATATTTATTGTGTGTTCATAAATACTTTTAATAATACAATTTAAACAAACCTTGTAAGACCGCAGTACAGTCGGAGTGACCTCAATCAACTGACGGGTAGTGTATACACTATACATTCATTTAGTTATATTTCCAGTTCATTCGTTCTGCGTTCAAAAATAGAACGTTATATCATTTCACAGATTGAAAGAATAAAAATTAGAAAAGTAATTATGTATAAAGTACTCCATGACATCGGCAACCAGACATGTGTGGTGCATATATGGTTGCTGAAGAAAAATGTTCGTATCCATCTATCTTCTTTCTTAGAGAAAAAAATTCCATCACATTTTGGCCACTAAACGAAAAAATCGATACTACCAAACCAAATTGAATGTAGACTGGTGAAAATGATATACCCGACTGAGTCGCACGTACTTGTTCCATTATGCGAACACTTTGTTTTTAAGTCTGTAAAACAATAATTTGTATGGCAGGTACAGTCATTTTTCAGAATGAAATTAATTTTTGTGCAAATTCTTAAGGACAGTATTAAGAAACACCAAGTGGACAGACAGACAGAATTGCGAGATCCACTTTTTTCGATTTCCCTATCATAGAAATGCCAAGTTTTATCAAAATCTCGAAGTAGAATGTTTTTGAGAATCCAAAACTTGCCCTTAGTACTTACGTATAGTCGCGAGTAAAAACTACAGATACTCTGGAAATGCAATCTCGACTGTAAATGGTCATTCTTATCAATATCAACTATTACAATTTCCGGGATACTCTTATTCTTTTTATCTTTAAAAAAAATGTCTTGACGCTTTAAGAATCATATTATTTAATGTTCATGTCATTGGCCTGTGAGATTAATTTACAATATTTAAATATTGATAAACAATAGGAATTAAAAGAATGTTCTAAATAGGAACTTTTTAAAATTATTTTGTGCTCATTTCTATAGATTAACCAGTGATAATATAATAATAATGTATATGAAATAATAACTAAGAAAATTTGAAAAGAAAACTAAATCAAGCTCAAGTCCTGTGTTCGGAAAAAAATTGTCAAAGATTCATTCATAATTGAATTTAATTTACTTGAAAATATGTTGGACATGTTTTTAAGGCTACATAATATGTATTATAAAAATATTTGCTTTCTTCATTATAGGAGTTCCATGTTGCTTATCTATTCATTCGTATGGGAAACTCTCCACGACCTGGATTATGGACTTTAGAAAAATCTAGTGATTATGGCAACACCTGGACTCCATGGCAACATTTCTCCGATACGCCCAACGATTGTGAGACCTACTTTGGAAAGGATACTTACAAACCGATTACAAGAGATGATGATGTTGTTTGTACAACTGAATATTCGAAAATTGTACCCTTGGAAAACGGAGAGGTTTGTATTCTGTTTTAAAAAATGTATTCTTACAGATTGCAGAGTCTAATAAAAATATTTTTTTTGCATGTAGATTCCAGTAATGTTATTAAATGACAGACCCTCAGCAAACAACTATTTCAATTCTACAGTTCTTCAAGAATGGACTCGTGCAACGAACATTCGTATTCGATTATTACGAACGAAAAATCTTTTGGGACATTTAATGTCGGTTGCTCGACAAGATCCTACTGTGACTAGAAGAGTAAGTATTTTAGATATTAAATGTGCCTTTGTTAATTCTAGTTGGTTTAATTGGTAGCAAGGTCTTTGTTTTTGGTTTACCCTAAACTAACTTTTTGGGAGCACGGCAGTGTGTTTCTTCATTGCTCTGCTCATGAATTGGGAAAACTAGAGTTTGTCCATAAAAATTTTAGTCTACATAGTTCCCTGAAATTTTTTTAAACCATTTGTATCACAAAATTAATTTTTTTAAGTAAAAAAAATGCTTAAAAAATGGTAAAAAAAATGCGGGAAAAAAATTAAATTTTGTGAAATAAATGCTTAAAAAAATTTTGAGGAAACAACCAAAAAATTAATTGTGAAAAAAAGTTTAGTAAGTAGTTATAGTTGTATAAAATTTCAGGGGCAAGTCAAACCAATTTTCGTGCATATACAACCATTTGTATTAAACCAGATGAAACTGTCGTCGCAAATTATTCGATTTTTTTAATTATAAATGATCGACTGAAGACTCGTCGACTGATTGCAGGAGGCGGTTAAAAAAAAATACTAATTCTTCCTTGGCCAAGATTTTTTTGATTATTTTATATTAACGAATTTTTATTTTGACAATTTTTGTCGACTTTTTTTCAACCATTTTTTAGGACGCACTTTTTTTTGACACAATCAATTTTTATTCACGCGGCTTAAAAAACTTTCCACTGACATAATTTTTTTGTCAGAATTTTTCTATCTTTTTGTAACTATTTTTTGACGGCGGCGTTTTCGTGTTTTTTTTTCAGAATTTTTTTTTAACAATTTTCTTTTTGACACTTTTTTTCGACATACTTTTTTACATTAATTTTGACAATTCCTTTTATGATTGAGTTTATTTGGAAATGCAGTTCGCAATTTACAGAATTTTTTCGACGATTTTATTTTCTCAATTTCTTTCTGTTTTTGACAATGTTTCTTTTACCAAATTTTTTCAAAAATAAGATTTAATTTGAAATAATCCGATTTCAATGTGTGTGTCAAACTGAATCTAAAAAAGATTTTTCTTTGTCTTGCAGTACTTTTACTCTATCAAAGATATATCGATTGGTGGTCGGTGCATGTGCAACGGACACGCTGACACTTGTGACGTTCTAGATCCCAAAAGTCCAGTAAGAATTTTAGCTTGCAGATGTCAACACAGGACTTGCGGTATTCAATGTAATAAGTGTTGCCCTGGTTTCGAGCAAAAGAAGTGGCGCCAAAACACCAATGCTAGTCCATTCTTTTGTGAACGTAAGTTGTTGCTTTTATATGTATATTGCTAATAAAAAATTTAAACTCAATTATTTAACAAAAAAAAAAACCCTCAGCTTGCAACTGTCACGGACACTCGAACGAATGTGTTTACGACGAAGAAATAGATCGAAAGGGACTTTCATTAGATATTCATGGACTCTATGATGGTGGCGGTGTTTGTCAGAATTGTCAACACAACACTGAAGGCACAAATTGTAACAAATGCAAGTCAAAGTTTTATCGGCCATATGGAAAACATTGGAACGAAACAGATGTTTGTCAACGTAGGTATTTTTAAAGTTACATTTTCAAAGTTTGACTAATGGAAATTTGTTTTTTTTTGAAGATTGCCAATGTGAACACTTTTATTCAACTGGTAATTGTCAAGAAGAAACTGGCCGTTGTGAATGCCGAAAAGAATTTGAACCGCCAAACTGTAATACATGTGCTTATGGATATTATGGCTATCCAAATTGCAGAGAGTGTCAGTGTTTCTTAAATGGAACTGAAGGCTATCATTGTGAAGCAGTTGATGGAGAATGTCCATGCAAGATTAATTTCGCTGGACATCATTGTAAGCAGTGCGCTGAGGGATTTTTTTCATTTCCGGAGTGTAACGGTAAGTCTACGTTTAACAGAATAATTAATTCTTTAATGGTTACAAGAATTGTGAAGTCATCAAGACGAAAAATAATGGTACCTACCTTCCATACAGTTTTTAGGCCTTTCTAGAAAATCAGATTTTCTCAAAAACGGCATCGACGAATTTTTTTTGAAAAAAATTCGACAAATTTTAATTTATTTTTTCTCACTCTTAATGAAAAAAAAATTCAAATTCGGTATAGTTACCTTTCATAGAATAATTTTTTAACTATCTCAAAAACAGTTCATTGAAAAAAAATATTTTTTGAAAGTTAAATATTTCAAAAACGTCTCTACACTCTACACATACTGATTTTTTTAGAAAACGTTTTTTATTAAATTCTTTTTTGATTTAAATTAGGTAAAATACAAATATTAAGAATGCTGTTTTCAAAAATCTCACATCATTTAAAATGAGCTGATGTTTATTTAAATTTATTTGGATTTAAAAATTTATGGCAAACAGCGTTATTTTTGGCCTCAAAATAGGAATAAAAAAAACCTTTAATGATACTTATGCCTCAAAAACACTAAGTACAATACATTTCGAGATTAAAAATTTGGTTTCTTTAACAAATACCCTCGTTCAGAAGGAAGGAAATAAAAATAGGGGCACGAGTACGATAACTTGGGCGCCGAAAATTGATAACGGTTTTTTGTAGAGGGGTCCAAAACAAGCATTTTTTTACTATGGGAGGGGGGGGGGTCTATCTTGCCCCGTTTGGGCGGGAGGGGCAATGTTATGAAAAGTGTACTAAAAGTGGAAAAAAAATCATTTAAAAATAACGGTAATACTTGTAGTTAAGTTTAATATTGTTTTTTACAGCCAGTATTTTGTACTATAAGCCACTTTTTGAATCAATCAAAAATTATACACAGTTTTCGAAAAAATGAGTTTCAAACACAAAATTCGGAAAAAAAAACACAAAAAAAAAAGTTTGAAGTGTAATTTCTCAAAACCATAAGATTTCACATAAACTAGATTTTCAATTTTCTCGAAAACTAGAAGACATAAAATAATCTAGTTTTCAGTTTTTGATAAGGAATCAATAAGAGCACCGAATTCTATAAAAAAAAATTATATTAAATCTTATGGTTTTGAGAAATTACACTTCAAACTTCTATTTTGGGTTTTTTTCCCCGAATTTTGTGTTTGAAACTCAATTTTTCGAAAACTGTGCATAAATTTTGACTGATTTAAAAAGTGGCTTATAGTACTAAATACTGGCTGTAAAAAACAATATTAAACTTAACTGTAAGTATTACCGTTATTTTTTAATGATTTTTTTTTTTACTTTTAGTACACTTTTCATAACATTGCCCCTCCCGCCCAAACGGGGCAAGATAGACCCCCCCCCCCCCTCCCATAGTAAAAAATGCTTGTTTTGGACCCTTCTACAAAATACCGTTATCAATTTTCGGCGCCCAAGTTATCGTACTCTCCCCAAAATAGGTTATTAAAAATCAAGAATTTTTAAGATCTGAGTTTTTAAAACAAATGTCAAACATTATTCTTAGGAAAACCGTTACTGCAAAGGCTCAAAATACCATAACCTAATTTTTAATATACTTGCATTTTCATTAACAGCTTGTCAATGTAACCGCATCGGATCGATCAGCAATGATTGCGACATGGAAACAGGACAATGCAAATGTTTGAGCAACTTTGGAGGAGACAACTGCGAGCGTTGTAAACATGGATACTTTTCCTACCCAGGATGCAAATGTAAGTTTCAATTTAACTGCCATCCATGTTGCCATTTTATTTACCATCCTATTATCGTTTTGCAGATTGTGATTGTGATATCGAAGGAACCCAGTCAGAGATTTGTAACAAAGAATCTGGTAAATGTATATGTCGAGAAGGTTTCGGTGGACCACGCTGTGATCAATGCCTACCAGGATATTACAACTATCCTGAGTGTCAGCCTTGCAATTGTTCAACAACTGGCAGCACTGCAATTACCTGCGATAACTCTGGCAAATGTAATTGCCTCTCAAACTTTGCTGGCAAACAATGTAATCTTTGCAGTGCTGGCTACTATAACTATCCAAAATGTTTACGTTAGTATCAACTATAATTTTTTTTTTTGTGAATTGTCCGTATTTACTTTGGCTTTTGTTTTAGCTTGCAACTGTGAGCAACACGGTTCGGAAGGTGTCACTTGCAATTTGGATGGTCAGTGCTCATGCTTGTCTAATTTCGATGGAAAACTCTGTGACTCTTGCAAAGAAGGATTCTATAACTTCCCTGTTTGTGAGGAATGCAACTGTGATCCAGCTGGTGTTATTGATAAATTTGCTGGCTGTGGCTCGGTGCCAGTTGGTGAGCTTTGTAAATGCAAAGAGCGTGTTTCGGGACGTATTTGTAACGACTGCAAACCATTGTACTGGAATTTGAACATAAGCAACCCAGATGGATGTGAAGTTTGTGATTGCTATGTCGATGGTACAATTGCTGCCTTAGATACTTGCTCTTCCAAGACTGGACAGTGTACTTGCAAGCCTCACGTACAAGGTCGACAGTGTTCCGATTGTAAAGATGGAACTTTTGATCTTTTCGGTGGCAGTTTGTTTGGTTGTAAAGATTGTGGTTGTGATGTTGGTGGATCTTGGGGTTCTGATTGTGACAAACTCAGCGGACAGTGTAAATGTCATCCCAGGATTACAGGCCGAACATGCACACAACCATTGACAACTCACTTCTTCCCGACTCTATATCAGTTCCAATTTGAGTATGAAGATGGATATACTCCAGCAGGAGCACAAGTTCGCTATCAGTATGATGATCAGGTGTTCCCAGGATTTAGTGGAAAGGGTTATGCTGATTTCTCTGATATTCAAAGTGAAGTTCTCAGTGATGTTACAATTTTCAAGTCGTCCATGTATCGAATGGTGATTCGATATGTCAATCCGAGCAGTGAAAACATCACAGCAAGCATCCTCATTCAGTCTGATAATCCTTTAGAACTTGATCAAAAGTAAGTTTGCATATAATTGTTTGACACGCATAAGCTAATAAAATATTTTTTTAGTGCTAAAGTCTTGTTAAGACCCACAACTAGTCCCCAGTATGTTACGGTTTCAGGAGCAAAGGGTAACAAACCATCTCCAATTGTTTTGGACCCTGGTCGGTACACAATTACAATGAAGAACAACAAGCGTGTAATGCTGGTAAGTTTTTATTGGATACTTAAGGTATTTGGTGAATTCACTTAACTGTGTATTGTTTAGGATTTCTTCGTTCTTCTCCCAGCTGCCTATTATGAAGCATCCATTCTCACTCAAAAGATCTACAACCCATGTGAATTAGGCAATATGGAACTCTGCAGACACTACAAATATGCTTCGGTTTCTGAGTAATTCCATTGCGCATGATCTTAACAGAAGAAACACTTTTAAATTATATATTTCTTTTAGTTTCAAGCCAGCTTTTATGCCATTCATTATCAAAGATGGAGATGTTGCCGCTAAACCAACTGAGTACTACAGTGACCCTGATCATTTAACAATCATCAATCACATTGGCGAAATTCCAATCATCTCGCAGTCCCAGAATGATCTCAAATACATTGTTGAGGTTCCTCGTAGTGGAAAATATGTATTCGTAATTGATTACATCACCGAAAAGAATTACGCAGACACATATTTCATCAAATTAGTTGTTGGTTCCGATAGAGAAAACTTTGGATCTGCTACTCTGTATCCATGCTTGTATTCGATGTCTTGCCGTCAACCAGTAATCGATGATGAATCAAGGGAGAAATCCTTCTATATGTCCGATACTGATCTTTTGCCAGTTACCATATATGTATGTTGTTTGTTTTGTTAGAAAGTAAGAACTATTTATTCTAATTCATTTGTTCTGTTTTAAGAATGATTTTGATGACTCGGCTTCGCGAGTTGCAATTATTTCGGTCACAGCTATTCCACTAGAGAATTGGTCGATAGACTACATTATGCCAACACCGGTTTGTGTCATTCATGACGGAAAATGTTCCACGCCAAAGTTTGGCTCCGTACCGGATTCCAAGAAAATTGAATTCGAGTCTGATCATGAAGATCGAGTTGCTACTAATAAACCACCATATGCTGCTTTTGATGAAAAAGTTCGTCTTGTTCATTTGGATCAACAAAACTCTACAATTGTTATTGAGTGAGTAGAAAAAAAGAATCCTTTTTGCACATAAACACCATAAACCCTTCTCTTTTCAGATCCAAAGTATTGGAACCAGGTCGCTATGTGATACTTGTCAAGTACTACCAACCTTATCATCCAAAATACAGGGTCCTTTATACATTGACAACAGGCAAGCAGTTCTATGATGGAAAGTTCGATATCAAGCACTGTCCTGCTAGCTCGGGATGTCGCGGTGCTATTCAACCCATGGGTGATAATGTCTGGTTTGATATTGAAGATGAGTTCAAATTCACAATTACGAACAACCGACCCCAAGGCCTTTGGTTGGACTACCTTGTCTTCGTGCCAATAGCCAAGTATAATGATGATCTTCTTGTTGAAGAAACCTTTGATCAAACTAAGGAATTCATTCGAAACTGTGGACAAGATCACTTCCATATATCGTACAATGCTAGTGATTTCTGTAAAAAGGCTGTATTTTCGCTAACAGCTGATTACAATGGTGGAGCTTTACCATGTAACTGTGATTATGATGGTTCAACAAGCTTCGAATGTGATCCATTTGGTGGACAGTGTCAATGCAAGGCTAATGTGATTGGACGCAGGTGTACCGCTTGTAGAACCGGTTTTTACGGATTCCCAGATTGTAAGCCTTGTGATTGTCCCATAACGGCTATGTGCGAACCTCGAACTGGAGAATGTATTTGTCCACCAAATGTTCACGGTGAAAAATGTGATCAGTGCATGCCATTTACTTACGGATTCCATCAGATTATTGGCTGTGAAGAGTGCAATTGTAATTATCTGGGAGTAGATGATGGTAATATGCAATGTGATCTTCACAATGGATCTTGTGCCTGTCGTCACAATATTGAAGGACGTGCCTGTGATCAGTGCTCAAATGGATATTTTGAATTCCCAAGGTGTGACCTTTGTAGCTGTAGTATTCCTGGAACAGAGTTTGAAGTTTGTGATAAAAACGACGGAAATTGCTTCTGTAAAAAGAATGTTGAGGGACACAGCTGTGAGCATTGTAAAGATGGTACTTACAACTTGCAGGCTTCAAACCCTGAAGGCTGTACAACATGTTTCTGCTTCGGAAAGAGCTCACGATGTGATAGTGCTTATTTAAGGCTCTACAATGTGAGTCTTTTAAATAATGCATCGTTAAGTATTGTGAATTTCGAGAACAATACTATTGATATTGAACCTTGGGATGTACCCTCCGAAGATATATTTTTAAACGAAACAACTCTTCAGGCTGATTTCTCTCTTAAAGACAACGACAACAGCTTGGTCTATTTTGGAGTTCTAGATTATCTTCTTAGTCAAAACAGTCACATTACGTCCTATGGTGGAGAATTGGTCTACAATCTTTACTACACAACTGGTCTTTTCGGAAAAGCTCTATTAGCTCCGGATGTGATTTTGTTTGGCAAAACCGACGTGCTCATTCATCAGAGTTACGAACAACCAGCACATGATATTCATTTTAAAAACACCGTCCAAATGATCGAAAGTAATTTCCAGAAAATCAACGGAAAGCCAGTGACCCGAGGAGAATTCATGATGGTATTGCGTGATTTGGAAGCAATTTACATCAGAGCCAATTATTGGGAACAAACCGTTGTCAGTCAGCTGTCCGATGTTTATCTGACACTAGCTGACGAAGATGTAGATAACTTCAATATGTATCAAATGCTGCCAGTTGAGAGGTGCCATTGCCCACCAGGTTATTCAGGATTGTCATGTGAAGATTGTGCCTCAGGATACTATAGAGACCCTGATGGACCTTATGGTGGATATTGTATACCATGTGATTGTCATGGACATTCTGAAAGTTGTGACTGTGCCACTGGAATTTGTAAGGTAAGAAGTTATTTTACTGAGCATCTTACATTCAGTTTTTAATATACGCTTGCGCTTATTTCCATAGAACTGCGAACATTCTACAACAGGAGACCATTGCGAGATGTGTGTTGAAGGATACTATGGAAACGCTACATTTGGTTCACCGCATGATTGTATGATTTGCGCCTGTCCCCTTCCATATGATACTAATAAGTAAGCCAAACAAAGTTTCGTAAATATTACGACCGATGTTAATTTAAATATTTTCATTTTAGCTTTGCTTATGGCTGTGAGATCTCTGAATCAGGTCAGAAAATTCATTGTGATTGTAAGCCTGGATATACTGGAGCTCGTTGCGAAAGCTGTGCACCTGGTTACTATGGACAACCAGAAAAACTAGATGACTACTGTAAGCCATGTAATTGCTCAGGCAATATCAACGCTGATCAGCCTGGTTCATGTGACACCATTACTGGCGAGTGTTTGCTGTGTTTGAATAATACTTCAGGACCGGCTTGTAATCTCTGTGCTCCTGGTTTCTACGGAGATGCCATAAAGTTGAAGGATTGTAAGAGCTGTGATTGCGTCGAACTTGGAACGATGGAATGTGATCCGTTCGTTGGAGTATGTAAATGTCATGAAAATGTGATTGGCGAACGTTGTGACCAATGCAAGCCTGATCATTACGGCTTTGACTCGGGATTAGGATGCAGATCTTGTGATTGTGGAGTAGCTTCTAATAGTACTCAGTGCGATTCTTACAATGGAAATTGTGCATGCAAGCCTGGTGTTACTGGAAGACAGTGCGATCGCTGCGCAGCCGATTTTTGGGACTACACATACGAAGGATGCACACGTTAGTTTAAAATATTTATTCTTTACCTATTATATTATAATGTATGTTTTTGATTATTTCTTCAGCTTGCAATTGTAATCGTGGCTACTCTCGAGGATTCGGTTGTAATCGTCAAACTGGGCAATGTGAATGTCTGCCTGGGGTTATTGGTGAAAAGTGCGATCATTGCCCGTATCGATGGGTTCTTCTTAAAGACGAAGGCTGTGCAGAATGCGATGTCTGTCATCATGCTCTTCTCGATGTTACCGATGCCCTACAAAGTCGTCTAAAGCCAGTCATAGATGACTTCCAATCTGTCGCCCTTGCTTTCTTTACTAGCCAAAAACTATTATACTACGACGATCTTGCTGAAAAAATCCGTCCCAAAGTTGAGGCTCTTGATCCAAAAGGTGTGAATCTTAATCCGGCTCGTTCTACAATTGAAGAACTTGAGAGTAATACAAAGACCTACGGGAAGAGTGTGAACTACACGGGTTTCAATGCTTTGGAAAGTCTAGGAACATCTCAGCTATTGCTGGCCAATGTATCAGCAGTTTTTAACCAAACCAAAATGGACTCATTAGAAGCGATGGACGCTTTACGGACAGTTGAGAATTTGGCAAAGAGTTTTGATACTGCTGCCAGTACTAAGATAGAAAATGCTCTATCCGAAGCCGAACTTATATTTGGAAGGATTTCTGCAATAACCATTGACTTAGGACCATCAAGTCAGCTTCTTGAAAATACCACACACCTTTTAGGGAAGATTGATGGTCTAATTGAACCAATTCAAATGCAAAATAAGTCTTTAGAAATGCTAAAGCATGACATTGGTGAATTTAATGATAAATTGGAGGATCTTCATGATTGGAGTATGGATGCTTTCAATAGGTCATATGAAGTTGAAAAACTTAATGCTTTGAACAAAGAGGCCTTTGATAATTCTAAATTTGATACCGTTGCTGATCAAGAAAAAGAAGCTGAAAAAAATATTCTTGAAGCAGCTAAATATATTGGAGACAGCAATACAACTTTGAGCTCAATCGATCAGAACTTGCAAGATCTAAGGGAAGTTTTGGATGGGTTGAGGGATGCTGATAACAATATCGAGGGTTTGTTTCCTCAGATTGATAAGAATATCCGACAGGCTCAAGATGACGTTCTGCAAGCTGAACAACGTGCTCGTGATTTACAACACAAGGCAAATTCATTATCCGATCAATACTCGAACATCACTGCCAACTCTGAGCAGGCGATTAAGGCTTCCACGGCTTACACGGACATTTTTGAAGTTGTTGGCAAAGCAAAGGACCATGCACGGGAAGCTAAATATGCAGCTGGTAATGCTACAGAACTGGTAAGTTATAAATAAAATGAATTTAAAATGCTTCATTCAACATTTTAACAAAATTATCTTTCAGAGCAATGGAATCGAAGATCGTGCTGGAAATGCTGACAAAGAATCTGGAGAACTACTTCAAAATGCTAGGGCTGCACTTGTTAAAGTGCAAAGTGAACTTGAACCGCACTTAAATCGTTCTTCTGAAGCTGTTACAAGCATATCAGAAATCAATACAAAAACCGAAAATAAACTCGATGAAATTAATTCGTAAGACTGATCATGCACACTCTATAATAAAGTTGTCTCAAATAATTTTTAAATTATCTTTTTAGTATTCTCGAACAGCTACCGCAATCGCAAATGGGAATCTGGAATGATTCTAATACTCAAGCCACATCTGCTTTAGAAGTAACTAAGGAGACTCTTAATAATCTCGTTTCAGTATCAGAATCCACACCAAAAGATTTGGACAAGGCTCGAAATATATCCAAGGACATAGATGCAGCTTCAAAGGATATTTCTCAAACAAAATCTCAACTTGATAATGTGAATTCTCAAGTTCCCATCCTTAATGAACTTGCTGAAGAAATAAGCAAACAACAAAGCAATACCGAATTACTTTCACAACAATTAGGTGACGAGATAAACAATCTGAAACAACAAATTGAAACAGCTCGACAATTGGCTAATAGTATAGCTGTAGGTGTGAAATTCAATTCAAGCACCATTTTAGAATTAAAGGCTCCGGAAACTCTCCCCTTACTGGCTACCAAGTCATATACTTCTGTATACTTTAACACTGAGAACAAAGATGGTTTTTTGTTGTACCTTGGAAATGATAATAAGAGCGCTGCTGCAACTGGTTCAGGACCAAAGAACAATGATTTCATGGCTCTGGAGATTATCAATGGCTATCCAGTTTTGAACCTCGATTTAGGAAATGGTCCTGAACGCATCATGAATCCCAAATATGTTGCCGATGGAAATTGGTATCAAGTGATAGTTGATCGTGTTGGAAGCAATGTCAAACTGACCATCAGAGAAGAACTCGAAGACAAGTCAGTCAAACTTCATACAGCTACCGCTGGATTAGAAGGATCAAATAATGTATTCAATGTTGACCGTAACAGTCGTCTATTCGTTGGTGGTTATCCACCAGCATCGGACTTTACTATACCAGAAGACATTCAAACCAATTCATTTATCGGAAAGATGGAAGAACTTCGTATAGGGGAGGACCTTATTGGTTTGTGGAACTTTGTTGATGCACAAGATAATAACGAGGGAATTCCACCACGTGACAAGTTAATAAGTTCCGAAGCACCACCAACAGGGTACCGCTTCAATGGAAATGGTTATGTTGTATTGTCAGCATCGCAGTACAACTTCCGATCAAGATCAAGTGTACAGTTTAACTTCAAGGCATCGAAGGATACTAAGAATGGTCTTATGTTCTACTATGGACGTAATCATTACTTTATGACAGTTGAATTAGAAAATGGGGCAGTGTTCTTCCGTTACAAGCTTGGCGAGTTTATGGTGTCACAAGGTACAAGTGATCAATACAATGATGATCAATGGCATCGTGTTGTTGCTGAGCGTGAAGGTCGCCGTGGTATATTGAAGGTCGATGACAAGGTGATTTTCCAAGAACAAACTCCCGTTGATACCGAATCAGCTCTACCAGCATTGCCAAAAATGTTCTTCGGCGGTCATCCGAGTGAACGAATTCATCCCCAGATTGTCAAGGGTAATTTTGATGGTTGTATTGATAACGTCATTATATCTGGCAGAAATGTTGATCTCGGATCAAATCAACATGCAACTGGAGTACGTCCTGGCTGTCCGGCTAAGTATTCAACATCTTTGTCGTTTGCCCCACATGAATATGGTTTCTTGCGCAAGGCCAATGTGACGTCAAATAATAATTTCAATATGAAATTGAAATTCAAGGCCGTTCAGAAGGATGGTGTTATTTTCTATGCCACCAACCATGATCAGAGTGCAACAATTGGTTTGACATTAGATGATGGACGTTTGACATTGAGAAGTGTAGACCAAGAACTTGTTAGCGATAGGAATTTCAACGATGGTGAGTGGCATAGTGTCACGGTTGTTCATGACAATGTTCGCTTGCGCCTGTCCGTTGATGATGTACACGATTACCAGTAAGTTGCTATTAGTCAATCTTTGATATTATTTTTGTTCTTATTCTGTTCTCGTTTTATACTTAGATCGTATATCATTCCGCCACCATTGATTATATCTTACGGAGACATTTTCTTTGGAGGATTGCCAGACAATTACAAGCCAAGCACTGGAGCCTTATCAACTCTTGCATACTTCACGGGTTGTATCAGTGATGCCACATTAAATGATGAAATCTTGAACTTTGGAAACAGTGCCGAGAAGGTGTCGGGAAATATTAACGGATGTCCATCGGATATATTAGGTAAGGAGATCGAAAAAAATATCATTTCAATTTCGAAGATGTTAAATATTATTTTTCATTGTAGATTATGATGTCTCCGCAGTTGAATTGTACTTCCCATCCTACAATTCACCTGATTTAGGACTAATTCCTATTGCTGTTCAGTCGACGACCACCACAACTACTACTACTACTACAACCACTACTACTACTACCACCACTGAGGCCCCAGTTACTGTAAAGGAGCTACTTGCAACTCCTTCAACTGCCCCTACTACTACGACTACCAAACGACCAGCACCGGTAGTAGATCCTATGGAGAAACCTGTTTGTGCACTACCTATTGATCCACTTAATGATGCAGAATATGCTTATGATGGATACCGTTTCCTCGGTAGTCATGACGAACGTCTTGAAATTGACTCACTGCCTATTAAAATGCGCAAACATTACGACATAAGTCTTAGATTCCGATCATCTCGAGATGACGGTTTGCTCTTTTATGCAGCCGATAAACGTCATACTGACTTTACCGCGGTCTATCTTCACGATGGCAAGATATATCATCAGCTACGTGTTGGTCCAGTTGTTGCAAATCTGTCGACCAAAAATACATTTGCTGACTATGAATGGCATACAGTAGAATTCCTTCGCCAGCCACGCAAGGTTAGTCTAATTGTTGATAACGAGGTGGAAGATAGTATCGAAATGGAAGAAATGAATGCAAAACCATTCACATTGAACTTCCCAGTTTACATAGGTGGCATTGCAAGTCAATATAGTGAAGAATTAAATAGTAACACCCTCTTGGTAAAGGGATCACTCTTTAAGGGTTGTATTAAAGAAATACTCTTCGACAAGCGTGAACTTGAAAATCCTCCAACTGACATCGGAGTTATTCCTTGCTCGGACAATGTAGAGACAGGCTACTTCTTTGGCAGGACACCTGGCTTCGTAAAACTCTTTGATCATTACTTAGTTGGTTCTGAGATGAACATTAACTTCGATTTTAAGCCACGCACACAAAATGGTTTGCTATTTTCAGTACATGGACGAAATGCTTGGATGATCTTAGAATTGGTCAATGATACATTGGTTTTCAGTGTGAAGACTGATGAAAAAAATACAATCGAAGCAACATACACTCTTAGCAACAATGAGAGTTTCTGTGATGGCAAATGGCGATCTGTTCATGCCGTCAAGTCTAAGTTTGTTATTACTTTGACTGTTGACTCGATCAGTTCTATGCCTGCAATTGGAACTGAGGGCTCTACTAATACCAAAACAAACAGACCATTGTTTATGGGTGGACATCCCAACTTGAACAAAGTTCCTGGTTTCAAGACCAAAACCATGTATAAGGGATGCTTGAGGAACGTTACCGTCAAGGGTAATCGTATTAAAATAAAACCCGAAATGATAAAGGGTGATGTCTGGGCAGATATTTGTCCGCTAAGTTAAAAGATCAAATCTTAAGACATCTAAACAAAAAAAAAATTTCTAAATATGAAACTTAACTTACTCTTATATTCAAGAAACTCATATACATTCATTTGTCTTTGCCAGTAATAGAATTATTAATGTAACTTTTTAATTTCAGCCGTAATCTACTTTATTTTGTTCAGTTTTTTTTTATCAAATATACAATCTTATTTTAAAGCATCAAAACGATTTTTATTTAAGAATAAACTACCATTTTTAAAGAATATTTTTTAGTTATTATCAAGCTTTTGGTAAGTTTTGTTTTGTTGTCTTTTAACAGAATATATACCTAGTACAACAAAAAAAAACTTAAAGTTTGGATACCGATACCGATTCTGATACTTTACTCACAATACACAACAACCTCGCAAGTTGAACTATCAAAGTTTAGATCTCTTCTAGAGCTCTTCAATAGTTCCAAAAATAATCTTCAAGAAAGAAGTAGTGTTCCGGAGTGAAATAATGATTTTGTAAGTAGGATTGTCAAGCGTGTGTTAGACCGAACGATTATAGAATCAAAGTATAGCATTTTTTGGAAAGTTAAATTAATAACATAAAATTTCATATTTTCGTTAAAAAATTGTTGATGCAAATTTTAAATTTTGAACCTAATATCTAAAACGCACTTTTGACATTTAATTAATTTTTTTTTGACATTTTTTTAGTGTATATTTACAATTTATTATTCACGTTTGCATTAATGAAATAAACATTATTGTACCATTTAATATTCACATTTTTAATTTAACCTTTCTGGCCACTTGAACAGAATTGAAGTCATTGGTTGCGAAAAGAACTGTCAAAAAGTAATGCTGCAGCTAGATTTCCCATTGTGCGTGTATACTATTTTCATATATTTCAACTTTGATATTACAGCGACAGCCGCTATACAGTTACTTTATTCTATTCATTTAGTTTGGGTAGAACGTCGAAGTTAGTCTTATATGAAACCGAGAGAATACAAGGAATATATTTAAGCCTATTTCAGAGCAATTATAACTTAAAAACTCCTCTGACATTGCCGCTTAAGATTTTTTTTTTGAATAACCTTATTGAGTTATGAACTTTCTTAAAGCTATGGGTGCTCTGTGTAATACTTTAAAATACAACTAAATATGCAGTACTTAAAAACAAGATAAGCTTAATATAGAAGTAAGACAATATTTTTTTTATTCATGTTCTTTCTTTCAAAAACAAAGTCTTATCAAGACAATTGAGAAAACCTTATTAATGACTTTATACCAAAGTATCGTACTTTAAGGAAGATGCCTTACTTAAGTTCGGCTGCACTTATATTAATCAGACTTTTAAATTGACTTCTTTTGTATGGAACAAACGTCATTTAAAAATTTTAAAAGCGTGGGGTGGAACAGGCCATTGAACTTCGGAAAAAAAATACTAGGCTTCCGAAACTGGCTATACCCGACTTAAACTAATGACTCGCTAATGAATTATGCACACACTTCAACTTTGCCTTAAAGTCATAGTGTTTTCCTTTCCATCCTATAAGTTGCCTAATGGGATACTCAGCCCAGTTTAGTTTGTTTGGAGTTCGCCGAGCAATTCGGATTTTAAAAAATCGATGATTAAAATTGACTCAGTCATGCATAATGGCCGGCCACCCTTAAAATTATAGGGATTAATATTGGTGCCATTTAATAGCATATTCTCAGTTATTAATAACTTGATAAATGTATTATTTTTTTTAAATAACATGTCTTTATTTTCAAAACTAAATGTTGGTTTAATTCGGTTCTCTCTAAGTCGAACTGCATCTGAGTCGAATTTCCATCTGATTCGAACTTTTTAAACTTTATTTTCGAATTCCCCTCAATTATATTTGTATGAATATCAATGCCTCGAACTGAAAATTTTCCATAGAGCAATCTAAATAAAACTGATTTTGATACTACGTGAAAATTCGACTCTGAAAGATTCGAATGTGAATGTTTTTTTTTCTAAGGGTGGTGGTTGATGCTTACTTAATAACGGTATGTTGACATTCAAATCTTTATTTCATGCAAATTTGAACTACAAAACTGTGCAACTGATTTATTATTTAAACAAAATACCACTTAAAAATCATTGGTACACTTGGACGTATACTCACCTTTTTTATTTAATTTAATTTATCTAAAGCTTTTCACTTCACTTTATAAGTTGTTACGATCTCAACAAAACAATGTTAAATGTACTCACAACTTGAACAAGAATTATTAGCTGAGTTACTAGGTAGGCTACTACTTTTCTTCTACTTTCTTCTTTTTTTTTTTATTGAGGATGAATTTTTTTCAGCAAATCTTTTTTATTATTTTCAATTGATACTTCTACTCGCGTTTCAAAAATAAATCCTACATGATTATTTTACCCTTGGCACAAGTTTTGCCGACAATTTTTTTTGTTTTGTTTTGACCAATTTTTATTCTCTTGATTCAACAAAATTTTCAATGGCTGTTTTTTTGTTTTGTTTTGACCAATTTTTATTCTCTTGATTCAACAAAATTTTCAATGGCTGTCTTCCCCCTGACACAATTTGTTCCTGACGAATTTTTTTGTCCATTTTGTTGACATATTATTTTTTGACTTCATTTCGTAAATTTTTATAGACCAAACTTTTTGTTCCCAATTTTCCTGCCTGGTGACTGACCAAGAACCGGAACGGAGTAAGTTGCGTGAGCAGTGCCCAAAAAAACTGAGTTAACGGCTAACAAAATACACTGGTACTTGAATTCCTTCATCCAACTAATTGGTTAATATTAAGTAGGTACATTTCACAAAAACAAAAAACAAAAAAATAATCTTCCTCGTTGCTGCTTATGCCCAATGACCATTTTTTTAAAATTATATGACAAAGGGTCTACAAATCAAAAGAAAAATGCTTGTATAAATCCAACTTATACCTTCCATACAAAATACAATTCAGCCTTCTACTCGTACTTTTCATATCGAATTGACCACATGACCACCCATGTTCAATAACTCAGGATTAACCTTCAATAACCCAATCATTAGCCGAAAATCTCTATTATTTTTCAATGTAATTTTATGGTTTAAGTACTTATTGGTCAACTACTGGCTACACAAATTCAATTGGTCATTAGTTGAGCCTCTATAATATGTACCATTGGCCAAGTTGAAATTACCATCATTATCGACTTGGGACTAATATGCCACATTCGATAGTTACAACCAGGAAATCATCTCCATCCTTCCACGTTCCACCTGTATACCATAGTCGGCAAAAAGCTATAGTCCAAAACTTTTAGCATTTGAATGCCTATCAAAATCTCTAAAAATTTTAGGTCTCACTTAAGCCTTGTATATACAAAACGTTTCTTATATCTTTACAACGGATTGCGCATAAATCGGTATTTTCATCGAGTGAACGCCCTGTTTAGCAGTCTTTTTATGATTTTTTCTGTTCACAAATCCGAGGGGCATAGAGAGGTTCCCTTTCGGAATGTTTCTTATGTTTCCATACATGCGAATGCGAATGTATCCTCTACGAGACACGGACGGGGCTATCTGACGAATATGATCTCCTGCCGCCGTAGAATGGGCCAGAGCCGCTTCATCATTGCGGTGGGTCCTTTTTTGAAAAAGAGAGAGATATCCATTTAAGCAGTGCTGTAAGATCACTACGGCCGATTATTATTGTAATCTCGATGCGATGAGGAGAGTCAACTTCCTTTGCCTGCAGCGATTCACAAATTTATATATCTGAACGCGAAAAAAAAATATATATACAATTTCGCGGCTCGCAATGGCTGTCTTTCGCTCGTGGCTTTTCGACTTGATGGGGGAGTCTCAATAGTTTTTGTAGTTTGCTTCCTTATTTGTTGTTGTTATTGTTGGATGATATGATTTTATTGTTTATATACATAGAGACACATATATCCACAATCGACTGTTGAGAGAAGGAAGATGCACGAGAACATCCAGGATAGATGACGACAAGAAACAACAATTTGCAACTAATTTGCTTATTGTATTTCAAAAGGGGAGTCACCAAGTTTTCGTTTTTTTTTTGTTTGTTCGGGTTTAATCTTAACCTGGTCGGCATCATCAACGATCAAGTTCAGAGGTCAAATGACTTTATATACGTTGATAATGGTACCTTCTACCTTTGTAAATGTGATTAGGTTATCTAACCTTTCAACGTAGACCTATTAATTAAGTCTTGATTCTTATATAAATCCTTTGGCTGGATTTAAATTGAACGTTAAGAGTATGCGATAATCGAAAAGGTTGTTTGAGTTTGTTAATATCTAATATTGGGAATTAAATTTTATTTAATCTCATGAGATTTTTAAATATTTTGCCCGAACAAAAGGGATTATGACTAACCTTAAAATATTTACGCACAACCCAAGCGTGTTAGAAAAATCGAAGAGGAGTTGAAAAGAGATACCGATGCACATGGAAGTGAAAAATTGAGCCGGGCAAAGCATTCCACATTCGTGTAGTTCGGCTAAAAGTGAATCCCTATTCTTAACAATACGTCCGAAATAGGACTGTAGGGTAAACTAATAGGCACTCCTAGAGGTGCAAGTATGACGGTGGCGTTTTTTTTAGGCGGAAAATGTTCGCAAAATGTGTTTGTCGTGTAGGAGAAGAAGAAACAAGCAAGTTAGGGGTACCCTAAGGGCTACCTTGTTCTAAAGAACAAGGACAAATATTTAAATACGAATATGAAAAGCTGAGAGAACTGTCGTCAGCAAAACAATTTAACGGATTAGATATTTTATCCAAGAGATCATATAACGCAGAGAGTCGGGATTGTCTGAAAAGATGCCTGACCGATTTATTATTTATAGTTATGACCCGGATTTCCTCCCTGGTCTCCTTACTAGGGATATCTGATTTCACTTCCGTCAATATGTGGCATAGTCTGGTTTGTATGTCTATTTCAGTAAAGTTTATTGGCCGCTATTTCCTCTATAAAAAAGTCAAGTGGGGCTAGTGAAAAGAATGTTTCTAGGTAGCTGGAAGACTTCGGGACTTTTCAGCGGTAGATTTGATCTAGCTATCATCTAGGGAGGCACATTAATTACTAAGTCCTTGTCCACGAACCCGACAAGACAAGTCATGCCATTTATTGATCAACAGAAGTGTGATGGGCATTTGTTGCGGAAACGGAGTTCTTATCCTTATTACGTTCGTGTCGACTGTAATCGGGAAGCTCAAGACATTATACCTAACAATGTGTCTGAAAAATGTTGCTTCAATGACCAAGAACTTTACGTTGAAATCTCATGTTTTATTTTTGTTTTCACTTTTTATTATCGGAAAACATTTGGAATTGCAATTAATTACAGCTATATGAACCACATTAATAATCATTGATCTTTTCATTATGTTTGATGTAACTTAAAACAACTTTGATAAAATCGCTGCTGTCATTCCAACTTCTTCATAGATACCGACTTGCCGTAACAAATCGACAGCCACCACCTACATGAACTCATGTATACCTCTTGACCGTACTTGTAATCAATTGTTTGATTCCCATAAGCCGGGTACATGGCACATTAGATAGTATGGAACAGCAGTCCAGAAATTCAATATAGAAGATCTTATCAGCCCACAACAGATCAGTTCAACATTTCCGGTTGCGCGTCCTTCTATTACTCAACAACTTTTTTGCCGCATGCTCGCTGCAGTAGTCTCCAGAGGTCTTTTTGCACAGATTGGATAGTGTTTCGCTGCATCATGATTCCTTGGGTAACTGCAATATCAATGATGACGACGACCTGCGCCCGCCGATGGTATTTTCTGATGACCATAGTGCAATTCGTATAAGATGACGACTTTTTGCTTTGGTTTTTTGTGGATATCTTATTTGCCCGATCACCTGGGCTTCCAATTGCATCATCATACAAAACACAAGGTGTCGGTCGCTTCGCGTCGCCTCGGTCGTCTTCTTGCAATGACCATATCGAATTGCATACAATACATATCCATTGTGGTGTCTCTTCCAAAAGCAACGAAGCATAGTACAACTGTACATAATGTTAAACATTCAATTGTCGATGGAAGCGACCAAAATGGCAAAAGAGCACTCGCTCGAAAGAGGTGTAAATCGAAGCCAAATCCGATGTAATGCGATTGGATATAAAATCGCCCAGGTGGTGGTGATGGTGATGGTGCTCTCTGTTCCTATAGATAAATTGAACCCTGGAGGTCCGGCAAAGCGACGATTTTGCTATGTTAAGTGTGTGAAAGGCAACAAATATGATTGTTAGTTTGGATTTACGGTAATTTGAATAAAATTATTACACGGCACCAACTGACAAGATTTGTTGTTAAAGTGTTATTTTACTTGAAATGTGAGCCGTAGCGAATCAGATCATCTAAGATGCACTACGTTATGGTTTTAATTGCTTTTAAGAAATTTCCAAAATTTCTCTGAAGTGTAGACTATAGATAAATATGTAATGCTTCCTGTAAAGTGATAGCAGAATTAATTTACCTCTGTATTGTGCCTTTGCTTGAAGAGAATGTGAAAATAAAACGTTACCTTGTAAATAACTCCGTTTCGGGATAAGCTTTCTGAACTATACGGTCAAAGTTGTAGGTGACCCCACACACTAGAAGATGAAGCTTGCATAAGCTAGTATCAACAATTCCATACCCCTTTTTCGTACTATGGAAATACATGTAGAACTTTTGTTTTCATAGAACACCCCTCCTTATTTCTGGAAAAAGATCATGGCCATTGCACATGCTAGCACACCGTATTTTCCAGCCTCTCCCCTTCCTGCTCTCGGTATAGCTCTTATGCTTTTGTAAGAATGGGAGAACCCTTAAATGAAAATCTTATTTCAGAATACTACCGATGAACATCTCTGATTTCTTAAAGAGGCGCCCAACATGGAGCAAAGTAAAATGGAAGTAATTTTGTATATCTTTATTTCGGTTGAGTATCTTCAATTTTTGACTTTTTTGCATAGAGGTGCTTTAACCGTTTTATTTGTTTGGCTGCGCAGATATGTGTCCGTGCTAGGTAGTGGGAATAATGGATGATAAGCTAATAGCCGTGGTTGTCTGTGGACAGATTTTTTTTTATAAACCGTGGAAAACTAGTGATAAAATTCTTGGTTTAAAATTTTATAACTTATTTAAACAAAACTGAATGGAAGAGAACTATTGAAAAAACAAAGTGAGAAATAATTTCATAAGCTTATGCAACTAACTCATAACTCAAAAAATCCGGTGTAAGGAACTAAGTCCACATGAACTAAGTCCACCTATGGATTAGCTCCAATTCAAGGTGGGAACGAAGTCCAATTTCTTATGGGAAAAAAGTAGATCAGTCACATTTATGAAGAGTGGGGGCTAATTTCCAGAAATATAATGACAAGAACAGAAGTGTAGGGATATAACGGCCGACGAAATATCGGGTAATTCGCAAAATGACATGACAACTAAAAATTTAGGTGTTTTGTCATAGTGACGCAATTCTGCCCAAATTTATGTTTCCCAGCACCCAAAAGTTAGTGCACATAGCGCACAAAAATGTGACTTAAAGCACAAATCATTATTTTTCTTATATAAATAAAAATTCGGGTTTAAATAACTTTGTTTTGTAAAATTTTAATAAATAATTTGGTATGTCAATTTAGAGCATTAATTTTAATATAAAAGTTAAAAATTAAAATAATTAAGAAAAATTATTCACCTCCTTTTGAAATATCGAATCATAAACAATAATTGAATTATTTTTTGAGAATTTTTTATATTTTTTTTAAACCTTCTGTACAAAATATAGTCAAAATTGCTTTAACCGATAATAATAATAAATAAAGAATCAATCAAACTTGTCCATGCGAGGTATTCCGTCAATGATTTCCTAGTTTTAAATTGTTTGGCCTTAAAAGGTAGATATTAAAAATTCGTTAAATATGACATTTCCAAAAATTGATCAAGCAGTTTTCGAAATAGGTAAATATCAAATCTCCAAAAAAATATTCTTTTTTACTAAATAAAAATATTTCTTTTTAAATGTTTGTATCGAATCCTTGTGCAATCCTTTAAATACCTTGGGTCAATAGTAGCAGCCGATAATAATATAGAAGAAGAAATACGCGGGCGGCTGCTCAATTCCAACAAAGCCTACTATAGTCTGTCAAAGCTCTTCAAATCCAGAAATCTCACCATAACTTCAAAACTGCTGCTGTACAGGACCATGGTCCTGCCAGTACTCACGTATGGATCCGAGACTTGGGTGCTTAGCAAAAGACACTCCGACCTCTTAGCCGCGTTCGAGAGAAAAGTCTTAAGGAGAATTGTTGGCCCCATATGTGAGGAAGGGCGATTCCGGAGACGGTACAATCATGAATTGTACGCAATCTACCTTGAAGCAGACATAGTGACAAAAATTAAGCTCGGTAGACTCCGGTGGGCAGGGCACCTAGCTCGCATGAGTGAAGAGGAACCTGCTCGGAAAGTCCTTTGTGGTACATTCTATGGTAGACGGCAGCGTGGTAGACCATGCTTGCGCTGGAGAGATGGCGTAGACCAGGACGCCCGAAGCCTTGGGGTACGCAACTGGATGGCGTCGGCTCAAGACCGGGATAGGTGGAGAGACTTGTTGAAGGAGGCCAGGACCGGACCCCGGTTGTCGAGCCGATGATGATGATCGAATAGTTTTAAGATAGGTATCTACCTACTCTGCCGTCATAATCCAAAAGGCCGTATCTCCATTTTTGTAGTTTTGAGATAAATAAATGATAAATAAATATTTTTTTTTTATTTAAAAAAGTGATTTGTTAATAAAAAAAACTACCTATGTTATTTTTTGGTAATAATAAATTTAAGTTATTTTGGTTATTTGTAAGATAAAATGGATATACGCCCTTTTTGCTTAGTAAACACATAAGAAATGGAGATGCGATTTTTTGGCATAGTTAAGATACCTAAAAAATTGCTTTAATTTTTTTTTTGAAGCGGAATTAAATAAATTGAAAAACATTTTTCAACTTTTCTAACAGCAAAATTATATTTATTCTGGGTATAAAACTAAAACCTAACAAACATAAAATAATTTTTTTTTAGAATCCTAGTATGTTATGGGTAAAAGGGCGTATGAACCAATGAAGTTCTAAGAAACTAAGCAAAAAAGACACATAGGCAATGATTCATGTTAGCATATGGGCCCTTTTTACTTAGCAAATGGCTTATGTGCCTTTTTTGCTTAGGAAAAGAGCAGAAAATGAATATGTGCGGATTTGGACAAGTGATTTTGAGCCATTTGCAGTTAGAATTTATATTTTTTTTTTACACAAAAATAAGGCTTTCTTAAACGTTTCCAAAAATGCCTCAAACTCAATTTTAGATTTTTGGCACTTACGTTCTTTCTCCTTAGGACGGCAGTAACTTATTTCGATGAAAATCAAATAAGTCGTTTTTGCGCAAAAAAAAAAATGATTAAATAAATGCACACACCCCCATCAATTTTTTTTAAAGATAGGTAGTCAATATTAAATAATACTTACTTAATAAAAAAAAATTACTTTCATAAAATGTGTGAAGTCGTTTTTGAGAAATTTAAAATTGTTAAAAAATAATTCGAGGAATGTCCAAAAAAAGAAATAATATCAAGTTTAAAAAAAATTTAGCCATTTTTTTCGTTATTCCCAGCATTGTAATGTCAAGCTTCAGTTCTATTTGTTTTACGATTGAAAATCTTTTCCTATAGAACCTTCAATTATAAAAAACACTTACATTATATGTATATTAAGTGAAGTATCTTATAGATTCTCCATTTCATTTGAACTATGAGTCTGATTCGGAGACTTTGTATGTATATTCTATCTGAGCTATGTACCTATGCAATCTTTGACCTTAAATTTAAATGCCAAATAAATGCAAAAATTACCTGCTGATTTGTAATATACAATAATACGTTTATACATATCTTTGAAAGCTGCCCACATTTTTGTTAAACATGAACCAATTTTTTGTAATCACTTCTATCATTTCTAAATACATATATTCAATTTCAACAAAAACTACGAGGTCAAAGATTTTCACGATTATCTTCCATTACGATTATATAAAAAAAAAAAGTATCACAGTACGGCAAAATGTTCAGGTGGTCTCAATAAATCCATCAGTCCACCATCATCCAAAGCTATTCTCTTCTTTATCGATCTGTCTTGAGTTTGATTTGCCGCTTCATAGGAATCATGAGTCCATAAAGAGATTCTCCCAAACATAGATCACCCACTTGAATTGCCTGCAGTTTTTCTTCTGTAGCAACCTTTGTAGTAATTAATTAAAACAAAAATTGATATCGCTTCTAAAAAAAACCTGTGCCTGAACGTTTTGCTTACAATTTTTATCCATGCCACACGAATCGTTAAAAGGTATTTTTTTTTTTTTTTTTATTTGCGCGTCAATCAAAAAAACAACTGTGGCATAGTGGCATCTTGTGATGATTGCAATCATGAACCCACGCTTCAGTGCAGCTCACCCCCTGTGGTCGGGCTCGGGATTCGCGATAGCCCAGATTTATATAAACGTATAATTATTGTTTGCAACTTAAGTTTGGAATAACTTTTAAGAAATTGATCTACCGAAGCTCTGCGATGTGGTGGGAATTCAACGATTGGTTTTAAAACGTTTGTGTCTCGGTGCTAAGCTGAACTGATCATCGTAGATGCATAGTCGTCGTCGTCGTCGTCGGCGGCGGCTTCATTTGCATACGAAATGAATCATTAGTCACATATACCTTCGCACACCTGGTAATATAAAGTCTACGTCAATGGAGCGTGTTGGCTAAATATTGCAATGAATAACTGAGCTGAACTGTATGGTGCTGACGTTGGAATGCTGAAAATTGCCAATACTACTTGTGTCGCGTTTTGTTGACTATTGGTTCAGTGGATTTGACATGGGTCATTAGCGATGTAAATAAAGTCGATGGATTTGCATTTTATTCACAAAGAACGGTACCTATAATTATTCGAGATATTCTAATACAAAAGCTAACACTTGTGCGAGATTGTGGTGTAAGAAGGGTGGTCGTGTAGCTAATGGTAATAAGAAATTATTACGACGAGTACAACGTATTTTATGTTTAATTAAAATATTTTGATTCAGTAGTATGTAGAGCAAGGAAGTTTTTTTTTTTTAGACACATCGCCAATACCTTTGGAGGCGTCATTAATTAACATCGAATAAAAGTGTGTCATTGAAAGCACACTATATCCAGATCTACAATCTATACTTTTCAGTAATTCTGATTTAAGGCCCCATTCAAATGAGAGCGATAAATTATCGATGAATAAATGAAAAATGGAATTTAAAGTAAAAATTAACTTTTTTTTTAAACCTTAAAAAATGGTAGAAAAGCAATTTACAGAAAAAACAAAATTATTTGACAGTAACCATTGCAATTCGTTACTTTCTTGTTTTCTGAATGTCCCTTTGCAACTGTTGTTATTATTATTTTGCATACAAATCTAAATTAATTAAGAATTAGTCCACCATTTTGACGAAATAATGAAGAAATTTGCATCCAATTTTTACATTAATTCGTCGCTGTCATGTGAACAGCGCTTTAGTTATTAGATTCTTCTTATCTAATATTAAATACATATCTGAAAACGAAATTAACTTGCGATAAAAATGTTTATTAATACTTCATTCATTTGTTTATTGTTTTAAAAAATCAAAGCATATATGATTTAAAAACCGTTAATGTGCCGACAGTACATGTACATATTTCCTCCATTTTGGGCTGATTGACATTGATCGCTATTTGCATTACGGAAATCTAAAAAATATTAAATTATTATTATGTATTTACTTTTTGAATGAATGAATTATAATTTATTATTATTAGTAGTATTAAACAAACTTACATCCTCCCCTCTGGCAATTGTATCTGATCATTTCACATCCATTATTAAAATTGTAAAGGCACATTCCATCAAAACCGCACACTGGATTTCGGTGTGGTGGACAACTTCCTGGGCACGATTGCACACTTATTATAGAAGTGATAGCTGGAAAGAGATCAAAGAAGTAAATAAGGAGAATTGCTTTAAAGATTAGGTATGCAATAATAGGTGTTTTCCTTTAGAGTTAACGAAGTACTTGCGAGTAGATGAAAAGTAAAATATAATACTGCATCTACTTATGATATCTTCGGGAAGTAGACGAGCTGAGTAGTTACGCATCAAATACACGCTAGAGGTCATATGTTATAATAGGATTTGTTTTGCAGGCAAATGACGTGACTTGACGTCTAGTTGATACAAAAAAAAAATTACTCAAATTTAAAAGACCAATTGAAAAACAAATAAAAATCGAAATACTACTATTTTGAAAATGGCTAAGAAAGTACTCACAAGTACTTCATCACCTCCAAAGGAAATCGCCTAGTTTGTGCATTTTGGAAAAAAAATTTTAAAATAAAAATTATTCGAGTTACCAAAAATAATCAAAACACAAATGAATTTCGTGCTCATATTGAAGTAGATAATAAGAAAGAAAACTTAAAACTCAAATTGAAGAGGTATTGTAGATAATTCTAGTTAGAATTGTACTTTAAATAGAATCAACAAATAGATGTGCTTTTATAGGATTGCGCGAACTGGGATTCTGATAATTCTTATCGCTGTTTATAAATTTATTATATAGAGAGTTTTGTCTATAGGGGATTCCAATGGAATTGACAAATTCATGAAATGACATTAATTTCCGCTTGCAAACAAAAGTTAATTAAAGATTAAGACCAACAATAATAATTTAGGGGGTTTTGCAGTATATCTTGCATCAAATTATTTTTGTTGTTTATTATGAACTCTATTAAAATCGATAAAACATTTTCTTAGCAAAACAATTTCTTATATTATCTAATAAGTATTGCCAGATGCTTTGAATAATACTTTTCCTCAGATTTGTAATAATCATAAAGCCCCTGTGGGTCCCCCTGAAAGTACAATAATAGTTAATTATTTTTTTTTATCTGAGTCACTTGAATCGTAGAAATTGGTGGAATTTATTAACATTTATTTAAATTTTTTTAAATTTGTTTTCTTGTCTATAGGAACAGTTTTTGAAAATAATTTGAGTAGTTTTCGAGAAAGAGTAGTTTCTCGGTCTTTTATAGTAATCGTGGCCGCATCTTGATATTTAAAACCAATATGCAATCATTATAGCTTAATTACAAATGCCCCTGGCTACGGCCTTGGATTTTCCGTTGTGTAGCACTGTGATCCCCTCGGCTATGGCACTGGTTGAAATATCATATCTGCATAAGTGCATATCATATAATAATAATTATAATAATGAGGTTCCGTGTTGAACCGCGAGACTAAAAATTGGTCAAAAAATAAATTGTAAAAACAGTTTTGTCGAAATAAAATTTTAGCATTTTTTGAGCTGCAATGAATTTTTATACTAAAATGTTTTTTAATAGGTACTTAAAAAAGTAAATGCCGAAATAAAAAAACCTGGGAAAACTAAATTTTGTCAATAAAAGTTTTGTTTTTCAAAATTGTCAGGGAGCAATCAACTGGAAACGCTTTTGAATATTGAATGAAAATATTTTGGAAAAAAATTTTATTATAAAAATTTGGTATAACAAAAATAAAAAAATAAAAACGAAGTTAAAACAAAATTCGTCAAAGTCAAAATAAAAATAATTTTTTTTTCTTGTTCACCAAAACAAAATGTATAAATATCATCAATAAATATTATATAATATATTTATGTAAAATATATACATATGACATAAAATATTATACATATGTACATTTTTGTATATAAACAAAAGTAGTAAAATCATTTAATAGAAATTAATAGTCTATTAGAAAACTTATCCTGATCGCTATGTGTGTTCTGTAATCTTCTCTAATGGGTTATATTAGCCGTGTTTTATGAACAATTGATAGCAACTCAGCAAAATTTTTTACACACAAAAACAATAACAAAAAAGTGATTATAAAAACTTTGTTATTGTTTCTAAGCAAAACAAAAAGTGAAAATAAATTTATTTGTTATTGTTTGTGTGTACAAATTTTACTGAGTTGCTATCAATTGTTCATAAAACACGACTATTGAAAGCATTCTGTGCAAAAAAAAAAAAATCTATGTATGATGGATTGAATTCATAAACTTACTTTACGTACCTACAAGAAATATTTATCACGAAACAACTTGGTTGAAAAAACACACACACGTCATCAGATCAGTTTTCTGATCAGTTCAACAATTTAATTTACTGTTTCCAGAGGTTTTAATTCGAAAATGTGTAACTTAGCCCTACAAAAAAATATATAAATCACAAATCGTAAAACCTCTAAAATTAAAAGACACAATCTTTATAATCCGCGGAATTAAGGGTTCTCTGATGGCACCTTACAGCCTTCAATCGCCTACGCACTTACCACTATCAATCGGATTATTCATTCCTTGTCGCAAAATTACTTAGCTTCGTTTTTGCTTTGTGGTTCCTGTGCGATGGCGATTGAAATTTTTAATTTGATTAAATCTGCCGGATTAACGTGGGTACTCGTTGATCTGCACGGTCATAACTTGGCGCGTGTATGGCAAGGTATGTTTTTGGTATAAAAGATACCTGAATTTCTTCTTATGAAGTTTTTTTTATGTTCGTTTTACTTTAAACTTCAATAAAAATAAAAAAAAAAAAACTTTTCGATTTTGTGACATCATTAACCATATGTGGCTTTAAAATATAACTGAACGTTGACATAATTATGTAAATGTAAATGGTTAACTAAAACATTTTTCGTTATTTGATCTAATTAAAAGTGTTGTCATTAATTTATATCCTGTTAATAATATTATATACTAATTCGGAAAAAATAACAATATTCAAAATTTAAGAATGAATCCGGTCATTTTTGAACGCCATTGTTTGGTTTCCTTATGATAAAAGTTTAGCCAGTTGTATTAATTTCCTGTCTAATTAGTCTTCAATTTGTTATTATTATGAAATGTTCTTTATTGTGAAAATGTTCTTTAATTTGGCAACTAATGTCGCAGATGGGTTCTTGACTAGCAAATTTTCTTTATTTTCTTGTCATTAAACGATTGTTCATTTTTGCTTATAAGTATTTAATTTTGTAATTCAAAGTTTTAGGAAATTAGATTTTTACGGTGTAAACATTTTTGTTGTAAATATACCCTTTCCCAAGATTTCGAGTAGTGCTGATTAGGAGACTGATCTCGGTCTCATCTCGAGAAATGAAAAGAGACCAATCCCTGGCCTACTGAAAGTCTCAGTGGTCCTTCAGCTTGCTTTACACATACTCGATCTGTATTCCGTTCATCTTCGGTGTCACTAAAAACTATGAACAAACGAAAACGGCAACAATAAAAATATATTATTTATATGTAAAAACTAATATCTCCCAATTTCAAAACTACAGGTATTCGGATCGGGGACACATAAAGTCATCGTTGTGTTTACTTGCTTAAGGTTCAGCTATGGTTTTTAATTGTGGTGATTAGCAAATTTGTAGGAGTGAAAGTTAAACAAAAATAAAATAGACATAAAACAGAATTGAAAGTCTTGCAATCCCTGGTGGCGGGCAGTACTTCGTAAGTTAAAATGTTAACTGAAATTGGATTTCGCAATCGAAAGAATACGAAAAGCTAGGTACAAGGCCGGTTGAAGACGGCCAGCGATACGTCAGACCGTTTAAAAAACCGTTCAAAATCAACTTCGGTATTTGCAATGTTAACCGATATTAGTTAAAGCTTTAAGGTTGGGGTGAAAATCCCGAAAACCTTAAATCCCGAAAATTCAAAATCCCGAAAATCCAAGATCCCGGAAATACAAAATCCCGAAAACCCCAAATCGGTATTTCGATTTGGGAAAAATTGTAAGTGTAAAGTTGAGAAGTAAAGCACCAAACAACAATCTTACTGTTAAGTTCGGTTGATATCTCTTTGAAAATGATCTTAAGTTATTATTTTCAGTTGTTATAGTGTAGTGTTGTACAAGTGCAAGATTGCAAGTTTTGTTTAAATTAACTTAAATCATCAAAATTGTGAGTTTTAATATTTCATTTATAATTTATTTAAATGGTTTCTTGTGTTTAATAGAAAAGTATGAATGTGTCCATCGTTAAAACCAATAAAGGACGGCAAAAAATTTAGTAGCAGAGCGTCAAAAAGTCACTGGAAATCCTTCCACGATAATTTTTTGCATTTTAGTGACCGATGTTTTCACTCACTTAAATATGGTAGGTATTATTCTATTATTGTTTGAAAATGTCATTATAATTCCAAAAAAAATAGATTGATTTTACCAATTTACACATGACAGATTATGTAGTATTCACATTTTCCACGTTTACTAATCAATTCCAAGTGATCCGGATTCGTTTGTGTTCTTGTAATCATTTGGGAAAAAAAAACAGCTGCTGATAAAACATCTGTTCTCAAAAACAAATCTCTAACGATCCAAAAAAATTTCGTGTACCTACTCAGCTATCTGAAGAGAAATGTCAAAAACAGCTGACTTCAAATTTTAAAAAACGTGAACCCGGCCATTATATTTAATTTTTTTGTCTTGCATAACGTTTATGTTTGGTATTGTAAATGTTTGATAACAATATTTTTCAAATATTGACAATTTACAATGAGAATTAAAAGTTCTCATTTTATTCATTATAGTGTCTATGTCATTAAGGTAATGACATTTTGTCATTTTTCTGACAGAAACAATGGATATTTTTCATTCTTGTAAATTCGGCATTTAACTGCCATCGCACAGAATACAGATTGCTTCCTGTATAGAATATATGTAAGCTTAGGAATATAAAATGCCTTAAATGCAGAATATTCGAATTCTTTTTCATATTTAAAAAAAAATATCTTACTAACAATATAAAATATTTATATACATAAATCGTTTCAACTTAACCAATTAAAATATCAACTAGCATTGCCATTTGATTGGGGCTATCTTGCAACAAAGATTTATATATTCCTACCTAGTTTTCAAATTTTATGGGAAAAATGTTTATCTAAGGCATGCATCTTATATGTATTGTATATCAGATACTCCTACCAAATGTAGCAAATCAGATAAACACTCGCAAATAAGTATATATACCTACTTACCACCGCACCTTCATCTATTCACCAAAATAATTCACACCAAAAGATACGTACAATAGCATATTTCAGTACTCTTAATTGCCCCTTCGAGCAAAAAGACAAAACAAAAAAGGAACAAAATGCTTGATCTATAAATTAAATTATCCAATTGCATATTCGATCGATATCTCTTTTATTTAGCGAGACCACCATCACGGTAGCCAATAATAATTACTGATCGGCGACAAATGCGAACCAATTACAGAAATGCTTTAAGGCACACTCTCGCATCATCATCATCATCATCATAATCAACACTTTAAGCTGCCTTAAATTGAATAGCACGATTTCTTTGGCCTCCAATTTAAGTTCCAGGTTTCCATATCCAATCCAAATCCACTTCTCTTTGAATGACAGCCTCCGTTGACAATGTGTTTTGACGGTGATGGCTGCATTTCACCAAATACGCGCGATAATCACCTCGATTAGACCCATGTGAAGTGTGGAGGTGACGTTATTAAGCTCTCTTTCTTCTTGTGCTTCCAACTGTCACTTTTGCTTCTATTTTAAATCTCTTGGTTTGGTGTTGTATAGATAAATGCAATATTCACTCGAAAAAGGTAGGATGGAGGAAAACCAGAAGGCAGGGGAAATCAAAATATATTGATGGATGAGATTACATTTGTAGGTAAGAAGTAGATATATTTCTGCATCTTTTAAACTGATGCAATCAGCCAGCGTTCGAAATAAAAAAGCTATATTGTTTGTTAGATTGTAGCAATAGCAGGTCAATCAAATATGGTTATAGGATCCTGTTAGTTATCGAAATGCTTTATCGATTTATTATTTCTGAAGAATCGATTGTTTACCCATTTGTAGTCAATGTTGGTACTGCTTACTGTTTCCTTCTTAATTGTCTTACACCTGTCAAAATTTGTTTAACTTGCGTCTTCTGAAGACATTTAATTAAGTTACACAATTTTCGCAAAAATTGGAACTAAAATGCAGTTTTTTCTTTGGGATACTTTGTTCTAATGAACAAAAAAACTGAATGAACTAACAATTGATATTGCAATTTTTTTTTTCAAATCTTAGCAACTCTAGCAAATAGATTAGCTCCAAATTAGGAAACCTTAAATTTCCTCTTACAATGAGGCCACTTGCCCCTTACCATTCGTTTCCTCATTAATTTTCTTCATCAAAGTTGTTACCGAATAATGATCGATCTCAGATCCTTAGTATAAGAAATCCAGAAACTAAAGTGCACAAAAAAACAAAACAAAACTACATCTACATCTACCGGTCTTGCAGCATGCCACAAAATGTGGTACAATTTACAGGCGAGACAGTGGCATTGGTGTATTGTCGAGTTCGTCGAACGTGATCGATGTTAACAATTAAGCGATCGCAACAACTGTGATCTGTGTATATCGCCAATATTGTGCGCGGGTGATTCCTCTCGATTCAACCTCTCAAAGTATCTATTAAATAATTGGATATAGGATTATGCCCACATTTGGCAATTGATTTCTATTTTTTTTCTTTGCTGCAATCGTTTATGAGGGTTCCATTGGAATTGCTCTATAAAAGACCGCCTTTAGGTATGTTACTATTAATTAGTAACTGGTGCTGAGCTTTTTGTGTTCGGTTTCACGAAAGGAGCTACTGGCAAACGCGTCAAGACCCAGCTATACAGCTTCACAGATACTGATGTATGTAATCAGATAAAGTCATATCATGTGGAGTTCTTTGGTATGCCAGTAGTTTGGTGTACTGAACTTGAGAGCTGAGGATGAAAGGAGCCCACATTGAGAAAGATCGCTTTTAATTAGACGCCCCCTATCAGAAGTCAGGAATCGCGTGACCGTATTCGGTTCATGGTTGAGAGAGAAAAGGTATCTACAACCAATGCAGACTTCAGCAGATACAAGTAGTCTTTGCGAATCTGAAAATGGCTATGAATTGTTGAACGCTCTCTTGTACCACAAGAACGCGTCGTAATTACAACTGATTAGTTAATTGTCCTACACGCACTCATGAAGTCTCGAGGTGCTGATGGTAGATTGCTAATGAATTCTAGTGATAGATTGTTAATTAGCAGCAGAGGGACCAGCTGCATATGGCGTGAGCGAAACCACACACTATACGGACAATGAAGTCTATAGTGTGCGGATAATTGGTAAATGGCGTTCGAATGATTAATGGTCTAATATCGATGAAATTTAAGCTTTCAAATGACATATCGACATGATGATGGATGCAGACAAATATTTTAAAAGTCAGGTTAGATGTCAAATTGATTGGCGTTGAAAAAATATTTAAAGTGATGCCAATTCGACGAGGAGATAAATGATGCTAGTACCTAAATATGTTGAATTTTTTTTTATGTTTTTGAATAAAACTAAATCTTCTTGTAAGACAATTTTATAAAGCGAATAGTTAGTAGATAAGGTTTTACTATACATTCACAGCTCGAATGTAATGGGATTCTCGGATGCTGCCCATCCACCTACGTCATCAGTCTTCTCTGAATACGGCCATCAATCCTGAAGTACTCAGCCACCGTGAAAATTATACCAATCATACCTAGAAGTCTTTCAACCCTTTATGAAGGAAAAATTTAGGACATTTAAAAAGAAGTTTTGAGAGTATTTAAAGATTTTTTGAGTGCGATTAAGACCATTAATGCCAAACAGGGGTTATTATCGAGAAATATGTAATAAATGTCCAACAATGTCAAGCATAAACTTATGTGAAGCCATTACAAGGAGGTATAATCTATGCCTTCTAAACAATGGAAAATAAAAAGGACTTTTTAAAGCAAATCATCATTTTCTTGTTTTAAAAGGTTCAGCGATAATTTATTTATAATTTTTATAGTTACCTTTGGAATTGTTTTTATTATTTTTTGTCTTTGCACATTGTTGTTTATTTTTCATTTAAAAAAATTGCGGTTTTATTGTCCTTATTGTCCCCCTAACAGGTAGAACCCATGGGCTGCGGGCAGGCCAAGGCAAAAATATTGACAGATCAGTTTTCAGAAGTTATCAATGAAAATAACATTAATCCAGGGTTATTCCAGGGTTAAAAAAAGTAAAAAAAATAAGATTAATGCTTCATAAATTGCTTCGTTAAAATAAAAATAAATGTTTTTCTTAGAAAAAGGTGGTTTTGGTTTTTTTTTTTAATTTCTTGAGAACGACATAAAATTTTTGCATCCGGTTTTCTTATTTTGACTTAAAATTAATAACAGCATTGAATTTTGAAATTTAAATTAGCAAATTTTTTTTCAATTTTTTTTTTCAAAATTTTTGACTTTGAAAATTAATATTTCAAAAACCATTTCTTAGAATAGTTTTTTTTTAAAACAGAATGAAAGAAAAAGTTATTGGCTTTTCATCGCACAGCATTGTGAATGAAGCCGTTGATTTTAAATAATTTTTTTTCCATTTTAATTCAGTTTTTTCGAAAATTACCCCTCCCGGCTAAACGGAGGGGAATAGACCCCCCCTCCCATACGATTTTTTCTGGTCTCAACGCAACCTCCACGCCCTAGCATTTTGCTTTGTATATGAAAACAATAGTACTCTCATGGTGGAAGTCGAATGGGGCGACATCTAATGTATGCCGGCAACCCTTACTCTTTTTTTTTGCGGAGAGCTTATGGAGGTTTTAAATGATATTTATTGATATTTTTTGGATGCAATTATCCAAAAAATAGTCTCCTCTTGCTCCTACCACCAATTTTCGAAGCTTAAAGACTCACCAAATCGAATTTTACACCTCACATTTTGCAGCGCCACCACCGGGCAACCCTAAAAAAACTCGCCATGAGAGTACTATAGTTTTCATATACAAAGCAATTTGTCGCACTGCTCGTGACTCACCCTGTATAGTATTATATCGCGTGCAAGAACTCAAAAAATATCATAGGAGATGACAGAGTTTTAGGGTTATCCTCGATTTCTAGTTTTGTTTTGAAACGTTTGAAAAACATGTTTAAAATATTGTGCTTAAAAACTTAATGAAAAAACAACACCTAAAGAATTTAATCTCTGTGGCAAACGAAAAGGGATTTCATGTCCGTATTCTCCAACAACCAACTACACTAAAAAACGTGTAAGAAAATTAACATTATTTGCTGGGAATTAAGCCATCAACCCATTTATGGTGTTTTACCTATAATACCAAGTGGAGCACTCCAAATAACCTTATAGTTGTTGTGGTTAGCTTGCATGCACTAATTCTCGCATTTGTAGAACCAAAATTTATTCAATAGCTTGGTCCATAAAGATCGCCACCTGATGTCGCTGCTGCATGAGATACTAAAATCCAAATATACGGACATACGATCGCGTACTCCCGGGCACGGGCACAAGACTACATTTTCAGAGTTTGGGTAAATTCAATGGACTGGACAGAGGACAGACGAGTTCTTTGCAATGTAGACGTCCGTCCGGCCGGGTGGATGGCGTGGCGTGGCGGCGGGCGGCGTGTCGGAGAGTTTGCTGCATGTATCCAACTGAATACCCCGCGCTTGGACTCATTTGTTTCACACAAAATTGGCTTTTATCTTGGCAATTGATGGCTACGAGATAAAATCGTTTTGTGCCAAACAGGCGACAACAATTTTCGAAAGGGACCGCAGAGGTTCCGCCTTCCATAATAATGGTGTACCATCCGACATAACATACATAAGTGTTTCTTATGCAACATCACAACTGAGCTAGGCAACATGTGGTGCAATGGTTGCACACAACAACAAGTGAGATATATTTCATAGATGCATTGCCAAACATGGGAATCTGTTCTAAAAGTCATAAAACTATCTTTCCGTTGACCGCATAAGTTTGACCATAAAAGTTCCAACCCAAAACAAAAGAATACCATCTTCAAGAGTCCATAAAAAAGGTTCCCATTGATTGTCACCAGGTGCTGCTGTTGGTGCTGCTGCTCAACTGACTTCCCTGTCGAAAACAAAGAACTACTAAGGATGTTACTTATATTGTGATTATGAAAAAAATGAAGAAAGAAAAACTCAGCGCCGCGGCCGATCCCACGAAGATAATAGAACTATCCACATAGGTACAGGTGGACCACATGCTTTCCATATCGCATGATACCTACAACATATGGATCTATATGCCTTCCTATACATAATAAACCGTTAATAGATGAAGTGATTTTTTGTTGTTGTGATTTTCCAGCTGGACAATGGCAAAGTGAGATTATAGATTGAGGTTGTTCCCATTGGGCTTTTTACTGAAGATTCATTCGCGGGGTCTTCAATTAGCTGCCTTTGTATATTGAATATGATTAGGTGAACTTTTAATGGTTGTGTTTTCTTTCAACGTATAGTTAGCTACTTAGAGATCCGGCAGATTACTGTTTTGGTTTATAGTAATTACTCATTACAGAGATTCAAGTTCGCTTATAAAATGTCTTTCGATTCAAATGACTTGTGCATGGAACCGATTTCCGACTTTGTTGTTACCATTTTTAGGCACATGGCACAGTGATTGTTTTTGATGGGTACGCGATAGTCCATATTGGTAAGTTTGGAAGAAATCGCCCAAGGTATTATACATGCTTGATTTGGTTATGGCTGCAAAAGACTTCATCAGATTTTCTTTGACGCTGATGCAGATATGGAGCCTTTTGAGATGGGAGTGTTTTTAGATAAATCAAGGCTTAAGTAAAATATTATTTCAAAAAACACACAATCAGTTTAGCAGATCTTTTAGGTGCACATTGCACACCACACTACGTTGGATCAGCTTTCCTAGGGCTCCGATTTCAGCCAACTCCATAAAAGATCAGGAACCTGATGATGTATACGAATTGTAATTAATGAAAACATGGTGAGTGCAGTGAGTTGGTCTTTTCCAGGGTTTGATCCAGATTGAAGATTTAGTTTTTGTTTTTCATCGGTAGGTTTTTGAGAACAAAGTTATATTAGAATGTATTCGTTCATTCCCCACAGAGATACACTGACCATCCATTTGTTGTAAAAATGATGAGTTCTTTAATTGAAGAAGATGTTTATTATGAATTATTTCGTATGCAAAAATTCAAAATATATTCTGTATTTTGTATAAATTTTTAAAAAATTGTTAAGATTCTAGAATACCTGCAAGTTGCTTACTTGAGTTGTGAGTTTGTGGTATGCGAACCTTGCGCATACCATCAAACAATGAGTTGAATATCAATCACCACTTCACCTGCTATTCATCAATTTCAGAAAAGCGTTCGAAAGTGTCAATTGAGAATATATCAGGCTAGATCTGATGGATCCAAATGTCATGTTTCATAGAGAAAAATCGTCAGAGGACTTTATAATCCAAAGAAGGGGTCAATTAAGGCTGAATACTGTCACCAATAATATTTCAAGTAGATACTGTTTAATTTCAGAACCACAAATCAAAAGTCACAACTAAATGTTTATTTCAGAACCACAAATTAAAAAATCACAACTATTCACGTTAAAGGTTTCATAGCAACTGAACTTTATTCAAACACAAAAGATACATAGATTGATAAAAAAAATGCAAATAAATTAAAAGTGCAACTATGCAATAATATTCAAGCGTGAGAACAGGTAAAAACGAAAATATACAAATTGAAAATGAGATCCGTGAAACACAAAAATTTTGACTGTTCGCACGCTTGCATAAATTAATGACAAAAAAGATTATGGTTACACTTTACAAAAAATGAAATTTGAACATTAATAGCAAAAAGATTATTGTTGCACTTCAGAAAAAATTAGTTCAAATGAAATATGAACAGATACATATTTCTGGATAACCAATAGAGATGGTAGACAACCGTCAATATCGTGGAAGTATTTTCACTACTGACTGTGGAACTGAACTAGATGTTAACAGCTGAATCGGGAAAGGAAAAGCTGAGTTCGGTCTGCTGTCTAACATAAGAAAACAACTCCATATAATGTATAATACCAAACACATACAAATCTTCCATATCTGACTAATTGATATCTTTGAGGCGTCACGTCGCGTCGTTTCAAATAAAGCAACATCATTTTTTAATATGACATTTGTGTAGAATATTTATCACCAACTGTTAAGTAACGGAAAATGCTCAAGATTTAAAATAGAACTATAATCGGTATAGTCTATCGAAAAGTAGTTTTCAGCTATAACCATAATGCACATCCTCCATTAGTAGAGATATCTAAATGTAGAGAATCAGCTACGCTATGGAGACTTCTTAATAAGAAAAACGGGAAAAAATTGAAAATCGTTGCCAAACTTGATCCTGAAAGATTAGAAAATCATTTTAAAAATATCCTGAACCCGTTTGACACAACCAACCTGCCAAAATTCCAGTACGCTGTTCCAGATACAAAGAATGAAATCCTAGACAAGCCTTTTACAGTGGAAGAAGTTAAAAGATGGCTGATTAAGAGTAAGGACGGGAAAGCACCAGGAACTGATGGCATACCTGTTGAATTTTACAAATATGCGGATGACACACTATTAAGAATGCTCACGATTGAATACAACAGAATTTTTGTTACCGGTGATATTCCAATTAGCTTCAAAGAGAGTGTGATTTTCCCTATTCACAAAAAAGGGGATCCCAACCAAGCTGATAATTACCGAGGGATAGCTTTTCTAAATTCATCTCTTAAAATTCTTATGGGTGTTCTCGCGAGACGTTTTCAGGAGTGGACTTCGGAAAATCATCTGCTTAGCGAGTTCCAAGCTGGGTTTAGAGAAAACTACTCCACAATAGACCAAATTTTTATACTCACGACTGTAGCAAATACCTTTATCAGTTTGAAGAAAAAATTGTACACTTGCTTCGTGGATCTCAAAGCAGCATTCGATACCGTAGACAGAAGTGCATTATTCTTCAAACTGTATAATTTAGGAATGTCTAGAAAGTTTGGGACCCTCATAGAAAAGCTTTATGAAAACACTTCATCTGCAGTCTGGGACGGTAAGCAGTTGGGAAATTTCTTTGAGACTCTGACAGGTGTCAAACAGGGGTGCAATTTTAGCCCTCAAGCTTTCATCATGTTTATAGATGACATAACGGAATATATAAGCGGGGGAATAAGAATCGACGGCATTCATTTAAAGGTCCTGTTGTATGCAGATGATTTGGTCTTGTTTGCTGACTCTCCGGAGAATTTACAAAGAATGATCAACCAACTGCAAAGGTATTGTGAGGAGTGGAGGCTAAACGTCAATATTTCTAAATCTAAGACAATGGTATTCCGTAAAGGTGGAGGAAGACATTCAAGAAATGAAAAATGGTTTTTTGACGGACAGGAGTTGGAAACAGTTAAATCCTACAAATATCTTGGAATCACTATTTGTAGAAATATGAATATGGAACAACATTTTAAAGAGAAACTTTCTGCAGCTAAATCGGCCATAAGTGCAGCTTGGAAAAACTGTCTAGAGGAAAAAAAATTATCAACTAAAATAAAATTTCAGATATTTCAAGCTGTTTCAAAATCCATCATGATGTATGGTGCCCAAGTCTGGGGCTACAAACAATACGATGCGGTAGAGAAACTCCTCCGATTCTTTTTAAAGAGGGTATTTAAACTTCCACAAAGTACGCCAAATAACATGTTGCTGGTGGAAACCGGCCTGCCGCCACTATTCATTGAAACTTTAAAACTCCACGTAAACTATATAATCAAAACCAGAACTATATAATCAAAACCAGAAAAAGATTGACAGTTGACAGTTGAAAAGTTCGGTTGCATTAAAATTTAGCTCCTGTGTTTTTTGCCATATTTAATATAAAATAGTTAATTATAACTTTAATTTTCGACCTAAATTTAATTATAATTATTTTGCACGTCACTGTTACCGAAGTAAGTCTCAAAATATTATTTAAGTAAATTGTAAAATTAGCCAAACCACATTGGCAAAGCGCAAAAGCCAATCCTCACTTATTGCAAACTATATGCATAAACGCAGTATAAGTAATATATCTCCGGAAGCATCCCCTGAGTCAAAGAAACCGCAACTTGCCGAAATGACATTAAACAGTGTGTCCATTGGTGATCTGGGCAAACTTCTCGATGAAAAATTAAGAGATCATCTCCAGAATTTAGTAACAAAGGCGGACTTAGATTCACTTACCACCAAAATGGCGGCTGCTGAGGAGAAACAATTAGCACTCGCACACAAAGTTGCATCTGCAGAAGAACGCTGCGAAAAGCTTGAGATGCAAATTGAGCACCTAATGATGAAATTCAACGAAAAAAATGTCATTGTACACTTGCCAAGTAAGGCCAATGTTAACCCTTTGGATGAGGCGAAAGAGCTCTGCCAGAGTTTGGCAGAAGGCGATGAGAACACCGTTGACGCAGTTAAGCTAACACACACAAACACTAATAGCGACAGCGAAATAAACCACCTAGTTGTTACACTTAAACACAGCTCTGATGTATATAAGATCTTGAAAGCATCGTCCAAATTGAAAAACACTGGAAGAAGTGTCCATAAGGATTACCCTTTGTCAGTAAGAACAAAAAGAGCAAAGATGATCAAGCTTAAAAAATCATTATACAACGAACGCCCTGGAACAAGAATGCAACTGCGTGATGACCGATTGTTTATTGAGGGAAGAGCATTTGGATGGAGCACCGAATATGGGTTAAAATGTGGTAATGAAAATGGATTTGTTGTTTTGAAAAAAATGTTCCCTGATGTTAGGTTTGATAACGTGGAACGAGCTGTCAACTTTGTCAGCAACGATAAACGTCATGGACAGCTGTCACAAAACTCCTCAGCGCCATCTGCGCATTCAATGCAACACTATACCACACAGGGTGGCACAGAATCAATTGAAAACAAAAAATTAAATAATTAAGAATTAGCCGTCTGTCAGTCGCTTAGTAATTACAATTTAAATATTTTAAGTTATAATATAAATGGATTAAAAAGTAAATTATTATTCTCAAACTTCTTTAACTATGTAAAATCATTTGATATATTTTTATTATTCGAAACATTTTTATTGAAAGAAAATTATGATTTATTTAATGGTTATTTTAACGAATATGAATTGGTATGGGAGGAAGCGGTTAAAACTAATAAATATGGAAGAGCAAGTGGTGGAAGTATTTACGGTTTTAAGAAAATTTACAAAGAATTTTTGAATTTTGAAAATATACTAGGATATAATATAATTAACTTAAAATTAGAAAACATATGTAAGCACTATATAATACCAACTTACTTAAATTGCAATCACTGGGAAGATGATTTCAACTCTCTAAGTGATTTTGTCTGCACTATTCAAAATGAGAAATTGCTGTTGATAGGGGATCTAAATGCAAGAATAGGAAGTGAACGAGGCTTCTACAATGAAAATGGATATCATCCTCTCCTATCCCTAACCCCCAAAAGAATATCGAAGGACAGTAAGACAGATAGAAAAGGAAGAGAATTGCTTGATTTCGCTGAATCTTTCAACCTAATGGTACTAAATGGCAGATCTAAAAGTGATGTTAAGGGTGAATTCACTTTTGTAAGAGGAAACTCAGTTTCGGTAATTGATTATTGTTTTGTAGCAGATGATTGGCTTTATGAAGTATCGGATTTTAAGGTTCATGAGAAGTGTTTTTCGGATCATATGCCAATTTCCATTGTTATGAAAATAAGCAACGATAAACAGTCAATATGTCAAGGTTTTACTGAATTAACATTGCCCAGATTAATGTGGCGAAATAATCTCAAAAAAACGTATCAAGATTCATTAGACCTTGAACTAGATTCCTTGAAGTCAAGAGGCGAAATAGTCTCAATAGAAAGAATGCAGGATGTAATACGTAAAGCAGCACCAAAAATATCCGATAAATCTGATAGAATACAACCAAAACAGAAATGGTTTGACGCGGAGTGTCTTAGAGCTAGAAAAAAAGTCTTCTCTTTTCTGAAACTATTTCGAAGATATAACACTCCTTATTTTAGACAAGAGTATGCGAAAGAAAAAAAACGATTTAAAGAGATTTGTTTACACAAGAAAAACCAGTATTTTGAAGAAAAAGTGCGAACTATCATTGCAAGCCGAAACACGAAGGAGTTCTGGAAAGCAGTTCGATTTGTAAATGGAGCAAAACTCAAAATTGGTATAAACATTCCTAGCCACGATTTAAAAACGCACTTTCAATCACTTTTGAATGTAGAGGCATCAACGTTACCTTTTCAATACTGTGTTAATTATATCGAGAATCAAGATATGGATCAACCGTTTACATCTACAGAGTTGAAATCAGTATTAAAAGAAATGAAAGAATCCAAGGCACCAGGAGAAGATCTTATACCCCACGAATTTTATAAGTATTGTAGTGATGATTTTGCCAAACATCTGTTAGATAACCTAAACGATTTGTATGAAAACGACATTGTCCCAACATGCTTTGAATCATCAGTTATTCTTCCAGTTTACAAAAAAGGAAATCAGAACATGGTAGAAAATTACAGAGGGATATCACTGCTTAATACAATTCGTAAGATATTTGGAAGTATGTTGTACAGACGCATTAGTAATTGGGTTGAAGAACAGCAGATACTTAGTGAATGCCAAGCTGGATTTCGTCAAGGTTACTCCACCGTTGATCAAATTTTTACACTAAGCACTATTGTAGACATTTATCGTGAGGAAGGAAAAAACATCTATGCCTACTTCGTTGATTTCAAATCCGCATTTGACACCGTAGATCGAGATTTAATGTTCTATAAACTTTCTGCTCTGGGTCTCCCATATAAAATGTTGAGGACATTAAGGAAAATATACAAAAACTGTTCAGCGAAGGTATGGGATGGAGTCAATATGTCTGAAAGTTTCGTAACACCAGCGGGTTTGAGACAAGGATATATCTTGAGTACACTTCTTTTCGCTCTTTTCATTAATGATATTGTTTCTTATCTTAATGGAGGGATTGATGTAAGTCATACTAAAATCAAAGTTTTGATGTACGCTGATGATATAGTGCTGTTAGCAGACACGCCGATAAAACTCCAGATGATGATAACTAAGCTTGAAGAATTTTGTAAACTGTGGAGCCTTACAGTAAACAAAGGAAAATCACAAATAATGATTTTTGGTAGAGGTAAGAGACAGCGTAGTGGAAACTTTATCTGGAAACTAGAGAGGGAAGCAGTGGAAGTAGTTGATAATTACAAATATTTAGGAGTGATACTAACCCCACAAAATAATATTAAAACTCACTTGGTAGAAAAACTGAAAAGTGCAAAAATTGCCGTAAACACAACCTGGTTGACTTGTATGAAAAATAAGAGCATAGGACTTCGAGTCAAATATCAAATCTTTGAGGCAACAGCGAGATCAGTTATGTTTTATGCAACGCAAGTTTGGGGTTATTTACAATATGAATGTGTAGAACAACTTCTCAGGTTCTTTCTTAAAAGAGTGCTGCACCTTCCCCGGACGACTCCCACATATATGTTGCACATTGAAACTGGACTCCCACCATTGTTCATCACAACACTGAAACTACATTTTGATTACGTCCTTAAGGTACTAAACATGCACGAAGCAAGACTTCCTAGAATTGTCGCTATGCACGCCATCGCAAAAAAAGCATCATGCTTTGAGAAATGGAATGAGCTGGCTGAGAGAACGGGATGTACATTAAGTCTATCGGGATTTAATCTACAGGAAACAAGAGTCGAACTTTACAATATACTCCAGAATCTTGATGAAAAACTGCATGAAGCCTTTATTGAAGAAGCGCAATCATCAATTTATAGAAGGTACTATTCGAAACTAGAACACGACCTAAGCTCGATTAGCTATCTTAGAAACAATATCGATGCAGAAAAAATCTCAACGATATTTAAGGTGAGAGGAGAGTTACTGCCATTAAACTTCATACCCCACCGACCGGATTTGCCTATCACATGCTCCTTGTGTAATTTGAAAACCCGTGAAGATACCATGCACTTTATAGGCGTATGCCCCATACTCAAAGAATTAAGAAAACTACACTTGGGAAAAGCTAATTTTGAAGAAGATGAAGTTATTGATATACTGAATGGACGTGATTGGCTGGCTCTTTACAACTTTGTGAAATCAGCATTAAGATATCGAAACCAAATCTTTAGAGAAGCGTTTTAATTAAATTTGTAACCAAATGAAAAAAAAAAGTACTGCAAACCTTATTTATAAATGTTTTATTATTGAAATCATAAAATTGTCAATCTGGCAGACGGCTTTTGCCATGTCTTTATAGAATTGTTAACCGAATTCAAAAATGTACTTATGATTGTAATAAAATCTATTTTCTAATAAATAATAATAATAAATAAAATAATAATCAAAACCATGTCCTTGAATGAAGAAAGATTATCAAAACGTGTGTTGAAGTATATTATAAGAACCAAAACGGTTTTCTATGAAGATTGGTTAAATCTTGCTGATTTCTGTGGATACAATTTAGTCCTAAATGCAGAAAATGACACTAACTGGAAGGAGCAGTTCTACAACCTAATTTCGGCAATCGATGAAAAGATGCACGCAAATAGCATTGAAAATGTTGAAAGCTCTGCACACCGAGAACTATATGCGAACTTGGACCATAAACTGTGTGAAAATAATTATTTCAACGAACGATACTCTACGGAAACAATATCAACTATTTTCAAAGTTAGAGGAGAAATATTAAACCTAAATTTCATCCCACATAGGGATGATCTGCCTATTTTGTGTTCTTTATGCAACTTACGAGAGCGGGAAAACGTATTTCACTTTCTTGGCAGGTGCCCTATATTAAGTGAATTTAGGATACAACTGTATGGGAAGCGATTTATAGAAGAAGTGGAAATGAAGAATATATTGAATGGATCCGATTGGAATAGATTGCACTGTTACTGTCAAAAAGCACTTCAATATAGAAAATCAATAATAGAAGAGTCTTTTTAATCAAAATATTTATATGTAATTTTGTCAAACTTGGGCAGACGGCATTAAGCCATGTCTTAAATTAAATGCACGAAACAAATTGTAAGCAAACCGAAGAAAAATAAAATAAAAATCTATCTATCTATCTATCTATCACATCCTCCATTATGCTTTCTGTAGCCAGCCAGTAGTTCGTTCAACTTCGCAGGACCGGTTGATGATGTTTCAAGACGCTTGAGACGTTGAAGATGTTTGACTAGCACTTAAGATGTGTAAGTTACTCAAGACCTGCAAAACCCTCAGGATTCTTAAGAAGAAACCGCAAGACGCTCAAAATTCGCAACACCCTCCTGCGATAAAAGGGCGTTGCTCACATCAACGCAACGTGTTTTTATAATTGTGTTTTTTTTTTTTTAATTGAAAATCCGACATTTTGCTCAGAAAATATTTTTCAGAAATAATTTTGGTTACTGAAAAGTCCGAGATTACCTACGTCCTTGCGATGACATTTAGAACAAAATTATAACGTCAAAATAAAGTACCGTACCTACCTTTCAAACAATAAAGTTTAAAATTCCATTGAGGATGATCACGATGTCGGTGGATTAAAAAAAAACTCTGAAAATTCTATTTCTGTTTTTAAATTTTGTCTTCTTTCCGAAATCCCTTCATACAAATTTCTTACTTTACTTCACAATCAACATTTTTTTACTAACATTTTATTCTTCAGATCTTTTACAACTTCTGATATTCTAAATATCCTGCGATTTGGCGGGTAAATGGAGAATGCAGCGTCCAATAATTTTGAATCGACATGGTCATAGTAGTAGAAGGCTTGGACGGGATTTAAAACGCTTGAGAGACCAAAGACCAAAAAGATTCATTCAGAATTGTCCATGACCTGGATCAGCTTTCACTTCGAGCTTTTGGAATTTTATTGCCATTATCACAATAGTGACGACATACCTGTGGTCAAATAAATTCATCCGCTAATCAATGACAATTTAAAACGAAGTTAAATAATAATTTCTATATATATACAGTCTATTCAATTTCCCAGAGACTGACCATGTTTTCATCTCAAGTTGCACTCTAGAGTCAAAGTACTGTTTGCTGTTTTGCCATAAATGACATATCCCATTTAAAAAATGCAAAGTTTCCAAAGATCTGACAGAAAGTAATTTCTCATATTCCACCAGCAACATCGCAGTTGAATTTGGAATCTAGGTCTTTCTGCTTAAGTATAGGCTTTCGTCCTTGCAAAGCGCATCCAAAAGACCTTGATGACATTTGATGTTGCGCTGTGGTTGATTTCACGCTCATCGTCGTCGTTGGATGTGGCTGGAGCTTGAAGTGCACCGGCGCAGTGTCATAAGTCACCTGGTGCGGTTATGGGACTACATCGTTTGTTATTAATGAACTGTCACAATGACTGAATGTTAGCTGCGAGGCAAATATTAAATTTTATTGCCACCACAGCAGCAGTTTTGCAGAGGAGGAGATTCATTGTATATGTAGGTACACCGAAATCGAATCAAGAAATTGTAAACTTTTTTGTAGTTGTTGCTGCTGGAACAGAATGAAGGATTTTCAAATGATGATGATGGAGTCAGAGAGAAAAAGCAACATCTGGTATGGTAGGCCTTAACTCAGAAAGCCCCCGGAGAGTAAGAGATTGGAAGACTGGCTTGTTGGTAGGTGATACAAAGTTTTATGCAACTCTGCAGTAACATGGAGCTATACGACGGGATCATTAATAACGTTTTAATAACCAAATGATAATGTGAGTGGTAAGAGTAATCTATCTTTTGTTGGGAAATTGAAGCTCCCAGCTAATAAAAGGAGGTATACTCATATATACACATAATAAACTCATGACATCAGTTTTAATTCCATATGAGGAACAATGATTAAGTAAACTTATTTGTTTTTAGAGAAACTATAAGTTTATTATCAATTGATCAGAGATGTTGAATAATGCAATCTCTTTCATACAACAATCAAATGAATAATAAGATTGACATCAGAACTAATTAGATGCTCTACAAGACGCACTACATTACGTGCTTCATGACGCAATCCCGCAGCCCGTGGCATAACGGTAAGTGCTCCGACTGTCATGTCGGAGGGATGGGTTCGATTCGACAAACTCGTAATTCTCTAAAGCTATCAAGAAAAAACAGACAAAACAATTGCAATGTATATTGGAAAAGAGAGAAAACTTGGGCTTTGTAAACGTAGTGTTAAAGGGTAGTATTTTTACTGAAAGAAGTGTAAGATGAGGTCCCTATCATTAACAGTGACAGAGAAATTGAACTTAACATGAGTCAGGGTACACCAAAGTAAGCCTTTTTTTTAAATCGTCAAAAAGTGATGTCAAAGTTGAAATTCAGACTTTACTGTAGAACAATTTTTTTGCTTAGAATATGAACAAGAATCACGTCGCAAAATATGGTTAGTGATTTACCGAAAATATGTATTCACATCCGTTGTTACTAGAAAGTTGCAAACGTTCGTAAATAGATGTCTGTGGAACATCTTGAAGATTTTCTGGAGAAATCGTATCTCTGATTATAAACTATTAAACATGCGAGAACAGGGTAGGAAACCATTGACTCTAAACTAACGGGCGTAATAAGTCTGAGGATTTAAGTAAACAAGAAGTGAAGCGTGTTGAGTCTTTGGCTCTTTATTAAAGTTCTTGAATTCCTGCTTGACGATAAGATATAGGACCACGAAGTGATGCAGTTATTCTTGAATGAAGATGGAGACAACATAAGTGAAAATGCTACAGCTTTGCAATGAGCAATTGATGTTCGGGTGAAGAGAAATTGATATCCAATCTAAATACATGATATAATGAAGATCCCGCCTAGTTTAAAAACTCACTTCTTATAACACTACCGCGGAAGAAATGCAGGCAAAAAAAACTCTGATCAAAAAAGCGCAACAGCATCTGCATGAAACAACCCAAAAGCGGGAGGCCTGTCGACGTTTTTTGTAAATCTGTAAACCCCACAATTGGAACCTAAAGGTGAAGCAGTGGAATGAGATAGTTGTCATTTTTTATGCGATGTGTGCATGTGCATTTCAGTCTGCGAATTGTGACCATCTTAAAAAACAGTCGACCCTAAAGTCATCATCATCATCATTATCAGCTCGACAACCGGGGTCCGGTCCCGGCCTCCTTCAACAAGTCTCTCCACCTATCCCGGTCTTAAGCCGACGCCATCCAGTTGCGCACCCCAAGGCTTCGGGCGTCCTGGTCTACGCCATCTCTCTAGCGCAAGCATGGTCTACCACGCTGCCGTCTACCATAGAATGTACCACAAAGGACTTTCCGAGCAGGTTCCTCTTCACTCATGCAAGCTATGTGCCCTGCCCACCGGAGTCTACCGAGCGTAATTTTTGTCACTATGTCTGCTTCAAGGTAGATTGCGTACAATTCATGATTGTACCGTCTCCGGAATCGCCCTTCCTCACATATGGGGCCAACAATTCTCCTTAAGACTTTTCTCTCGAACGCGGCTAAGAGGTCGGAGTGTCTTTTGCTAAGCACCCAAGTCTCGGATCCATGCGTGAGTACTGGCATGACCATGGTCCTGTACAGCAGCAGTTTTGAAGTTATGGTGAGAAGAAGGAAGTTGAAATCTTTGAAGATAGCCTTGGCTCAATGTATAACCTACATTTTTGGACTTCAAGTGTCATACCCAGCACTGCCCATTCACCCTGTGATTTCTAGATCAATATTTGTTTGTAGACTGTATTTCGTCTAACTTCTATTCTTGTCAATCAATCTCATTTTGGGAATTCACGTACAATTTTATTCAAATTAGTATGAGTAGGGCCTTCCTTTTTTGATCACAATATATATGTAAAACAATCCAGAATCATAATAGGAAAACAAATTTTTACCGAACAAATTAGCAAACATGTTATTTTTAATAACAATCTCGTGCTTCGTAGAGAGTATAAACAAAAACTACCTTAAAAGGAGCAAATTAACAAATTCACAACATTTTCGCATCTAAAAACAAAAACTCTAAATTAGTGGATTTCTTCCATCAATTGCTAAACCGTACAGATTGCTATACCGACAGAAAAAAAATGTGCCATCGAACAAGACAAAATTTGTTTCGTAAATTTGTTTCCAACCATAAATGGAAGTAACTATCATGTAAAAAAGACGACACCAAAAAAAAATGAAAATAAACTTTGTCAAGTAATTTCCTTAGCAAATCTGTTCAGTTTGCGTCTTCCCTTGTATAGCCAGCAAAAGCAGACATATATAATACAGATAGCTTTCTTCCATCTTGCTGTGTTTAGGCATCAAGAAAAATATTGCACTCTTGATTGATCCGCGAGATTTTGAGGAATTCAAATTGATTGCCAAAGCAATATCATCAAAACTACTCTGCAAATCGAGTAATTCTGTGCAATTCTGAGTAATACGAAATTCCTTTAACTTTTAATATACTGCTAGTCTGAGCCATTATTTATATTTTCTTCATTCAGGTGCACTTAAAACAAATAATAACTTAATTTTTGTGACATAATAACATGCTGGTGCTGGGTCTGAAACTGAAACATATAAAAATTTGGCACGCATCCACTAAAAAAAAGAGGACGACCGAAGATTTTGATGGCGACTACGCGACGACGTTGAATTCGACGATAAAGCTGAACTGCATAACAATTTTACGGCACCAAGATATTTAGTTATTTCAACCTACACGATTTCATCTTCCGATCCCGAGTAATGGCTTGCTATGCAGACAGTCCATATGTGGACGCTGCGCTGAGCGCTGGGGAGATGGATTGACGAATTAATCCCCTTTAAAGGATCATTAAACCACCCACACAAGCTTATATGTAATCTACTCGGAAGAGCTGGGACCTGGCAGTATTATAGTATAAGGTCCAAAACCTTGACAACAAAACAAACGTGTCAGGGACAAATAAACGTCAATCCCAATCTTCTCACATGCAGAGGGACCTGAGAACAGCTGTCAACACGCCAATAGAAAGCAAAATAGCGCTTAAGCGAACAAAACAAACAATATTTCCCAGGACGGCCCTCTCGGAATTGGCCATTACCGTGAATTACCTCTTGGACGGTGCAATGAAGATTTATGAAGTGGACATGTCCACAAACACCTATAATTATAGGAAACACGAGAAAAAAAAATCAACCCGAAGGAAATCTTATCCTCGGATCTTAATGCATGCGGATTGTAATTTAATAGCGCATCGTTTGTTTGCTTATCCTGATGGCAGGTCGCGGTCAGGTCGGCTGCCATCAGAATCGACGACTTTGGATAAAAACATACTACACAAGAATATCTTCGTCACCAGGTCGGTCGGCTGTTGTTCAGGTGAAGTGAAAAGGGGAGAAGATTAATAAAACGATCAATGAGCACAGGGATCACATGGGGATACATGATAAAAGTGACTCGGTAGAGAAAAGGGAAGAATTGCGTTGCGGATGGATGGCCAACTCCGCGCCGTCTGCTTCATCGATATGATGATCTGTAGGTACGTGGACTCTTGGTGTTTGTATATCGTGATTCGTGAGGACTGAGCAGAGAGTTCGTCCCCACATCTGTGATCTTGGCGCAAACATCCAGATATAATTAATGTGCCCGTATGACCTGTGGGAGTTGGTAAATCACAGATTATGCGAGCAGACAGTGATTCCCTCCCCTTTATTTTATGTTATTGTATATCTTTGGGATATTTGTAGGTTATCTTTGGGATTTTTTTTTTGTAAAGAGTTTTTGTCTTGTTTTTTTTTGCCTGTGCGGTTTGTTGATTTTATATACATGTTTTACTTATGTTTTCTTACACCAATGTTCATAATTCGTCTTTCGAGGATGAAAGCGAATTATTGATGCGGTTATATAAAATAATTGCAGTGTTGTATTTATTGTTGGTATTTACAATACGATATTGGAACCTGGCGCGTGGCGAGCACGGCTCACGGGTACCTATTATAGTTCTCTCCATGTATAAATAACTTTTATTAAATTTTTCTAGGTTATTCTCAAATTGTATTTTTGTCAAGTTTAAGTTAAATTTACTATGCTATTCGCCATGAAGATAAAGACGAGGCTAACTCTTACACTCAAAAAAATATCGTGACATGTACGAAAAATTGGGTGTGCAAAACAACGAATCTTTTTCAAACATTGTTCGAACGGGCTTGTAAACAGAACCAATATTTTTCCGATAGTGATCTTCACTCCAATAATGATCTCCACGCTCACTGACCTGATGAGAAAATTGATCATTGAAACCTGAAGGGTTAAAGTCGCCTTAATGGACTGGTTTAATTCAGTCAAATTCCTGGGTTTCGGTTTGTACTCCTCCTTAACAACGTATTTACAGCTCCTGCTTGATATAGTCTCATAACAAAAGTCTACTACAATTTTTTAATGCGTTGCCTTTTTTGGCCATCACAATCTCTTTTCGGCAAATCCTGAAGATTTAATTTAATGTGGTCATTTAAATGAATAAAAGAAAATTTAAATTGTTTATTTTTCTACTATAATTTTATTAAAATACATTTCCATGACTAACGTAACAAGCCAAGTAAAAATAGCCGGATTGCTATCCAGGCCAATCAACATCTTTAATAGAATCCGACAAGGGGATGGTTTGGCCTTCATTAAGATCGAACAGGCGGCACAAAATCAGGGGCTGCACATTCGTGAAGGTAAAACAAAGTACATACATGGTGGCGTCGAATGCGAGAAGAACAGTTGGTCAAACAATCAAGGTAGCGGAGCACGAATTTGAAGTAGTGCAATCCTTTAAATACCTTGGGTCAATAGTAGCAGCCGATAATAATATATAGAAGAAGAAATACGCGGGCGGCTGCTCAATTCCAACAAAGCCTACTATAGTCTGTCAAAGCTCAAATGCAGAAATCTCACCATAATTAAAATTAATGTATGCTATAAAATTAGTGTGAAAAAAAAATCACTCAGAACAATTAATTATGAATTTGAAAACTAATTATTTAAAAAAACTAAATTTCTGCTAAAGCAATTATATTTAACAAGTAAATTAAAGTAAGGAGTTCTGCCTTCAAAAGGTACAATTTCATGGCATATCGTTATTTTAATTTTTTTTAAATTATTTATCAAGAAAATTAGCCGTTTTACCATAATAGTGGAAGTAACACCTTATAAAAATCACCCTGTCTAATTGAAGTGATAGGCGAAGCTACTGTATACACAGTCACAAGGCTGCGATGGTAACCTTTTCATTATCCCCGAAGCAGATAGTAGATGTATGACAAATATGTACATATTCAAGATTCATTTCCGACAGCAAGAAGAAACCCACTTTCAGTCAATAAAAAGCAATTTCACCAACTACCTAATAGTCGAAAGAAACATTTGTTGATGGCGTTTAAAAAATTATCTACTTTTTCGATTTTGCTAAAATAAATGCGTTTAAAAGACAAACTGCGTGTTACTATAAACAAAACTTTTATTTCGCTTTAAAAACTTCAAAAGTGTTGAACACTAAAGAAGAAGAAGCAAATAGTGAAATCTTTAAAAAAGAACAAAGGAGTAGTTTTAACCAATCGTTTCTGGAGTCCAATGCATACAAATTATATACTGAAATTATGCAACACTTGGGATATGAATCCGACTTAATAACCCCTAATAGTATGCAACACCTTTCGTCAATTGACTAATTCACATGGACTGTTGCAGAAAAGTTGACATTATGACTGGGAGGCAAAAATCTTAAATAGAAGAACGATTTACTCAAAGTGTACAACAAACACAACCTACCTGCATCAAATTATTTGCAAAATTAGTTTTTTTCTCATTACAGATTGGCTCGCAGTGAATTCTGCACCGAAACTTTAATTGTAAAGGTATTTCAAAAACACTTTGGTCGTTTTTTCAAAAAAAATATTTTTTGTATATAAAATTTCATAGGCGTTTTTAGAAGAAAAAAAAAATGGTATGCATATTTTTGATATTTGGTAGGTACATATGTATGTATGTGTTATATAAAATTTTCAAAAAAAAGTACTCACCCATTTTCAATGTGCTGAGTTTTCAAAACAAAAATATTTTTTTTTGTTGCAAAGTCCCAAAAAGTACAAATTTTGATCACAATTCGTCAAAAGGTTTCTTAGAATACTGAACACAAAAAACTCGGTTTAATGCCATTAACAACGGGTTTAAATTTTTTGTTGACTATAAATATACTTTTAATTATGTACTTTGATAACTTACAAAATCTTTCACAAAAAATGTAATGAAAATAAATGATAAAATAATGTTGAAAATAATGATAGTAAAATTAAAGACCACAAACCGAAGGCTGGCTGGCTAGGGCTGGAGACAAGACTTTTCGTCAACAAGACAAGACAGTTTCGTCAAAATTGAAAAATGTCAATCTTGGTCCTGTACGGTTAAATTTTGTCTTGATCTCGTCCTGAAACCAACTCAGAATATATTGAAATCAACAGTTTTTTGCGGAAAAGTAGAAAAATACTAATTGTTCTTCTACCTTATATTTACATTGAAATATTCAATTTTTTGTTTTGAAAGCTCAATTTTAAATGATTTTATAAATGGAAACACGGGATGTCTGAAAGTTGTAAGTCTAGTCTGTCTTCTCGATTCGTTTCTCGATATGAGACCTGAGCACGTACAAAAAACATGGAGAAAAAAAAAATTCTAAATTTTCTAGTTAGTTTTATATGCTTTAAGTTGTTCTCTGGCGAAAAAGCAAGTTATAAGCAGATACCTGAAAAAATGCATTTTAAAGAACAACTACTCATAAATTTTGATAAAACAAAAACCAATAGTAAGTGTTCACCATTATTATATTATATTACTCTATTCGTAGCAAAACACTAAAAGTAAATTCCATCACACAAATCCTGATTACACAAAGTTTAACACTTTATCTGCATTTCAATATACCACGCCTTACACACAACTGAGCCACTTTCAACAAGTAGCACATAACAAGCATCCACTCCATTAGCATAGAAGTGTGTGCCATGCAGTGCGAAGTGCGTCTATACAGCGAACGACCGGCCGGCGGCGCCTAAAGGCTATAGCCTGTCCCAGGACCCCGACATCCCGGGCCATTCACCGCTAACCGTTCGTCCGTTGTCATCATCCAAAAGCAACCATCAAAAAGACCAAAATTTAATGGCGTTTTCAAATCGATCGACGTAGTTCATATGGGGCAACTTTCATACCGTTCCAATCGATCGCCTCTGACATGCTGCCGATTCGGATCCGCAACACAATCAGCGAAACCGTTGCAAAAAATATGTCACGCTGCTTCTGTTGGTCGATGAAGTGGAATCGAGATGGAGACTCTTTGCACAGATCTAACATCTACTTATGTGACTATGACTAGCTACCAAACTATAAATGCCCCAGTACCTCCTGATGGGGCATTCATCGCTAAGGTGCAAATGGCTTGCGAGTATTAATTATTGCTACATCGAATTAAATGGCCAGATCAACGACTTGCTAGATTGCCTGATACTAGTAGTAGCTTCAAGCTTCCAGTTCACCATTAACATCGTCCATCGCATCCGTGCAGCGTTTCGGGACGACAGCAATTACCGATTAACAGTGAATTATGAGCACATATTCGCGTGGCGTGGCGCTCCGATTTCAGTCGCTGCTTTTAATACGGCTATAGCTGTAGTCCGGACTTGCGCTCCACATACGGGATTGCATTCCTAGGCCAGCCTAGCCGAATTGTGAAATTGATTTCTGATGACTAAGAGACGGAGGCTACTAATGGCAGTGGCACTGGTGTCCGATTGCTAGATTGCCTAGTCCGGGGCACACTTGATTAATAATTGCCAATTTGTACTGGAATGGGGGGCGATCGATGAACTTCATCGTCGTCTAAGACTTAAGCAGGGGGTTGGTCAGGTAATTTATTTGGGGTCGGTTCCTTTTGTGGACTTTGTTGGCATATTTTGATCGAACTTTTGGGGCCATATGACGGACTCAATATACATACATAATATACACTCGTGGACTCCGTGACCAATCAATATTTGTCAAATGTGTTTCAATCAGTAATTTGTCTACTCTGGGAGACAAGCAGCGAGTCAGTTTCATATCAGGTCTGTGCGGCATTCGCGAATCGCGACTTCGGGTTTCAGAGCTGAAAGTGATTTACGTACGAAGTTGAAATGACTGATCGTAATTATTATGTTAAGTCTCCACTGTTCAAGGGGGTCTAATAAAGGGTCCCGACAAAATAAATCACCAGCCAGTTGAAGAAAACAACAACAACAACAACAAAAATGTGTGGCGCGAATTTGATGCAGAAAAATGAATCTTGTGGGTTAGAGATATAAGAGCGACTGCAATTTAGCACCCAAGTCACATCGCATGATGGAATCACGAATCGTGTATTGTCTTTGGCAGACATGATATACCCATCATCTTAGCGGTTTGAACTCTTTGTCGGAGAAGACTACGGCTTTGGCGGTTGGCCGGCAGCATGCGGCAGCGGCAAAAGTACAAATATTTAAATCAAAGTCTGTGTCATTTGGATCATTCTATTTGACTTATGAATGCAACATCAAACAAAAACATGTTAGATTTTGATTTGAATAAATAAAATATGAATTAACAGTGGTAAGAGATTTTTGACTTTAATAACAAAATATCAAAATAAAATTGGTTCACATTTTACAAGAAATTGTTGTTTGTCTATAGTTGAGGCGTTTTTTGCAACAGCTGATAAAAGGGTGATCGCCATTTTGTTAAGAAGTCTAGCTTTATTTCCTTCGTGCGTTGATCTCACAGGACGATTCCGGAGACGGTACAATCATGAATGGTACGCAATCTACCTTGAAGCAGAAATAGTGACAAAAATTAAGCTCGGTAGACTCCGGTGGGCAGGGCACCTAGCTCGCATGAGTGAAGAGGAACCTGCTCGGAAAGTCTTTTGTGGTACATTCTATGGTAGACGGCAGCGTGGTAGACCATGCTTGCGCTGGAGAGATGGCGTAGACCAGGACGCCCGAAGCGTTGGGGTGCGCAACTGGATGGCGTTGGCTCAAGACCGGGATAGGTGGAGAGACTTGTTGAAGGAGGCCAGGACCGGGCCCCGGTTTTCTAGCCGATGATGATGTTGATCTCACACAATCATTATTATCCTTTTAGAAAGGTCTGGCCATGAGACGATATCAGTCAAGACTAAGTCTCTTATCGGTCTCTTCGAAGATGTAACATTTTATTCCCGTCTCCGTATCGGTCTTGATGGTATGGGAGGCGACGACTTAACGGTAAGCTAGCCTGAATTGTCAGGGCTTTAAACAAAAGGGATGCCAACCGATAGCTTTATTTTTAACATGCACTCTAAACGTTTTTAATTAATTTTTGAAAGATTTTTTCAGAGTGAGAATTACTTAGACTCTCGCTAATAGGTCAAAAAACTGTGGGCTTGTTCCCGTTGCGTCTTGGATACCTCGGAGTTAGTCTCGTCTCGGTGTCCTGAATTGAATTTTGTATTGAAGTTTGAACAAAATTTTAAGTGAAACTATACCCCTTACCTCAGTTACAACAATGTTGATTAAATGCATTTGCATTAAGGAAACCGAAGAGGTTACCATTTAAGAATGATAGGTGATTTCTTCCTGATTTCACTACTACTCCCAATAAAAAAGCCAGTTGCATTCCTGAAAAATTATCACCGTAACCCCCTGAACAGACAACAACAACTCTCTTACTTCACTGCGGGGTTAAACTCGTAAAACTGTGCTTCATACGTCCGTCTGTCCATCTGTCCGTGTCCACCCATTCGTGCTTCCATCTTTGCTGAGAGCTATTATTGTTTGAAAGTTTCGCTGGTAACCCACTTATGATCAAAAAAATTATTTTATTAAAATTTGATTCCAATCTATGCAAGGAATTACTATATTTGTTTAAGAAATTCACATTCTTTCGTTAATAAATCCAAAAACTTTTTTTTTTGAACACTGAAAAATTGGTGCTTAAACAGCCAATTCATTAATAACTTTGTGCCGGCTTAAAAAATCTTATACCTTGAAACATATATAACCCCTATTTGAAAAAAACATGCGTTTATCTATATTTCGGCTCCGAAGAAGTTTCTCAGATACACTTACGTGCAACTATGTTGTATATCTATGCCTTGGTTCATTGCAGCAAACCGATCATGAGTGAACTAATGATCTCTGCTGGTTTATACGCGATCAATATAAATATCTTCTTAGCTGATGATTGCTGAATAGACACGGCCAAGAGGATGACGGCCGAACGACGCGACGCGACGTTAGGACAGTATGGTGTATGCAGGCAGCCTGCATGCTGTTGCTACTTACTGCACGATTGACTATATCCCTGCACCGAAGCAGAAAATTTTCTTGATTTGGCCAACTTACCTAAGTCACGAAATATCGCATACGGCTGCTGGTCTACAGTCAAAGCTATACGTAACCGCCTCCGGTCCCTCTACAAACTGACTTCCAACCACAGAGGCATCATTCCGCTATATGATTCAGGTTGGAACAGCTCACATGCGCGCAGAAGTCCTGACCTTTTGGATGAATCGAGTAGTGGATGATGATGGCTGTTGTTGCTACCATTAACTACAACATTTGATCCCGCAAACTCTTCCCATTAGCGTTAAGCGCGCCACTATACTTGGACTCTTTGCGCTCACTGAGCCAATTTTATTGAGCCACCAAAATGAAGTGGAGTGGCCCACAGTGTCATGTGGAAGCCGAAGTCTTATGTGAGTCACTGAAGTAGCTCGCAGAGCTAATTAGATAAAAACCACTCATATTATACGAGTGCGCACTGCTGGAGCGCGCGGGAGGGCTTGAAAAGGGCATTGTGTGTCAAGGCCTTGATTGTGGACAATTTGGAGCCTTTCCTTCATACTCTGAGCATAGTGGGTTACAACTGGCATTTGTCGCAATAGCAACCCGACGACGACGCGACGACGACCACGTTGTCCTGTACCTTTAGCTCTATAGTATCAGTCCCAGTCGTGTCGTGATGCTGGCTTAAAGTTTACAACAGCTTCCTGTTAATGCCATTTGGCTATAACTATACAGGGATGGATGTCGAACGTTGCAACACGCGTAGGCTGTAACATTTCCTTTTCGGAGCAATCAATGGCAACAGATGTTGCTGACCTTTTTGGTCGAGGTAAAAATGTGTTCAATTAAATGTTGGACGTCTATTAGGTATTTGCTAATTGTGTCTTGAAACTACTGCAATTGCGAGGGCTTGATATTTAATCGATTAATTGGTGTTTTCGGGTGATTTAGATCAAGATGCTGGTTAAAAATCAGTGTTAATGGTAAAGAGGTGGTGGATATTGAAGTAGTTGCTATTTGTTCAAGTTACGTGAAATGGCATTTGAAAGAAGGTCTTATTATTACAATTATTTATTTGTTTACCTTGCGGGTTCTAGCTTGAAGTAAAGGTCTTATATGCTTTAAAGAACAGAAAAGTTACAAAATTATATTTCTTGTAAATCTTATACATACTATTCGACAGCGGCACACATACAGTAAAATTTGAAATGAGAAATATTATTTAATTGAAAATAGTTGAAAGCAATTTATGTGCAATAAAACTTGCGAACAAAAATTTGTATGGGCATTTCCCATTATTGTTTTTTAAATTGTTACTGCCACATTCTGCATGATTTAATTTGAAATATATTTTGTCAGGAAGGCATCGCCAAGAAACAAGATGAAAGGATTGGACTTGGAAACAATGTTTGACACCGGAGAAAGTGAAGAACTAGATTGATATTACCCAACCATCCCATTCGAAGTAGTTTATTAATATGTTCGTAAATATTGCTGAGTTTTAGGAGAAAGTGCTTCTATCCGCTAAATCAAACGTAGCACGGAAGTCAATAAAGAAGAATAATTTGTGATCACAAGATGCTTGCCCTAAGCTCAGCACCCATATGGCCACTGGTTCCAGAAGAATGATAGTTCCTCTGTAGCTTTCCGGATCAGTAGGATCCCATTTTTAAAGATCGCAAATATGACGTTCTTTTTTTGTGTGGTTTGCGAAATAAGGTGTTGAGTAATGTTGGATTGATATGAGCATTTATGTTAGCAACCTGTCGGCGTCAGCGTGTGGGAGATGTGAAATTGCCCTAACAATCGCCCTTACTCTTTCTCGCACACATGTATCAGTGAGTTGTTTTTTTTGTCTTAAACCTTGTCTTTCCCAAATCTTAATTTTTTGCACAAAACTAATCTCAATTTGAAAAATAAAAGTACCTTCTTTAAAAATGTTAGAAAAAACTTAAGTTTCTCGAAAATGCCTCCAAGAATTATGATAAAAAATTCAAACCATTTATTATGTTAAGACATTATTTGCAGTAGGTTTCTCTGATAGAGCAGTTTATGTAATTTTTTTATATACATTTAAAAAAAGTTATTTAAACAAAAATTTTTTTTTTAACTTTTTAGAAATAAGTAGGTACATTTAAAATTATTTTTTTTTTCAAACTTCAAACTTTCTAATTTTACTTACATAGATTCCAGATTCAATATTTTTTGAAAAAATAACATGATGAGATTAAAAAGATCTCGAGGATATAGCAAGATCAGCCCGAAATTGAGACCGCTACCAAGATATCAGCACAAATATCCATTAACTAGTTTTTGGGTTTTATTTATTTGGGCTGCAAAGTCTTACCAAAACACAAGTCTTTTAATACATAAAAAATATTTATGAAATTAATCCCAAATCAAATGAATATAATAGAATATAAGCTTAGCATTTCAATAATCATCTTCGTCACCATTACTCTATAAAACGCGACAATCAATCATACAAACTTTTGTCCTTCAACTCGATTTTATCCTTAAAAAAACTTGTATTCTCAATAAAGATTTTTTTGTTGTCAGACATACAAACAAATACAAGCCAAAACATTCTCCAATGTATGACAATATGTCGAAAAAATTTACTTATTCATCTGAGATCTGACTGGCAAAGTAGCAATATCTCTTTGTCACATGACGGATCATATGAAATATTGTATACTAGCTAGAGGTACCTCCACTCTATTTGCGCATGGTTGAATCTAAGCCGAAACCTAAATTCCACAATTATTTTTCTCAAGACAAACAACAACCATAATGTTCCAACATCCCGCCCACACACTCAGTATTCCCATGTATTTCTGCACCAAACAACAAACATATACAACATATACCTCTCCTCCCCCTGGCAACTCTGGTCCACATTCGTGTATGTAAACTGCATCATTAGAACTGACCAGTTGACAGCTATTACTCATTGTAGATCTACCGACAGCGATATGAAAAAGCCACCATGGTGCCCACTGAGCACAGTTTATCCCGCAATAATAATTACGGGCCAAAATAAGCTGTAGATAGATTAAAGTTGCAATAATAAAACGGAACGGAACAGCACAGCAGTAAAACACAACAAAAGAAGCTAAACAAACAGTTCTCCGTTGTTTTTCAAGGCCTACCAGTTCAATGCTTACTCCGACATTGCAGTTGATCTACCAATATATCTATTGCCAAGTAAGAGTGTAATAAGAACAACAGTCTCGTCCCGCACCAGGCTGAACAGTGGGGTTGTTTATATAACAAACTCAGAATAAAGTGTGACAGTAAATGATAGGTGTGAAAAATTGATTTAATTTCGGATCGCCCCGAAACAACGGTTTTATAAATAAATTTCGGGTCGACCCAAAACAGATCTCAATAAAATAATTTAATTCTGGCAAAAAAGTTAAAAAGTCTTAGTTTCGGGTCGGGCTCCGGAACTAAACAAATGGTTGTGTTTCGGATATGATAAAAAATGTTATGTTACACATTCTTAAGCCAAATAAATAAAATTCCGTTTGATTGATTATTTAACAAATATAATAATAATTTAAGAGTATAATGTATACCTAAACTATAAAATATGGTGGTCCTACAATTTTCTTAGCTTTTTATTATAATTACACTATTTCAACAAAAGCTGGGTCCAGTAAATTATATCTCAATCAACCATTTTTTTCACAACTGTAGGGACCTACTTTTATCTTTTCGCCATCTTGTATTTAACGAAAATATCTCGTTAACTCATACATTTGTTTGTTAACTCACAATTTTTTATACTTAAATGCTGTTGCTTAAAAACACTAATTGTACATTTTATTAAACAAATGAAAAGTTGATTTTGTTATAATGCCCAAATTTTTTATATTGTCACTTAAACAAAAAAAAAAAATCTGTTATTGTAAGAGTTGCTGAGTGTTAAATTATCTGTACTTTTTGCCTGGACGGGTTTTTATTAGAATAACGATTCCCACTATGCAGCACGTATAAGTTTGACAAATCCGCATTTTTTTGTTTTTAAATAATCGTGGCAAAATTTATTTGAAAAATTCAGATTATAAATTCTTCCCAAAAAAAATTTTTACATTTTTAGACATAATATATTGTTTTAGTCATAAAATATAAGTTTTTATGGAACTATTTTGTTTTGTTTCAAATAAAATCACAATTCAATCCCACTGTTTATCGAAGTATGATTTGTTCATGGTGGGAATACGCAATCTCGTTTCAAATACATTTAATAATAATTGTTATTCGAATTGAGACAGGCACAGGAATGACGAGCATTGATCACCCACACCGGATGCAATGCTGACCAGTCTGCATCGATCTTGAAATCTGAACTTAACAATCGATATCATAAGAATGAATGTTCTGTGCGATCTTTTCATGAGCTAGAATTTTTTTTTAGACATTTCCAGTTTAGGTTATTAAGTCAACTAAGTTAAATGTTTCTCTGTTATTTGCTGTTCATATTTATCAAACTAACTAAATATTTAAGTGCAGGTGTGTGTCCTCATGATGTTAAGGTCAAAATAGTTAAAACATAAAATAAAAATCACCTAGATGAAGTAATTTAAGCCGATTAGATTGTGGGTAAGATAAAATGGTATTTTGCGGTGAAAAGCGTCATCGTTTGTAGTAAAAGAGGTTATTAAATTAGTGCGTCATGAAATTTATTTTAAATATTGTACATGTCAACAAAACAAAATTGTATGAACCCGATATGTGAGAAAAAATTTTAGTGTTTGTATCTTGATTCCGGATTTTTAAGATTGCAATCTTTTTTGAATGCAATACTTAGTGACTTCAGTTAAAATATTGCATTCAATAAATTCACTTTTGAGATATGTTGTTGAATAGGGCTGGCCACGAGACCGAGACAAGACGAACCTCAAGGCATCCGAGACGATAGAGTAATTTTTGGATCGAGACTTACCGTTGGTGTTTGAAGTAAAGAAAATAAATCAAAATTGTGTTATCAAAACATTTAATATATTAAGAAAGCTTTTGGATTAAGATGCTTGTTTCTCATTTTTCTCATAAAGAAAACTAAAATCGAAAAAACCGCGGAGTTGGTACCAGGACGAGATCGAGACAAAATTTATTCATACGATACCTGAACTGAAATTTTCATTTTTGACGAGACCGATAAATTACTTCAAAAGTATCGTCTTGTTATCGTATTTTGTTAACAGAAATGACTTTTTTACCCTTAGTCAAAAAAATTTCAGTTTATATCAAAGGGACAAAGCTGTGGAGTTTTTGTTTGAAGTTGGGCACACTTCTTCTTTGCTACTTTCTTGACATGTCTGGAAGCCGAGGCGTATTCAAATTTTTTTGTTGTTCTGTCTAACGTACTTATTTTATTTTTACGTATTAGAATGTTTGAAAGTTTGTTTTAAAAATAAGAAAAAAGTGCAGCAAATTGAATAGTTGAAATATGTAATTAAATTAAACCAGAAAGTAAGCTCTTTGGCTTTCTTTTTTTTATGATTTATACTTATTTAAATAAATGCAATATCTCTTAAATTGAATAATTTTTAAGTTTTTTGTAATCATAATAATTTGTTTTCTCACTTTAATATTTAAACATTTCATACAGAAGTTTTGAAAAAGTTAAATTTTAAAGTTGAGCTCGAGCTTTAAGCGTACAAGTCAAAATACTTTTCACCGAAATTAAAACAAGACATCTTGAGCACAGAGTCAATACCAAAAACACTTCGATTTTTTTGTGTAGAATTTTATTTATTACTCAAATTTGAAACTCAATTTGTGGGAAACTATATTTCTGACCAAACACCAAAGAATAGGGGATGCCATAAATATGGAAATTTTCTTAAATATTAGATCTTTCGGAATTCAATTACATTTAGGAAAATAAAATACCTATACCCGTTAGAGGGGTATTAGAACAAAACCTACATTTTCTTCACTGTCATTTTGCTGATTTTGATTCAAACCTCGATTTATTAAACCTAAAACCAATATACCAGAACGCGTTATTATCACTGGTCAGACAGCTAGCTCATCTTCATTATTTATAGTTTGCAAAAATAAATATTTTGCATTTTTTTGCATTATGCTGATTCTGTTAAATGAAACTACCCCGCAAAGCTTAACATAAACGCTAAACATTATCATGCCAGGCAAGTTTTTTTATTTTCCAAATTTATAAAAAAAAAACTTAAATTGGTGTCGCTATATTCTGATATCTATCAGTAGCTAAGTATGTATATATGTATAAAGCACGATAATTTTAAATGAATTATTCTTGCCGCACGCAAATGCCAGTTTTATCTTGAAGCCGTCACAATTCCCACGCCCACTTTAAGTAAATTTAAATCAATTTGTCCAAAAATTCGTGTTTTATTGATATTTCTATACCGAGCCAAAAGCTTGCAGGCCTCCAGCAACAAAATATTCTACAACAACACCGTTGAGTACATTCATATCCATACATCTACATTTGGCTGATATTTCGAAAAAACTATAATTACGCCATAGATTGGCAATGAAAAAAAAAGCCCCGGATATTGTTCAACTGCAGCTGGGAAACAATAATCAAGTGTCTTACTGACAGCAGTATATTAAAAATAAATAAATGTTTCGCAGCAAAACAAATTGCCTGGATCGTTGGATGAATGGATCGAATATTCATGTGTTCCAGTTTGGCGAGTTTGCGGGTGATGGCAGAAAACAGGCCGCAACAAACTCCCCCACTGTGAGCAATTCTGTCGACTGACGCCACAAAACACGAGTTATATAAAGAACTTGCTTGTTAAGTAACACTACCACACCAGCAACAGCAGCAGTATCATTCCCAAGAAATATTCTGAAGACATTCACAAGAATAATATATAATTACTTGCAGAATTATTGTGGTGCGATGATTAGCGTGTTATGATTGAATATACCCCAAGGGAAAATCATTTCCCTGCGTCTAGTTCCACCGAAAAATACAAAGAAAAAATATTAGTAGATTGGCATGGTGGCAACATCGATTGGACAGCCATCTGGCTGGAAGCTGCTGTTGGACGAGTGGCGCTATTGTTCTGCTATCTGTTCAATGACAGCATGAGCAGCTTAATAGAGCCAACTGCAACTGCAGCAGCTATAACCATATAGCCAACCGCGGCAACAAGAAACAAAAATCTCAACCTCCATCAGCCAACAAACAGCAGCTGACCACGACTTTTAGAAGTTAGTATTTGCCTATTCTCTTGAGTAGCTTTATGGGTTCAAAGTCAAAATGAAAAGTTCATTGCATTTCGGTGTCGATATCTGATCGATTTTGATTGTTTAAATTAATTCTAATCGATAAATAATAATCTTGAGACGTGTTGTAATTTATGTTGTTCGTTTTGCTATTGTTGTTTGATGTTTTTTTCCCCCTCTGTTTTTGTTGTTTTTCATCTTGATGCAAAAGTCTCTTGTCTTATATTAGAGATAGACATTGTTTGTTCTTGTTGCCTGATTGATTTATGTGCTTTGAGAGATGGAAAACACGGTGTCGCTTGCGATTTATTTAGATTGAGTGTTTTGATTTGGAATCCATTTCAATTGTTTACTTGAGTAATTGAATTACAATAGAAACACTTTGAAATTGAATGATAAGTTTGAATTATTTCTTATATAGTTGTCATGAAGAGGCTCTGACGAAATGATTTTTATTTTATCAAATAAAAGAGCTGATGCACGAACTTTTTTTCAATCGCAATATTTTATTTATTTCAACATGTCAAGAAAACTTCAAATGAATTCAAATTTGTTGTTGTCTCTAGATTATAATGTACTTACTTTATGTATATAAATACTATACCCCATAAATATAAATCTAATAATATGGTAACTTTATACCGAAACCAATTATAGCGTGCAATTTATGGAAGACTCGCTGGGGCTTCAACCTGCCAAGGAATATTGTTGATTAAGGCTCCGGCCCATATCTTACAGCCATTTTGTATATGGTCTTAACAAATTCATAAATAAAATAATTTCTTTAATTGTTGCACAAAAAGGAAAACTTTTCTCTTTAATTCTTTAAAAATTAAAAATTCATTTCATTTAAAATTAAAAACAATATACACAATTAAAACTAAATGTCTTTCTTATAAAAATTATACATAAAAATAAAAAACACACAAAACAAAAAATAACAAACTTAAAATCATTTCAAATATTTTTTTTGTCTCCTACTTTTAAAAGCTAAACAAGATCTTTCAATAGAATTCCGTTTTTTAAATAAAAACTATAGTACAGAAAAAAATTACAATCATGATTTTAATTATTTAAAAGTTAATGGCATCAAAGAACACGTTAATAATTTATTTGCTTTTTTGATCAACATCTCAAAACACTATTCTATAACAGCATTTTAAAATATTCTGTTTATTTTATTTTTTTTTTATTTCTACTTTATATTTACAATAAAATATAATTTTCTTTCGAAAAAAGTTTATTTATATGGTATGTGAAGCTGTGTGAATTTAATTTAACACCACTTTAAATTTATGAGCCAATGCAAAGTGCTTATTACAATAATTCAAATATTATTTTGCTTTTTATAAATTAATTTTTAATTTAATTTTATAATTCACATTCACAAAATGCGCAGCTGAGAAACTGATAATAAAGACAGTTGATTTTTTTCTAATTTCTTAATGTATCTTTTGACAAATAGTTTGGATTTCTCAAATATATCTTGAGAATTATCTATATAATTTTTATCATTGAACAAAACAATGCCTTGCAATTGTATACACGTTGTTCTTAAGTACTCACTATACTCACAGTGTGTGTCTGGCCAGAGAAAAAAAGTTATCCAGTGTTAAAAAATATTAAAAATTGTAAAATCTAGTAATGAATCACTTACCAGTTTAAAAAAGAATATATTATTATTAAATTCATTACTCCACGAAAAAAAGATTTATGAAAACAAAATTAATAAAAAAGAAAATGTTGATCCAATGCAATAAACGAATCTATATTGATTGCAATTGGAAACCCTATTTCTCTAATCTCTTCCAGTATCGGTGTGGCGGTGCTTTGTTCGTGGCATGCTAAAATTTTCGATCAATTTTTCTTCTTAAGTCCGACGTAAATATGAATATGATAAATGATTGCCTGCTTGACATGCAATTAGCTAGCTGTACTTCTTATTTTATCTGAGGTGTAGATAATACCACCACCCTCTGTATCCGCTGCCTCCCATTGGAAAATGCTTAATTAATTAAATCTTACAGATTTCAATTAGAGAAGGCAACAAAAATAAAAACAAAACATTGCCATGTCTATGTCTTTGCACTCCAGTGGTAAACATTTTAACAAGCACGCAGATGCAGTTGGCTGGTATTTTATTAGCTCATAATAATTGTTGCATAGTGCACCCGCATGCAATTATTATTATGAGCTTATGTATCTGTATCTGAGTTAGCTCTTGAGTGAGAAATTAAAATCAATGTTGCTAAGTTGGCAGCCTCACAAGTCATTTGTCACTATTTTTGAACAATGAGAAAAATATAAAATTAGATAGAAAAGAATGACTGGGTCGGATAGAGTTGTTTATTATTTATAATAAGAAGGTACAGTTAATTTCGGTGGTGCGAAAAATGGGGGTTAATTCAAAAAACTTGCATACATGTGTTCAAAAAGCAAAAGCTCAGTCTTTATTTGAGAGAAAGAGACAAAGGTAAAGTAGCTTAGGTCAACTTGTGAGCTTTTGCTTTTTGGTTACAGATATAAAATTGATTTTAATAAATTCGATAAATAAAAAAATTGCAACAAATAAAAATGAAAAACGAATCGGGAATTATATCAACATTTTTTCTTTTAGTAAGGAGTTGCTGTATACGAAATTTAAAGGATTTTGGATGCTAGTGGGCCGGTTTGTATAATTCATTAACTAAAAACCCAACCATTATAAGAAATTAATTTGAAAAAAATCGATTTTTCTTTTTTAGTTAAATTTTTTCTCAATTTTGTACAGTTTTTAATTTTGTCTCTTTAAGAGTGGTTTTGAAAAACTTCAAATTCATACAACGTGATTAGGTTGTTTTAGCCTAGGTTTATTTTGTTTGAATTTAAAAAAAATTGATGTTTGGTAATGGACCTTTTTATAAACGAAAAACGCATAATTTAAAAAAAAATATAAAACTTGTTGGAAAATAACTTGTTCTAGTTAGTGTACACAATTTAAAAAAAAAGTAGGTACATATCATCTTTAGTAATACTTATAATGTTTTTGGAGAATTCCACAAGAAGATACATAGGGGGAAGCAGAAGACTGAGAAAGTTAAAGTCCTAGTCAAGATCACGACAACCGTAAACAAAGAAGAAGAAGTCACGGATGTAAAAAAAATAATAAAAAAATAAAAAAGTATATTATTGAAAAGTTAATCATGTTCAAGCACAGACAAAAGAAATATTTCACTATTGAAGCTTGACTTTTGCATTCGAGTTTGTAGTGATTTAATTTCTTAGGCAAAATTCAAAACAATAATTATTTTCGTATTATTGATGTATATTTTGTATTGTATTCCTATCAAGATACATATATTTTTAAATTAATCCGAAAAATTCTTAGTTACGTTTTCGACCATTGAGAAATTTGAGATTTTGGAAAATCGTTCTTGTACATTCTTATTACCTCCCATAAAAATTTAGTTTTGAATTAAAAATAATTTTTGTCAAAAATGAAATTAAAAAAATCAATTCGTAGTGTGCTTCAAAAATGTCTACCAAACAGTGTTCGAAACATTTATTTTTCAAAAACAGCTAATAAAGTTTTCTTACATTAAGACGATGCAGGTAAATTCGTTTTTATTTATGGTACCTATATGTTAGTTTGTTGTGTATCTAATATGGTTGTTTCTTATTCAAAATGTTATAACTGCAGATACAACTTTTTACAAAACAAGAAAAAAGACCTAAGGCGCACCAGAGGTTAACATAATCTTTGGAGCTGTTTAAAAAATAAAAAAAACTTTCCGAAAATTCCTACAACATGTGCCGAAAAATGGTCGATGAAACGCTAGAAAACAAGTTTCAAAACATTCCTAGAGAAAAGAAATATGTGAAATTAAAAAAAAAATTGATATTTATTTCAAAAATATTTAAAAAACTATTTTTATGGGAGTGGTGAAAAATGTACTAATGTTTCGTCAAAAGTGATAATTTTAATTAACAGAATTGAGAAAAAAGATTTGGATACATTCCATTATTTATAATCAGCATTAACATTTGTATAGAAAATATGTAAAAATGTTAAAAAGTGCTCGCTGGAAGTTTAACAAGGATTTGGGCTATTTTATTAACAAAACAATAAAAGGCACCATTTTTAAATTTCTTCCTTAAAGAAAGGCATATTTTTGTAGTTTTGAAAATGAATGCTTGAAAAGTTGTTAAGTGTACCCTTACCTTAAGAGTTATAATAATAAACAATAATTATTATTTGTATATCTTGAAGATATTAGATACCTATTCTTGATTTAAGATTACTATCTCACCCAACCAATCGTTAGTAATATTTTTATTTTCAATTTTAATATGAGGTCAATATCAAGAGCATTATAGTATAAATAATTATTATTATTGTTAGCCAAGTTTTGATTAATAATGAAGTGAAGGCGAATAATTGCTTATTAGAGTTGGCGGTGCTATTCTGAATGTTGATTTGATTAGACACTCCACTCTACACTCTCATATAGTAAAGTTGATTTATCGTCCCTTGATATTTTTATGTGTATCGTAGGTATAGTGTTATGCTAATAATAATAAGTGTTGTTATTTCATATACAGAACTTACATAATATAATATTGAGAGCTTGAGAAATTAAATAACTGATGGTTCACATCAGGGAAAAAAGTTGTTCTTGTTAAGTGCATTAATGCTTGCAATTAATGTGTGCATAATAGGGGTTTTATTTGAATCGGTTAATTGATCGACTTTAGATAAGATGGGCATTTTTTATTTAAATTTAATATATACTCGTATGTATGTAAGGTGGCTATTACTTGGGAGTTAAATTACAAGTGCTTTATTTAAGTTGTTGTGAAGTATAAAGTATTGCATCTAATAAATTAAATAACGGAAATACTAGTTTTTAAGATTGGATATTAAAGATAATGGCATAATTGCAACAATGTGTGGTTAGTGAATTTGGAAAAGATACACATTATTTTAAATTAATTTGTCTTAAAAAGTTGCAGGTATGTACTTAAATCATTATCAACTGAATTATCTGTTTTCAGTAATGAGTAATGTCATGAGTAAGGCAAGATGTAATTGAAACTATTGCCTTTTTTATTTTATGACTGATGTGATATTTTATGTCAAAAACTATATAAAAAAAACGATTCTCTAAGTTACGTTACCAAAGCAATTAGGTCAAAGCACTTTAATTAAATCACAGCAAACTAAACAAAATTGCCATACTCTACTGTAAATCTCAATTCTAAGAAAAAATTATTATTAATAATTATAACCTTCCTCCAGCTAGATATATAGTATCATATATTTTTTGTGATGACGTCTTTAAGTCGATGTGTAACCATAAAATGCTTTTAACTCCTCCATTGAACTAAAATTAATTGCTAGTTATTTGCGAAAAGTCATTTGTCCGTGCGTTTTTTCACAATTTTCATTAATCTCAGTTGATAGTTTTGATCGGTATCTTCACACGGCTGGCATGATGGCGGTTGGTGGCATTAGTGTGTCATATGAATGTTCAGATAATTTATTGAAACTAATAATCATTAATAATCATATTGTATGTGGTGACTAAAATATGAAAGACATAATGTCATTGTTTAATTTAAAAATTACAAAATAAAATAGGTGTAAAGGGGGGAAGTGGGGCACTATCATACAATCCTTTTCAAATGAAAATGTGGATAAAAGGTGTTTTGAAGCTCTAAGTTGCAATACATCAAAATATGAAAAGGTTAACATCAATTATTTCAATTACTAAAACAACCAAAATAAGAAGTTTTAGCTCAAAATTAAAAATCACCTGGTGCATACAAATTTTTGAAAGGGTTTGTTTTTTCAAAATTCAAAATATATTTCATGAAATTTTTTTTATAAATATAATACACACACAAAAAACAGAGGCATGTAAAATTTTAAAAGAACGATAAATTGAATTTTAAAACGAAAATTAAAAAGAAAAACAAAATTCTGACCAAGTACGGAAAAAAAAAATAAAACTCAAAAGACTGGGTCACAACAAATTGCACATACATTAAAGTAACTTAGCACAGGCAAACAAAAAGTTTAAAAAAAACAAGAATTTCGATGCAGAAAAATATAATAAAAGCATATAAAATTCATTATTTAAATTGCTATAATAAGTCAAAAAAGAAGTTTGATTTCAAATTGTTCAACTATTTTCATTTTTCAATTGTACAGTAAAATAAAAACCAACGTATACTTTTCCAGGTTTTTCAAAATGTATAGCTCAGACGAAAAAATTATTTTAATCTTTTTTGTGTAGAAATTTCTAAAATTTTAAACCGAATTAAAAAAAAAATTGAAATAGATTAGTTTTACCCGTCGAAACCAATAAAAAAAATTCAATTTAGAAATTTGGTTTGGTCAAACTCAGAGGATTCTGTCAAAACTGTTTTAACTACTAAGCAATGTTCAATAGTGACAATTTCGAAGATCAAAAATTAACAGGGATTAAAAAAATGCTTCAAAGTAGGAGTTTATTGTCACAAAACTTCAAAAACTTTACTTGAAAACTGTTATGAGGTTGTAACCTGGCCTATCACCATATTCAACTATTACTTTTTTTTTTGGATCTAACGGCAGAGATGACATGATCTCCGAATCATAGAGACTAACCAAGTGCAGAATATAGTTGAACCAGAGATAATCTGTTAAAATGAGACCTTTGACCTCTCAGGGGTTTTATTGGAGTTATGGGCGAAGATATAACAATAAATTTCATTTTGTTATGTACCTACTTACTCCTTAATATCCAAGCTTATGGTATTTTCAATTAGAACCTTTTTCAATGCCATTCTTACAACTTTTCTGCAATTAGCTGCCTTCCACCTTTTTGAATATTATTCATATATTATTTGTGTTTGAGCTCTTCTAAATCTGCTACTGCATTTCAACTTAAATCCCCAAGTCTCAAAATTAGCATATCAAACTATACCTAATAGATGTGATTGAAAAAAAAACACATGTATAATAAAATCATTATTATCTATTAGTTAATTGCAAATTTTGAAATTTCTGAATATGCTACACTTCCCCCTATATTTATCGTTTAAAAAAAAAAAATTATCATCCGGCATAGTATTTATGGAATCTAAACCATTTATCTTGATCACAAACAAGTGTTTAACATATTTTTTAGATTATCATTAAAAGCCTTATGCAATGGCAATACACGGCTGGCGTCGAGAATGTGTCAATTTGTGTGGGTGGAATTAATTAGTTTCCTCATTTGTTTATTAAAATGTTATAGAAAATAACAATATTATAAAATTGAATTGGAGAACAGACACACTCAGTGAGACTATGTGATTCTGATTGATAAATAATATACAATTTATTATTCAAAATGTGCCAGCACATTTAAATTTTTCAAATACTTTTCAAAACAAACAAAATGAACAAAAAGAAAAAAATATCTTACTTAGTTATGCTTCCTAGTACATTGGGCGTCTTAATTTTATACGAAAACTGCTTTTTCAGTGGAGAGATACAAAACTCAAACAAAAATATAACAACCATAACTGCAGTGAGATAGAACTTATTTAAATAATATCGAAAATACTACGCATATAACATTATTATCTATAGTACACACTTTGTTTGTTTTTTTTTTTTTGCTTTTTACTTACAATTACTAATTTTTAAATTAAACTTTTTTTTTTTTTTTTAAATTTAATAGTAATTTTATGTGTCTTATATAACTAAAGTCCTTTGGATGTTTTGCTTGCTGTTGGATTTGTTAGTTTTTAGTAAAATGTTTGTTGTTGTTGCAAATTCAGTTTTTATTTATTTTTCGGTAGATGGCGCTTCATATGCAATGCGAGATGATCACTCCTGGCAAAACTTCTTTCACAAACGATACATTTGAATGGCTTAGCACCGGTATGCTTGCGATAGTGGCGGGTTAATTCATCAGAGCGGGCAAATCGCCATTCACATTCAGGCCATTGGCAGGTATATGGCTTTTCACCTGGGAAATAGAAAAAAATAAAAATGGTAAAACAGTTGAAACAGAAAAAGCTTGAAATTTTATAAATTTTATTTAAGGTCAAATTTTTAAGATTGCCTAAAGTTTTTTTTTACATTCAAGAAATAGCGACTGTTGAAATTTTGTTGGATTTTTTCAATTTTCAAATAAAACTATGTTGTTTGATCAAAAGTAAAGGATATTGTGGATGAGAGCTTTGCCATTTTCTGTGATCGAGAAATGTCTCTTAATAAGCTAATTGGAAGGCATACAGCAGTTATTCGTTTGACACGGTTCTAAATGTTGGAATTAAAGGCTGCTGAAATGAAGATTAGTCACAGGACAGGAGGAGCGACAAAGCGTCATCGAATAAAAAGCAAGAAATCCGGAAAAGCCCAAAATGCAGTATGAACAACTTAGCCTTGTACCGTGTCATGTAACCCGAGAACGCAGTTTTAAGGCAGTAGCACATGACTTTCCAGCACTGTCGAGGAAGAAAAGCAGGTGCAGTCCGAATCGAACAAATGCAAAGAAACCTGCAGTAAGTTGGCCTCAGACATAGAACAATCTAAAACCGTGTGTCTTGTCGACGTTATATCAATACGGGGAACTCTACTCGTACAAATGGAGACTTAGTGTGAAGCACTAAGTTTGATAATTTTGTTCCCAGTAGGGAGACTCTCCATCATGACAATTGGTGGTTGAAGAAGAAAATAATATGAACAAATAAAAGGCAATGAGTGACTTTCAGACCACACAGTTTTAAGCTCGCCTGTCCCAAAGTTAGAACTTACCGCCGCGCCGCCAAGAATAACAAACTCTGAATATTTTTATTTTTATTAAGAATTTTATACAATTTCATCTTCAGAAATAATTGAGATATGCTATTATTTATCTTGCCATGATGAAGTTCCATGACAAAGTGGCACTTCTCGCTGTCAGTTCGCCGTCATGCCTCACCGACATTGACTTGGAAATAAGTCATGAACTGAATCAATTACCTCAATTAATTTAATCTTCACTTTCGATGATGATGATGCGCACTCTGAATAGTTCACAAATAATAATTATACAAAAAAAAAAAACACAAAGGCCCCCAGGAAGATATGCCAAGCTATAAATGACTATCAGAGCTACGAGCTATTTCCTAGCTTTAGCTTGAATCATCAAATCGGAAAACACACATAACTAACCGATCAATTTTAAAAACCTATAATTATCCTATTATTCACTGAATAATGTCATGATCAAATGGATTTTTCTATATTTTTTCCGAACTGTGGTAAATTAATTGCAGTGGGGGGGTTGATGACAGGAAATTAGAAATCAAATCTGCACGATTGCTGATGCTTTAAGCTTTATTTATACTTTTGAAGCAAAAAATAAAAAAAAAAACAACTTGAAACTAAAGGCATTCGCAGTCCGTATCTTTGATTTTATGCAACAAAAAAACTATGGTATAGAGAAAATATTTCATTTTATTTTGATTTTTTTTTTGTTGTTGTCGAGCCAAAAAGCACCGTCTCGGAATTGCTCCGTTTATGGAAAGAAAATTGCACTTCTTTGTCGGCGGTGGAGGTGGCATGGCGGCATGGTCGTGCTGCCACCCGTCCCGGTGCTCCACTTAAAATTCCTTTGCCTAAATGTAGGTACAAGTAACAACACCGACGACGCCGCCAATTTTATATGCAGTGCCGGATTTTCTTAAAAAAAAATTAGGACGTAATCTTAAAATATCGGAAACTTTGTAAATTTTTTTTTAAAAGATTCATTAGACCAAGAATTATAAGGTTTTGTTAAAATACCAGTTGAGGATCACAAGGCTTGTAAATGTAAAATTGGCTGGCCAAAAATAAAAATATAAACGAATTAATATAAAATTAATTCGTAAAAACAATTGGTGGTAGTGCCTTAAAGTTGTTGTTGTTGTTCACAAAAAATTCAATCACTTTTTTTGTTAAATAGCTTAATTCTGTTGATATCTATAGACATTAGGCATCCGAACATTGCTGAAATAAACTAAGACATTGAGCCACTTAAAGTCAAAGTTCTACAGTTTCACATTTCAAAACTAAATAGTTCCGTTACCCTAGGACCACTTTCCTAGGCTTATCCGGCCCTGTAGACACAGGCACACACAACCACCCCATTGCCATTTGAAGATTGAAACAATTTTCACATTCCGATCTGCTGACAAAATAATCAACCATATACGCGGTAAATGGTTTTAAGATACACATGTATCTATGTCTATCTTAATGCTATGTTTCAGATAATTTACGCTTGCCTTTGCAACGGCACCTGGTGATGCTATACTACTATATGGCCAGGACTGGCAAAATAGATGGTGACGGCAACGATGATGATGACGGGAGGGTGGTGGTGATGATGGTAGTGTTATGGAGGTGGTTAGACTTCATTATTCGTGCCCCATGATCAATTCATAAATTGTTTTATGTGCGCCAACACGATGCACACATACAGAGCGCTCCTTCGTCATCGTCATCGATAGATCTATCTGTATACCATATACGAGAAAACGATACATTGGCCTATTCCTGGCCAATTACATTATTTAGCAAATGAACAAACGCATAATTACATATATTGAAACCACCTTCTGATATGATTTGGACCTCTTTTATTTTTTTTTTGTGCAGAGGGAACATGAGCGCATATTTAAATGATTTTGCAATTGCTTAAACGTTTATTGTTTCTGTGAAATATGAAAATGTTGTGACTTATTGTCTCTTATAGAGGACATAAAAAAAACATCAGAATTGTATTTTAATTTAAAAAAAAGAAGATAAATGAAGCGTGTACAGCTAGAGGAGGAGAACCAATTTTCAACAACAAATTATCAGGTGAACAATCAAAGAAATGATGTTGGAGTTGCAATTATGGTAGTGGAATGTGAACTTGCATCATCGGAAATTGGCATTGCATTATTTAAAGAATAATTAGATAATTTGAGGAACCTTTACCGCATAAATGCATAATGTAGACCTTCTTGAATTACTTGCTATGAAGAATTTTGAAATTTGAGGTCGCATTTACCAGCATTAAACTGTCGTAAAGCTATTCAAAAACAAAAAATGTTGACTGGCTAACTTCCTTCTAGACTTTATTTTACAAATAATCTCAAAAATAAAGTAACTAAATTTTTCAATAAATCCTGAAGCAAATGAAGTTGTTGAAAGTTCTTTATCTTTTTATTAAACATACAAAGTTTGGTAAATTTGTTTTGTGTTTTTAAGTGAATCTTGTTAAATGTAATAACTTAACCAACTAATACCCAAGTGTCTTTAAAATTGGATCACACGTACTTGCACCTATTGAAAAAAAACGAGGACGTCATTTGAGAAAAATATCGAAATGAATTAAATTCATTATTTGAATTGATAAAAAGAGACTGGGTGCGACCCACACTGATAACTTCCCATTTGTGATCTTGAAAACTTTATATTTAGTTTTTTTTTCAAATAACCAAATTTTCTGCGAAACAAACTTTAGCTGTTAAATTCAAACAATCATTATTTTAAGATTGAAAAGCATTTTAATTATTTAAAGAGATTTACGAAATGCACATATATTATAGAGATTGTTGATGTATAAGTTGTTTCCACGTGACCCAGGAGGTAAACTTCCACGCGTTTTTTTTAACGAATGTGGAATTTTCTGTTTAAATTTTTGTTTAAAATATCAGTTAAGTATACATATATCAAATATACACCCGCTGTAAAAAATATTATTATGTAAAAAATTAAATACCTAATGGCAAAGTCAATATCATTACTCGTTCTCAAGATATTCGAGTCGAAAAACCAATTTTACTTTTTAGTTTATTTTTTTTTATATTTTTTGTCAAAAACTGTCAATTAGATATTTGTCAAAATTTAACCTTTCATAAAAAATTGTACTATGTATAAAATAAAATATTTGGAAGGCAAAATCGTTGTTCGTTCTCAGGATATTCGAGCTGAAATACAATTGTAACTACTTTTCTTTAGAATTTTTAACAGTTTTTGATTTTTTGTTAAAAAACTGCCCATTCAATATTTGTCAAAATTTTATCAGTTGCTAACAATTATGTTATGTAGAAAATAAAACAAACAAGAAGTCAATATCGTTACCCGTTTTTGAGAAATTTGAGTCGAAAGACAATTTATACCAATTTTTGGTAGAATTTTTTGTAGTTTTTAATTTTTTGTAAAAAAACTGTCTATTGAATTTTTTTGAAATTTTCACCAGTAGTCAAAAACAACATTTTTCGAAAAATAAAATTATTTTAAAGTTAATATCGTTTTTCCATCTAAGGATATTCGAGTTATAAAATTTTTTTTTAGTTTTTTTGATTTTAAAAAATAAGGGTATATTGATTTTTTTGCAAATTCATATCAAATTTGTATGACGTCATAATGTGTCGAATAAAATTTATTTCAAGTCAATAGCATTATTTGTTCGTGAGATATTTGAGCCCAACCAAAATTTTCACTTCTTTTTTAAACTGCTATAGTAAGAAAACAACTGATTGAATATTTATAAACGCCCTTTCAGCTTCTTTCGAAGTTATTATCTATAAAACAAAATTTATTTCAAGTCGATATCTCTACTCGTTCTTGAGATATCGACGACGAAAAATGGTACCAGAACGTACGGACGTATGTACGAACGTACGAACGTACGTACACACGCACACACAGACATCTCTCTAAAAATGATTGATATAGGCTCTAGGGACCTTGAAACGTCGAGAAATGTCAAAAATTTCAATTTGACAAAACTCCCTATGGGAAGTTAAAAAGAGCTTGAAGCTAAACGAAAATTGCAAAAGTGATTTTTGAAAAAAAAAAAAAATAAATTGATATACTATCTTCAAGTATTTAATAAATTTATTAAACAAAATTATTTTTTTTTTCAAAAAAAAAAAAATACTTATAAGGGATCGCTTAAAACTTAATGGAAATCCGTTTAATAATTTGCAAAAATATCAAAATAACAGACAGGCAGATTTTTTTTTATAACCATCAGCTTATACAAAGTATACCTTATCTATAACAGAAGCACACAGAAAAAAAGTTTTGACCGAATTATATACATAAGTCCCGTTTTATTTTTTTACCTCAATTAAACCAAAAAATAAATAATTAAATAGTTCAGAGCTGCTCTAAAAAATTAAACAAAAAGTAATTGCGCCCCTTCATTTAAACAAAATTACTACTATGGCTACAGCAAACAAAAGACTTGACACACGAACTTGTTTTTTATTACTCTTTAGCAATTATTACATTTCCAACATAATTGCTTAATCTACATTAATAGGTGTAGCTTTAACAAATTAATTAATGGTTTTGTTTCAACCATTGCTATGAGGTTTATATTTTTTTTTGATTTTATGCTTTAAACTCACAACCAGTAAGAAGTTTCAACAAAAAAAAATAGTACAAAAAACTCAAGATCTATATATTGTACAAAAGCCATACAAAACAAAAAAATGCATAAAATCATGTTTTAAAAATATGTATATGAATTTAACGCCTACGGGGATTAAGTTTAATCGGAGGCCTAAATGATAGAATTAATATCACATAAATTGTTTATGCGCTCATCGCAATTAAAAATACGTTAAAAGGATAAATATACATAATGTATATCGTTGATCAATTCATGGTGGACACACCTTTCGATTAGCTACATAACTTACATGTAAACACTGCTGTGCAAAAATAAGTCCTGCAAGTGTAAGTCCTTGGCAAATATTTTCGTCACTTATACTCTGCATTGCACCATGTAGTGAAAGTATAAACATAAGTGTGATATAAAATCTCATTCACAGACATTAAAATAATACTTAAGGGTACAATTTTGGAAGATGAAAAAAAAAGAAAGAACGTGTGAATGTTTTTTTGAAACAGCACTGTATACTGTGAAAGTAATGCGTTCCAGCTGAACACCCTTATTAAAAATAGTGCTCCAAACTTTACTCAACTTTAATTGGTCATCAATTAAATCCGAGCATACGTGATATACACAGTTACACGAACAACAACCAAATCGGACGAAAATATCAAAACATCCATTTTGTCTACTTCGCACGACTAGGAGGCTCCTAAGTGGGCTTTTATTTTTTTTTAAAGACATTTTTGGTTTTTCAGTTAATAATAATTGTCGATCACAACATAAACAGTGGATTACTGTCGGGTCGTTGTTTACTTAAAATTTTTTTTTTTGTTGTTGTCGCTGAAGCTTGTATTGCAGTAAATGAAATTCATGTTCAAATGACCGCACGTAAATTGCGGAGGAGGTGATTTGGACTTTTCCGTAAATAGGCTTTGATCTGAGATATCAAAACCATAAAAATGATTTACTCAAGCGCAGTTCATTTTTAAGGTTTGATGTGATTTCTTCGAACGAGATAGCAGAGTAGCACACTGAGGAGTTGTCCATCAAGATTTTCAGCACTGTCGAGACAATTTTTATCTGTTTTTTTTTTTTTTAATGCTTGACCACAAAACATTAATCGTTTGGACTCTCCATTAGACGATTATCAGGGTAATAAGAAACCTTGAGAGTATTGTGTGTATACGAACGTTGTTATGTCGCCATTGTTGAACCTTAATTACCGGTTCGATTGTCGTCTTAAGTGCGGCTGTCATCGTTTTTTTTCTTTTATTATTATTTGTTTTCTTGTCGAACTTACTTATAAGCTTGGACGCAGACATGTTGAGCGTTGAGCCTTTTTCTAAATAGGTATATAAGAGAGGGCTCTTTGTTGTGGGAGTTAGCCGTCTAATTGTGCTTCTGTCAAAATGTCTAAATGATAGACTTTATAAGTCGTTGGCTTGGGTAAGTAAATCATATAGAAATGAAAATATGTGTAGAATAAAATGTATACTTTGCGAAACTCTGAGCATTGGTACTGGTGTGTTTGTCATTCAATCGGACTGAGTCGAGTGATTGACTGCAAGGAGAATTTAGTTTTTCTAGGTTATGTTTCTTGTTTTACAGCCGAAGGCTTTGAAGTTGGATTGTACTTATAATTGTGATGAATGTTGTTTGATTGCACTGTCAAGAAGTTGGAATTGAAAATAACAATAATTTAGAAATGATTTATTGAATAGAACGACGACGATTATAATTTTATCTCTAAAAGCCAACGGACGTCAAACAAAATATAAGGAATAGTTTGAGACAAGTTCGAATAGGACTAGAATATTATTTTTCAAAAGTTAAAACTTTTTTGTATCTAAGGGCACAGAAATACCTACACGCTTCTGCTGAAGGTTATCTAAATTATGGGTCAAGTATTAATATTAAGATATTAGTTTCTAAAGGAACAACCAATAATTGTCATTATGGGTTTAACTTTCCTGGCTAACATAACGCCCTACAAAAACCCTCGAGAGATACAGCACCTCTACTTCACTTAAATACCTGCCAATCTGTCAGGAGGCCTTGAGTGTGCTGATTACTTTTGCATCACACTCTCTCTAACCGATATGTGTGTGAGGTCAGAGTGGCGCCTTAACACTACTGATTGGGTCTACAATAAAATCGAATCATTGATACTGCGTTGGACACTTGGACAGTGTATAGTGCTTCTGGGCATTTTAAAATGTTTGTTAGCAACGACGGCACGGCGATGATACTGCTTCTGGTGGTGGTGTTGCTGCTATTGATGATGATGAAGAACAAACAGACACTATAAGTGGCACTTGGATACGGTGTAATCACCGACACGCATGTTGTGGCGCGCACTATTCTAATGGGTTACTAATGGGCTCCACTAAAGTGCCCCTTGGGCTAGTTCAAGTCAAATGAAAACTTCATTAAATGAAAGTCGCAGTCGCCCCAAGACTATCAAGAGAAGAGACACATCGATGATGTGTGGTAACATGAGAGGTAGGTTTAAGATATTGAAGCTTGAATTGGAATACTTCTCTTCTCCGTTCGTCCGTCCACTGAGGCTGATGCTCTGACGGAATAAGGCTTAGTTCGATAAATGGTGTCGGTGCTTGTGTGTTAAGTGCAAGTGATCGTTTCTAATTTGTGTGATTTAAAATTGCTTAAAGAACTAAGGGGTGAGGAGGGAACATTGAATGTTGTTGGGTAAATATTTAATAAATATTTATTTTTTAACTTAAACTGCATTTGGTTTTTCATTAAAATTGAATGTTGAACGATTAAAATGGACATCAATATTGTTCTGAGATTGAAAATTTTTATTTTTTATTTTGTTCAGGACATTTATTATTTTTTTTGGACCGTTATGAATTTGTCGATGAGTAAATTTTTGTAATCTCGAAGTTTTCAAATATTTAGGGTAAGGGGAAAATACGCTTTTATTTAACAGTTTATTTGCATTTTTAAACTTGACTTAATGATAGATTTATAATTTGTTAGTAAATTTATCTTTTAGTTGTAGTGGATGAAAGTGCACACACGAACTCACTATGCCTCAGGTTTTGGGGGTCAAATGACTCATCAGGCAATATTTCACGAAGCATTTCAAATTAAATAAAAATATTGAAGCGTCTTGCTTGCCTAATTTATTTAAAAAAATGTACTTGTTGATTGTGTTTTTCTGAAGTGTTTGCCATTTTTAAAGAACAGTTCGGCTTTTGAATTGGCAGTGTTGAAAATCATATGGCATATTGTCTTTAATTTGAATTGTAGATTGCAATCTTCATTGTGTGATCAAATTTAACTCAGAGTCAAATTACTAAATATTTTTAGTCAAACTTTTTTATATTGTGAGTTTTTTATGCTATTATGCATTCACCTGCTTATATGTTATTCAATGTTTTTTTTTTAATGTTTAAAAAACCATTATAGTAGTAGAATTTTCGAAATTTTTCAACTGCACATAACACCTGTTGTCCATGTCAGTTATAACATATGTTTCACAAATTTTGTATCACAAATCGGACCCTAGCTTGAAGTACTTTCATTTCCTTAAACAACCGACGATTTGTATTTTTTAACTAACAATCGAAGTTTCCACAATACTTGCGTATGAATTAATCGTGAAAATTTTCTTTCCGAAAACTCAATCCAGAACAAGAAATGTATTTGTAGTTATTTAATATTCAATATATTATGAAGAAAAATACTCTTAGCAACAAAATTTTATATACACTATACACACATTCATGGTTTTTATGATCAAAATTAATACGAAAACATAAAAACAAGTTCACGTCTCAAACCAGTAGTGCAATATTGTTTTCTTATTTAACATCTTGAAATTTTTATCCTCTAAGAATTTTTTAAAAAAATATAATATAAATATTTTATTTTTTTTTTTAATAAATCAAACAAAAAGTTCATAACAATAAATTAATAAAACTGCCACTAAAGCCACTTCAAGCTCAATAAATAAATCAAATATATTATTCAATCGTGATCGTTAAAAAAAGAGTTAAATAAAATACTTAATTAGCTGCACTTGTCTATAGATCGAATAAAAGTCATAAATTTTTGTATTTTACAGTTTTTTTTTTGATGGTCAGTAAGCTAAAACTCATACATAAAAGCAAATTAAAATCTTCTGTTATTAAATTATTGTTTTACAAATAAAGTTATGGTGTTGGTGTCCTCTTTTGAATCAAAATCAAATGATGCCGAAAAGCGCATTATTTTTTTTTACTTGGAACTGCGAGATCTTTTGTTTTCATAAGAAAATGATTTGTTTTTGATAAGATTCATTCATCCAGTAACATTTCTATAGCTTTAAATTAACGACACCAATAATAAATTAAAGAATAAAATTAATATACATACTTTAGGTATTTGATAATTGAACAAGCTTTCGGGGAAATGGAATTCCCAAAACTTATTTTAACAGCCATATGAAGAAAATTATTCTTGCAAGGTAATACCTCTGAACTGCTTTATGATGCATATATCAAATACAATTTTGGCAATTTGTTATTTTGCTATCGTGCTCCTTGAAGTACTTACATAGATCATGCTTCTAATGATTCTAAAATCATAAGTCTTGCCTTTATAGATGGTAATTTTGAACCTGATAATGATATTAACAACTTTTCTTATCTAAATTGTTGTAACCAAACGTCATTAGATTCAATAAACATTGATGTTGATGATAGTTTTAAGGAAATGTGAAGCTAATTCAACCCTGCCTCTTGTTACTCTTTTCCAAAAATCTATTTCTCAAAAAAACTTCCATCTCAAACTGTAGGTCAATCGCCAAATTATTATGCATTCCCAAACTTTCCGAAAGTATTGACTTTGACACTAATTGTTTTCACTGCAAACCATTATTTTCCACTAAACAACATGCACTGAGAAAAAAGTCAAATAGATTCAATGTAAAATCAAACAGAAATGACTCCCTTTTGAGTTTTAACTCACGGTTTTTGAATCTACGACCGCTAATTTAACAGAATTTGTTTCCTATAATTTGAACTCAATTGAAAGCAAAAACAAAGTTGATGCTGCATATAGCCACATTTATTGCTAAATCTGGCGTCCCACAGGGCTGTCACCTGGGACCTATTATTTTAATGTGTGATGGGTGATTGAACATTTTGAATTTTTTACTTATGTATGCTGATGACATTAAAATTTTTAGAGTAATTTCTGCAACTAAAGATGTTTTACATTTGCAAAACGATTTGAACAAGTTCTTTGTATGGTGCCAAAACAAATAATTCAGAAGTTAATGGTAGCAAATAATTCAGAACTTAATGGTAACAAATCCGAAGCTATCACTTTCGTTACCGCGTCACTGTTGTTTAATGATTGCCTTGTTTCCAGAGTAACGACAATCCATGCCTTGAGTAATATTATTTATAATGAGCTCAACTTCAGATCCCATTGCGACAATATGGTTCCTAGAGCTGACTCTGCTTTTGGTTTCGTGAAACGTTGGTCTAAGGAGTTTTCAGACTCTTATGTAACGAAATTTGTTTAGAAACATATCAAAATCTGTCTGGAGTGACTGAGGCTTGTACCTTTCTTGATGAAATGAGAATGAATATCGTTCCCTTAGATCCTCAATTTCCTGAATCCTATCAAGCTGAGAACTGATTATGGAAGAAATTAGACAGTTACAAGAATGCATCACTTTATTCCAATATTTTTGATTATAATCACAACAAGGTCACACAAAAATATTGTTATATGTATGTTTCCCTGTCTCCGGTTAACTAGTTTAGAATTTAGAATATTTGTAGTTAATAATCTAAAAGAAAATAGTGTTTGAAAAGCTGAAATTACTAACTCCATGCTGACAAATGCCTTATTAGAGCGTAGAGTGCTCTAAATTGTTTAATAATTATTTTTTTTACTTTTTGTAACTTATTTTTTTTTTTTGACGATTTATATACGGTCATATATTTGTATTTTATATACATATTACTTATTTTTTTGCCATTTTTTTTCATACGCATCGTCCATAACCATTTATCATTTTGTTATGTACTCGGTGTAAATGGAACCCAGCGCGTGCGGTATCTGGAGGGAAAGTGGCGTGCGACCCCATGTTCACATCAAAGTGTATAGTTCTAAGAAATTTTCAAAAACAACTTATTTTCAAAATGAAGACACAATTCAACGAACTCCACTGTACATAGTACATTATATTTTACAAATGTCTATGCGCCACGAGAATTAGTTATTCAATAATTATTTACACTTTTTATAAACAATATTTCGTATACAAGCTTTAAAAACTTTCTACATACAAAAATAATAAACTTTTATTAATTAATGACACAAACCTTCACTTAAATATTCAGTGCAAGGAATTTATAAACTATTGTATATACTAGTACATTGCTTTTATTAGATAACTTAGGATTTGTTTACTTTTTATACACGTGCTAGAAATATGAAATTTCCATATTCTCCATTGTAAGATAAAACAACAAAGATAAATTATCTACATTTTTTTTTATATTTGCAATACAGTGATGAACGGAAATTTGAAAAAAAAAAACTTATAAAATACATATAGCAATATATCTTTTTATTTATAAATATTCAACAGACATTGTCATTTACGTGTTTTCGATCTAATCAATTATTATGAACGAAACTAATTCAAAAAAACATACAAATTCCTCAAGCAGTTAATTGGTATTGATTGTTTAAATTTGCATTTCTTTGTAATTTACACAGTTGTATCAAATATCATCTCACGGTTTTGAAAAAGAAGTAGGAAAGTGTATGTGTGTAAATTTAAGTCGTACATCAGTGAAATTGCATAAATCACATTAAAACATTGAGACCACCACAGAGAAATTCATGCCAACTTATAGAAGTCATAAATATTCAAATTCTTGTCCACATATAATCCACAACTGATAGCATATTATATACATTATACTTCCAAGCCAATCAAAATGCCATAAAAAGTGTTTTCAACTTATTTACTCTTTGGCCATCTGCTTCATGTTTATCGCCAATAAACATACAACCAATGGCCTTACAAACAAAATTAAAAAAAAAAATCAATATTTCCAGCTTAGACATATAGATTTTATTATTAAGATGCGTTTTCTTTTCCTCGTTGAAGATTCAAATAGGTGTATATAATATTCTACCTATGCTATGATTGGTAATAAAATTGCAGTTTGCATAATTTATTTATTGTTTTTGTTTGAATCTTATGGAGGTATTAATTTTTCCAGAAACCAATACATTATGCATCTCTTAACAGCAGACTAACGGAGACAAAGAGCTGTGACAAAAGATATACAAAAATAGGAAACTATTCAAAACTTAAAATATTTTTGAAATTTTAAGAAATTAGCAAAAAATTTGGGGATTTTCCGGCTTCATCAGGAGCTTAATTGTATTACCTAAAGATACATCAGAAATTATAGGATAACAAAATTCATTATTTGAAAATTAATATTTCAAAAACTATTTCTTAAAATAGATTTATTTAAAAAAAGAATGAAAGGAAAAGTTGTTGGCTTTTCAAAAAGGTATCGCACAGCATTGTGAATAAAGCCGTTGATTTTAAATAATTTTTTTTCCATTTTAAGTCAATTTTTTCGAAAATTGCCCCTGCTGGCTAAACGGGGAGGAATAGACCCCCCCTCACATACGATTTTTTTCTTGTCTCCACGCAACCTACACGCCCTAGCATTTTGTCGCACTGCTCGTGACTCACCCTGTATAGTAAGTGTTAAGGATAAATTTTTGAGAAAAAAAATAGCATAAGGATGGTATTTTTTTTTTGAATATTTACATAAATTGAAATTGTAGCATTACACAAGCTGAATACCAATTTTATTCTCAACTGTATCTAGTTTCATTTCGCTGATATCTTCCAACTTCTTTAGAACTTTTATTCAATTTTCTTTTAATTTTTTTCAATTAAATGCTTAATTAACTTTTTTATCGTCCAAATTTGGCAGGGTCAATTCCATTTATGAAGAAGCGTTGAACCTCACGGCAATTTTCATGTTTCTTAAGTAATTTTTAAAATTCTTAAGTAAATTCAAAATTTCACATTAATTTTCAACAGAATTTAATAATTTTAAAAATTAACATGAATTTTAAACATTTGTTCCAATTCCCATTGATGATTCTTAAAAGCCATCTTTCGGAGAATATATTTACTATTTATATAAAGCTAAGCCAACAACCCTTAGGTTTCCATTTTTAATTGACATTTTTAATTTTTCCCACAGTAAATAAGGGATGAAGGAAAACTTGTGGAAATACTGAAAATACAGGGAATTTTATAAAACTGATAAAAATACTTCTACACTTCGACTGCATGCTTTTGAAACCAATACAAGACCATTCAAATTTGTAAGCACAACCTTTGTATATGAAAACTATAGTACTATCATGGTGGAAGTCGAATGGGGCGACATCTAATGTGTGCCGGCAACCCTTACTCTTTTTTCTTGCGGATAGCTTATGGAGGTTTTAATTGATATTTATTGATATTTGCAATAATCCAAATAATATTCTCCTCTTGCTCCTACTACTAATTTCCGATGCTTTAAAAGTCTCCCCAAATCAAATTCTTAACATAAAATTTTGCAGCGCCACCACAAGGGTCGGGGCAACATTAAAAAATACTCGCCATGGTATACTATGTTTTTCATATACAAAGCCAAATGTAGAAATAAACCCAAAAATTTCAAATTGGATTGAAAATTTCTTATTGGGTACCATAGAAATAGATAAGACATTGAATTTGATTAATAATAATTACCAGGAGGTCAAATAAGACATCCTGAAATATATTCCCTTTAACTTTTAATTTATAAATTAGTACTTAAAATACCTTATCTTACATATTGCTTCATTTTGTCTAAGAGAAAAAACTTATTTAACAAACTAGATCATCAGCTTAGCCCCTTAGAAGTTCTGACACTCATCATAATTGAGAATTGAGATACACTAAGACTTATGTTCTTAGCTTGAATAAATTCAAAGAATAAATCGCGATATCAACAAAAAAAAGTACAGAGAGAAGTTTGGGAACCAAATTTTTCACTTTCTCTGTTATCAAAATATAAGGTTTGATTAATTTCTCGAGTAAATTTTGTTTACGAATGAAAAACTACTTAGAATTCATTTTAATTTTCAAACTAAAAAAAGTAGGACCTAAAACATTCAGTTTGGTGTTGATATAAAATTTTGTAAATATTAAAATTAATTCGGTTAATGTATGAGTTTAGTTCTTGTATTATTGAATAATTTCTGAGCTCAATTTCATTACATTTTTGCACGAATAGATGTTGAAAAATCAATTTGTTTATTTTATCTTTTCTAACATTAATTTTAAATACACTTTGAAAATTCTTTAACCTAAACCAAAGCCGGTGATTTTTGCTTCCCATGGTACTCCAATGGTGTGACTTTGTATGTCGTGTTAAAATAGAATGTCTCATAAATTCAAATTGCGTTAAAACCACAAGTAATAAAAAAAAGAAAACATGTTTTTACTAATTAAAAATTATTACCTAAAGAAAAAAATGTCGGTCTTTAGACTTGCCATTTGGTCAAGATTCCTTATAAAATGGTTCAAATCGAAGGAAGTCTGTAAAATCATGACTGTAAAGTCATGTTTGGTCTCTAATTGAAGTTGTTTTATTGAAACTTAAAAAAAAAGTCATATCACACTTCATGAATATTAAACATAATATAATGTAGTGTGTTAAGAGTCGATGCAATTTAATTTGTGAATATGAACATACAATTTTTATTTATAAAGCAATTTTTGGAATTTAAATTTACCATATATCCATCCATTCATGATTTAATGTGGTTTTTATGGCCAACTAGATATGTTTTTATTTTCTTTAAAGCCAATAAATATTAATATTAATTTCAAAGCATATTTCTTACACAGGTTTGTTGTGATTGGAAAAATAAAATATTTCTCACACATCATACTTCCCTATATAAATAAAGATTTGCAACATTCATATAGTTTCAAGGCTAAGAAGTTAGGGTATTTTAAGCTTTATAGTTCCCGGAGGCTGATGTCTATATATCTAAAATCAATTAAAAATTAGCTATAAAGTAATGATTTCAAAAAAATTTCTTTACTCGAAAAAAAAGAAAATTAAACTTAAAATACTTTGACACATTTCATGTGGTTTGTCCAATTAATGTCACTTTTTCATTCAACTGACTTGAAATTTCTTCGACAGTTAATTGTAAAGTGTGACAAAACAAATAATATTTTTTTTTTTTGCAATTTAATAAAACAAATCATATAATTTTTTGCAGTTTACTTGTAACTGTATAACTAAAATGACAACGAATAGAACTGGGTGATGAAGTCATCCACATGGTTGCATGAAACTGCTTAAAAATGTATGATTGAATAAACTTCAAAAAACAAAGCAGATATTATCTATGATAAAAATGAGAAGGGATTTTTATTAACTCCGTCCTATTTCTCTGAAGTTCTTATTTGTTCAAGAATTGTTATAATCTGGTTGAAAAAAAGGCAAACCAAGTTTTAAATTGATGCAAATTTTTAACATTTTCCCAATTTAATTGGGAATGATGTCTGCTTTTTTGAACTTAAAACTGTATCAAAGCTTTTATCTGAAGACATCGTCAATTTAATTGAAAATAATGTTCATCATTTATCAATATTTTATAGCGTTGTTATTTTTCAAACCCATAACATTCCCTTTAAAAATAACCTACCCATCTACAAGGAAAATAAAAAAGGGAAATTATAATAATCGATGAAGTGCGCTAATAGCTGCAGACAGAGTGTTGTGTATTGTCAACGCGCAATGAACGTCGAATTCGTTGCATCCAGAAGGAAAATAATGTCGATTATGTCCTCGGCCTACACAAATCCATTTGTACACGTTTTTTTTTTTTTTCATTCAATGATTTTACTTGTGGCGCTGCACAGTTTATTCATACCTATATACCTACATGTGATAGCGATGCAGACTGAAGTTGTTGTGAAGCTTCACAAAACCTACGCGCTTTCTAAAGAATACGCCATTATCCATCGTTTTGTGGTTATTGTCGGGAAGAAGTGATGTTACTTGGAGGATTATAGTGGCAGATGACGCAGTGTATCCTGCCTGTGGATTAAACAAATCGTGGTCGTCTGTCAGTAATTGCATGGTTGAATGAAAAAAAAGCGGTAGATTGTAGCAGGTATACGATGTGGAGGTACTATAAGGATTTTTGTTTGTATCTGTTTTATTGGAAGAAGTCGCTCGAGTGCATACAATAATTTTCGGGACAATTGATACACGATCACGTGCAAAATTCACAACTTTAAGTGGAAGTTATCGTGGTTTTATTGATATCAATCGTCAATTTAAATAGAAATAATTTTTGTGTTGATAAATTTTTTATCAGGAAACACTTATATAAAACAAAAGAGCTTAGCAAAAAACTCTAAATACTTTAGAATTATGTTTTATGGTTTTTTGCTCAGCTCTTTCGTTTTATGAATCTTAATGATACTCAAGCTTTTTATTTTTTTTTAAGTCAGGGAACCAAAACCAAAAATAAGATGTCATAAAAAATAGCTTTATAAAATGTAACAATCATTTTTTTTGTATACGTATTCCTTATTCACGAGTAAAAGCAAAAAAATAGAGCAATTATTATTGACTTCTATAAAAATGATTTATTTACCAGACAGGCGTATGCCTGAGTGTTTATTTAAAACTCATTTATCTGTATGACACATGGCACACGTATGTGCGCAATCACGGTGGCAACACACGCTGTCATTTGAAAAAAAAATGAAAAATGGAGCACCAAACAGGGAGCCCCAAAGCAATCTGATTTTTTTTTTCTTCTCCTTCTTAAATTGCAAGCGCGAATATTATCGCCTGGATATAAATATACTTTTTTTTTTGTTTCTTTATTGATTTACTCGAAGTAACATGACATTTAAATTATTTATGTGTGTCGATAACATGTTTTTATAATGTTAGTGGTGACATTTAATGGTAGTTCAACCAATAGGCTTAACAAATCAATGCAAAATGAACTTCAACATCAAGTTAGGTTTTTAATTTTTATTTTTATACATAGCTATGAGTAAATGAGTTTTATAATAAATTGTATTCATTTGACAAGAGAACTTACAATTGTAATAATTTTTATAATTGATATTTATTTTTAATTTGTTGACATTGATGGAAATTAATTTATTATTGAATTGTAATATATGCAACTATAGCTTTGTAAAGGACACTATATTAATATTCTTTAGAATTATAGAAACATTGAACTAGCTACCAGTATAAGTACGTAAGTGACGAATATCTATTTTCAAAAATTGATCATGTGATCAAAATGTTACATTTATATCTTTTTTGCAAAGTATCTAAACAAAAACCAGAAGAATGACTGAAAAACGAAATTTTGATATTATTTTAAAAGAAATCCATACTCTGAGGAGAAGGAAGAAATACACAAGTCTTATAATCATCACCCACTTGAAGGTTGAAGAAAACACAAATTTGAAACAATTTTCTTTGAGGAAATAAAAAACTCGATTGAAAAGTCAGAAATCATTTAAATGATTGGATAAAAAAAAAGTTCTTTAAATCTTAGAGGTGCTAAGAATTATTTTAAATGACAAAAATGCAAATCACCACATAAATTCCTCCATTTCCATTTTTTTTATATCCATAATTTTTCTTCTGGCGCACTTCTGTTATTACCGTTTTTTTTCCTCTTTCTCTCGTATAGTATATAGTAAATCGAGTGAAGCTTATGAGGCACGTGACTACGGATTCAACTTCAAGTCAAAAGAAGAAATTTGACTCTACATCGTGAGCCTAATTGATAAAGTGTGTTTTATAGTGATTGGTTTGTTGCTTGATGGATTTTTTCAGTAGAAAATCTCTTGCATTATCTTTCTTGTTTTTTTTTTTATATGAAAACAGATGAATGTTGGGTTAAGAAATGACATTTTGTTGATACCATATACCTACTTTAAATGTAGTTTTATCTGGTAACCTTTTAAGATGTAGGTATCCCAACAAAAAAAAAAGCATCAAACAACCGATTTTTTAATTTAGAAAAAAAGTGGTTTTATTTATACAAACAAATGAGTTGCATATGATTAGTGTAATGGTGAACGATTTTTTTCTTTTTTAAGTAGGTATGTATTCGAATTCATTTTTGAACGTAAAACAAAATACTCGGGAATCAAACTGTGTAGGTACTGAAATGGATCGTTTAAGAAAACTAACAAATCGTCGTTGAAATGATTTTGTTAATTTGATTTGGAATCAAAAGTAGTAATAAACATTTTTTGTTGGTTTAATCTGAATATATACATATATATGTAAATATATTGTTTTATGGGAGAAACGTACTGCATTTTTGTTAATTAACTTCAAGCTACTACCTATAATTATTTTGTGCGTGAGTAATCGGCTTATTTATTTTGCAGATTAATTTTTAGGTTTATCAAAATGAACGCATGGTATAGAGAAAAAAAGGATTTAGATAGTGCAACGGTACCATGCTCTGCAATCCGTCATTTCCGTCAGAGGCAATTTAGGCGGGAGCTTGGCAGTATTCCCCTGAGTAGGTGGACCATTGTTAGGCTGGTGAAGTTGTTAGCAATGGTTGTAAACAATGGCGGCTGCAGCATCGCCAATACAGGCAAATCGAAGCCTTCCATCAAAGTTGTGGGGCCATTGCCATACATACTTCTTTGAAGAAAACCGTGTAACAGAACTATCAATGGGACGCGTTATTTAAGGTTGTAAAATAATTTTTTTTTACCTAGAATAAGCCGAAAACTTATCGAATGGAACAGAATTTAGTTATAGCAAGATGGACTATCTGCAGTTATAGCCAGCCAGTTGGTCATCCACCAAAAATTCCCAAACAAATTGGTTTCCAGGAACTCCACTTTCGCTAGCCACCAAGGTTACCTGACTTGACTGCACTTTTTGTTTACAAAACAAAACCCAGGAGTTCAAGCAGTCAATTAAGTCAATTAATTTTAAATACGCTTAAATAGACCGAAGAAACGTTATTAATTTCGAATTCAGCACAAATAACCTTCGAAAGTTTTTAATTGTTTTCTGTAACAACAAAAAGTTAAACTTTTTGATCAGTGTAATAAAAATATTTTAAAAAACTAAACTAAAGAAGTTATGTGGCCAAACATAACTTCCTCGTTTTGTTGTTGTTTGTTTTATTTTAAAGTGCAAGCAATAACTCACAAAAGTTGGAATTTCCTTAATGTCATTAATTTTTCTTTATGCATTCCAGTTTGTCATATCAACGTATTCGCACTTAAAGTGCGAAGACGACATAGATAAAAAAAATACCAACGGAAGGCGATGAAGTCGACTTCGATTGCACAAGGCAAGAAACAGAGCCCAGACCAAGACCAAGACCACTACAATCCACAATAATCCAAAAGCGCGTGGTCAAATGATGTTGCAACATTGCTATAGAGTGGCTGCATAGCATGGTATGATGGCAATTGTGGCACACACAAGCGAATCAGTGAAGATATTCTTCTTTTGCATTCATTCATGCTACACCATATAGTGTGCCACATAGCACACGAACTCACGCAAACACCATGACCGAACCTTTAATGATACCACACGCGGGCCATGGCTCATGGGCCAGAGGGATACTTTTTAAACACGCTGACTGCAAAGATGTTGATGATCACAAAGGACTTTGTGTTGTATTGAATCAACAAACGGTAACACGCGAATGGTTCATTCATAAAAATGATCTTCTACAACAGTGGTCTGTCCATAACTTAGGCGAACAACGCGCGTGCATTATCATCACTATAACACACGGCCAGTGTAAGTACCACACACATAATCTGACCGTGCAACTTGCCTTCATCTCACTTTTTCCTGTTTGCTCTTCATTGTTATTATTATTCGTTTTGCTTAGAGAGTGCCTTCTGAGCACGTTATTTACTGTAGAACCGTAAAGTAAGTTCTTATTTATGGACCGAAAAAGATCAGTTGGCTTTTTCCCGCGCCAACAATATTGTGCCATCAAAAGAGAAAAACATTTAATAAGATGAATGCTGGTGATATACTTGGTACTTTTTTTCCTACGTGAGTATGTTGCTTGATGGTAATTAAATTTAGTGATGTGCACACGTACAACATGCTGATGGTTATTGCCATCTTTCTGACAAAAATAAAACTCCTAAAAATATAAAATAGCACTGCACGGTCTTTTGGAGATTACTTTTAACCATCCGCAGATAAGAGAGCTTCATATGGTAGATATATATCTTATTCAACAGGTGGAATGTTGGAGAAATACCTTTTCACCAGAAAGCAAAATAAAAAAAAATTAAAATTTCATAAAAGCTTAGATGGAAAATTGTGTGCGAGATGTTTGGTGTTGGTTTAGGTCGCTCGTATCGCCTCCGAACCGCACAGAGCCAAAGATACCAATCTATCTCTGCATTTTCGTTTGTGAGTTTTTTTTTCTGTTCACTAGAATTTGATCAATTCCAATTCGATCTGATATGTCACACAGCTTGAAGCTTACGAGCATACCGATGTTAAGTGACACGTCACATAACTATTCTCAATATTGGAACCAGGGCTACATTTTGGGCAAGTTGAGTATAGGGCGCCAAAAATGGACAACCAAATTCAAAGATTTTAAAATAGTCAAATAAAGATGTAGCTTTTAGCCAAACATACAGATCTTCTTATGATAACGTTGTGATGCAGTGAACCATGGTCCCAATAGTGACTTTAAGCTATTGCGTGCTTTTATTGGAAAGGAAGTGAAAGGACTTTTCTTTTTCATTCGATTTTCTTTTTCAACTCTAAAACGACTGCAATGATTGTGATTAATTTTTTACATGGTTTTTGTAAGATATATATTTTTATCAAAATTATTTTGACATCTACCTATTAAGAAATAATTTTTTGAAAAATCGCTCTAACGACTTTGAAAAGAAGTTAGATAGATAGATCAGAAAGCATCTTCAACTTTCATCTTAAACGACTTGTTTTGGATTATTTTAGCAATTTAAATAACGAATTGAATTTTTTTAAATCCCAAAGTATTGTAATATAGGAGCATGTTTTGTGCGATCTTCTAGTCGTACATTTTATTTAATTAACTCAAAAGGTGAGAAAAAAAAATATTAACAAAGACTTAAAAAAACAGCTATCGAATTTTACTTACCTAGGTTTGAAAACAGCTTATAATATTTTTGTCAATACCAATATTTGCTGAGATATTTGTTAGAAAAAGAAATTGGAGTTGAGGCAAAACAAAAATTGGTACAACAGCAGAAAATTGAAGATAGTATTTCTATTACAAATGAATGTATAACAAAAATCGAATAAAAAATCGTTCCCTGAACTACTTGACTTGATCATTTTTTAGATTAAAGATAGGGTGTTCTTTTATTCAGTTCCATTATTATTGATGAAAAAAGAAGCAGAATTGAGTTTCTTATATCTTTAACTAATGGTAACACTTTCACGATCAATTAACGAAGAATTGTTTTTATACAAAAAAAAAAGTATAATTTCTGGAATCATTATTATCTAAAGGTAGGAATAACTATCCCCAGGCGCCATTTCATTGACATTAAATCGGCCCTGAGTACAACACCAACACACCCACAAATATATAAACACATTCACATGCAAACATTGACAATCAGATTTAGAAAACTTAAAGCGACTTATATTTTCATGGAACATAAAAGGTTAAATTCCAATTCGGTTCGGGTTCACATATCTCAATCAGTTCGTGTTCTGTGACACTGAAATGACACGAAGAAATACTATCCCATGCAAGAAACTCAATATTATATTCGTTTGGTTGTGCTCGATGTGATTGCAACCAACGATTGATCGGGCGGTGGCGGCATAAATTTAAGTTTAGAAACCCGCCAAGAGTATTTATGTTTGTAAATATATGCAGTATACTCCATGTATATATATATTCATTCGGGCAAACAGGTGTCATGCTGCGAACTGAACGGCACACCGCACTTGGAATTATAAGGATATACATTTCTATCTTTGAATTTTGTTGCAACACATTTAAGCATAGCCACTGGAGATTTTGCAATGTTTTTTTTTTTAAGATTTTGGTCTCCGTTAGAGGTTAACTTAATTGGACAACATAATTACATTAATAGGTATTTATTTTATTTAAGGCTGATTAATTAAATGAGGCATTGGCTGGCATATTAAGCTTGAGATAATCACTTTCGTGTCAAGTTCATACGACATCCATTTCCATCACAGGAAAATAGCAGAAGTTGCTAAAGATACGGAAGCCAATCAATCTAAAAGATATTTTTTTATGACAGATACCAGAAATTTGTGGAGCGAAGAAGATGGATTAAAGAAATTTCCATTAATCGGGTCTAATATTTAAAATATAATATTATATCCAAATATGTACAGGGTGTTTATGAATTCCATGTAAAAAAGAGGCTGGGTGCGATCCACACTGATAACTTCCCATATGTGATCTTGAAAACTTTATATTTAGTTTTTTTTTGAAATAACCAAATTTTCTGATTGAAAAGCATTTTAATTATTTAAAGAGATTTACGAAATGCACATATACAATATTATAGAGATTGTTGATGTATAAGTTGTTTCCACTTGACCCAGGAGGTAAACTTCCACGCGTTTTTTAACGAATGTGGAATTTTCTTAGTTCTGTTTAAATTTTTTTTTAAATGTCAGTTAAGTATATGTCAAATATATACCCCCTGTAAAAAATGTTAGTATGTTTAAAATTAAATACCTAATGGCCAAGTCAATATCATTGTTCGTTCTCAAGATATTCGAGTCGAAAACCCAATTTTACCACTTTTTAGTTTATTTTTTTACTATATTTTTTGTCAAAAATTGTCAATTAAATATTTCTCAAAATTTAACCTTTCATTAAAAATTGTACTATGTATAAAATAAAATATTTTTGAAGGCACAATCGTTGTTCGTTCTCAGTATATTCGAGCTGAAATATACAATTGTAACTACTTTTCTTTAGAATTTTTAACAGTTTTTGATTTTTTGTTAAAAAACTGCCCATTCAATATTTGTCAAAATTTTGTCAGTTGCTAACAATTATGTTATGTAGAAAATAAAATAAACAAAAAGTCAATATCGTTATCCGTTTTTGAGAAATTTGAGTCGAAAGATAATTTATACCAAGTTTTGGTAGAATTTTTTGTAGTTTTTATTTTTTTTGTAAAAAAACTGTCCATTGAATTTTTTTGAAATTTTCACCAGTATTCAAAAACAACATTTTTCTTAAAATAAAATTGTTTTAAAGTTAATATCATTTTGACATCTAAGGATATTCGAGTTATAAAATTTTTTTTTAGTTTTTTTGATTTTAAAAAATAACGGTATATTGATTTTTTTCCAAATTCATATTAAATTTGTATGACGTCATAATGTGTCGAATAAAATTTATTTCAAGTCAATAGCATTATTTGTTCGTGGGACATTTGAGCCCAACCAAAATTTTCACTTCTTTTTTAAACTGCTATAGTAAAAAAACAACTGATTGAATATTAATAAACGCCCTTTCAGCTTCTTTCGAAGTTATTAATGTAAAACAAAATTTATTATAAGTCGATATCTCTACTCGTTCTTGAGATATCGACGACGAAAAATGGTACCAGAACGTACGGATTTACGGACGTACGAACGTACGAACGTACGTACACACGCACACACAGAGAAATGTCACAAATTTCAATTTGACAAATCGGACCGATTACAATAACTGCCTATGGAAAGTTAATAGGAGAATTCATGCAACGAGATAATTTTCCGCTTTACGTTTGCATGAGCACCCCATAAAAATTCTTGCATAAATGTGAGAAATAATCAGCTGTCACAACTAAACGTCACAAATTACTTTTCAAAACTTTATGAGGTTTATTTCTTCGCTTTCTGCATCAATTCTGTGAGATAAATTTATCTGGTTTGCAGAATATTTTTCCCATACAAATTTTGACAGCTCGTTTCTGTGGAGATAAAATTATCTGGTTTCTGAGGTTTATCCGAGTTTTCCACCGTTGCATGAATACCTACCCCTAATAAATAAATAAATAAATAAATAAACAAATAAATAAATAAATAAAATAAATAAATAAATAAATAAATAAATAAATAAATAAATAAATAAATAAATAAATAAATAAATAAATAAACAAACAAATTAATAAATAAAGAAAAATAAATGCATAAAGAAAGAAAATATTTTTTGAAAAAGTTCAACGACGTCTCGTATTTAACAAATATTGATTGGGTGGCAAACTATTTTAAAAATTTGAATGTTAAGTGCAGATTTCAAAATGGCATATTTTGTTCTAAATCTGGACGAGAAGAATTTTATTGGTAAATTGCTGCAACACGAATCAGTTTTACACCTTTGACTTAGAACAGAAAAAAAAATTAAATATTACAAACCACAAAAATATCTTTCATGTCATGCTGTAACTTTGTTAAAGCCGAACGCCCATTATTTGATAAATTATTTAAATGAAGTTAATTTAGCAAATAGCTTCAGATTGCACGTATTTTCGTTGTTTGTTAAATTGACTCGTGCACATTTAATAGAAAATATGTCATTTTAAAATCAATAATATCCTGGACAGAACTTTCTTGTTTCAGTTTTCAGAAGGATTATTTCATTCAGAAAAAAAAATGAACCCACTCTACTCTTTACTGGTTATATCAATTATTGTAACCAAAGTTCTCATATCTTTAAAAACATACGTCCTAAGATCATCCGGTTCAGTGCTTGGCTTAAAACGAACAAAAGCATTGAATATTGAAAATTAAAATAGTACTTAATAAGGTTAAATTTAAAAAGTTTGAAAAACAATTTTTAAAAAAATTGGTAAAACAACTTGATTTAAAATGCAAATTGAAGAATTGGTTTCTGACCTGATAACAATCCAAAGCATGACATTTTAAGTGAACTCGTTAGTAGTGCTTATGGCTCTGAAAGCGCTTAGTTTCAGTTCAAATTTCAGTTGGGCGAAAAGTTTTCCAATTAAAATTGAACACTTAAAGACCAAGCACCGCACTAAAAGGGTCTGATGATGGGTCTGGCAGCCATTAAATATCTATTATTTCAAACTATATAAAATCGTGGTGGTAGCTCACCCAAGTGTGGTTGTTTCATTTGCAATCATCATCGCCAAAAAAACTATAAATTGAAATTATGAATTTTTGGTAAAAGACGTCTAAGTTTAACTGAAGGTACGTAAAACTCCCTACAGGTTTTTTGTTTAAGTTTTTTAATCGTCAAACAAATTTCACCCAAAAATACGGCTGGCCCACATAACCAAGATGAAACTAACTTCTAGATATACGAGACGAGTAAAGGAAATCATTCAAAATTGGGGTTTTGTACGTTTCTTCATTTTTTTCACAAAAAAAAAAAAGTCCAAATGGGAGAAATTCTGAGTTGGTACTAGGACAATATCGAAATATAACTTAGCAATATGAGATCGAAATGAGACTAGACTTCAATCAATCTCGTCTCGTTGTCATCCCTACCCCGTTACTCAGCACTACTCAGAATGAATTTTCAAGTCACGAACAAATGACTTGATAGAAAAATAAATAATATACAATTCGCATGTAATTTTATAAACATTGTACGAGTATATACCAGGACATAATTTTTACGAAAAATTGATATTTTTAAGTTATAAGACAAAAATTGTAAAATGCATTTTTGAAAATTGTTTTTTACACTTTTTCCATCTTGTGTCACTAAGATTTGTTGGGAAATATCCAACAGTTTTATAGAGTTAATGGTTTTACTCAAAATAAATTGAAAAGATAAAAGTGTTTCAAACATCTTAAATTTGTAAGTTATATTTATTAAATTTATATTTTTAAATAATTTATAATTTTAAACAACTCCAATTCGATGACTTGGTTGCCCACAATTCCCATAATAACCCATCACAATATAAATGTCCAAAAGTGTACAAGACCAGTGAGGAGCATTATTATTGTGCAACAGAGCTAGGAGGCTCATTTTCCATAGATTTCACAACAACATCACTCTTATAAATGTAGGTACAGTGCGACTTAACTATTCAATTCATTTTCAATTCACTTGGATGCCGAAGGTATAATGATTCTCTCCTTCACTTTATATAAACTATAAGATATAAGGAGGCTCTAGCGTATCATTCCTTATGCCACACGATATGAAACGAAAAACGGTGAAAAAAAAAAACCGATCATGCTGGAGAGATATCAAAACTTCCATGTTGTATCTGTATCTGTATGTTTGTTGGTTCACAGTGCACCGCGCAGCAACTGCAACGCCAGCGAGTAGCAGAAGCAAGAGAGTAGTTCGTAACAAACTTTAATTAATCGGACATGCCCCCATGATTTATGATTGTAGAATTATTTCGCTAAATTATTATGATTATTAAATGGAATTGCCAAACAGGATTGTTTATAAAAAAGCGAGGGGTTTTCAATTCCGAAAGAGGAAAAGGAACGAAACGAAGTATAGTATGTAAGGTACTTTTTGCGTTCTTTCGGCAACATTTTTATATGTGGCACAGTGGTGGCGATGGCGATGGTGTTGAACCAATTTTTGTTGGGACAAGACTTGAACTTGTTGAAAACTTAATTTATTTATGTACCCGGAGAATGGTGCTGGCTAGAGTTTAATAGCCTTTTTTTTTGCTTCGCATAAATGTCCTCGTTTTTTTTGCTTATGCATTTATATTGTAGATAAAACAGAAAAAAAAAACTTATAAAAAGAATTAAAAATATCAGGTGACACTCTTACCTGTCGGTAACGCGCGTAACGTACGTGCTGTCGTGCATTTCGGAGTGACTTTTTTCTTCTATACATATAATGGGGTTTTCCTACTTGTCTTGTTCATATGTCATAATTATCATTTGTAACGATAGATGTTTACATTGTGCGGGAAGAAGTAGATGGTGGGTTATAATGTGGCAAAGGACTTGGTTAAGTTTTGTCTTTAGTGTGCTGAAATAACAGGTTCATTGATCGTGGTCGTTTGATTTTATGTATTGATTTTTAGAGAGTTGAATATATAAGTAGATATAGGCCATTCGATATTAATAATTGAAACCCATTGGTATCTATCTATTGCCAATTCAAAAAGCCACTTGTCAATCAGAGGTTTTATTGCTTTCCTAGAAAGTGAGATTATAATTTTGAAGAAAAATTTTATTATTATCTGTTTTTGATTAGGATCAAAAAAATTGCCTTGGTCTCTTCTAGGTGACATCTCGGTGTCATCTCGCTCTCGTGTTAATTTTAGGTCAACGAAGGTAGGCTGAAAAAACGTCTCTTACGATATATACATATCACTCGCACTTCCTCTCCTTTTTCAAGTAAATATTGGAAAAGTTTTGGGAGCAATATTATTTGTTCAACTTCTATGTTAAAAATTTTATGAGATGTACGTACTCGTTTATGGCAATATCTTCGAAATTTTTCAATTATTTCTAAAATTTTAACCTTTAATACAGACGATTGTTAGATCTTACAATGCTGATTAGTCAGTGAAAACTGGGACACAAGTGTCTTAAATTAATTAAGAATAATAAATATCTGACAATATTGTAAGATCTTACAATCCTTTGTACCTAACCTTAAATCAGAGCTTTCTAATTGATTGTTTTTGATGTTTTTATTAATGTCAACAAAAAAAAAAAAAAAAAACCAGAACTAAAAAAAAATGAACTTTTAAGGGAAATCGGGTTAAAACCTAATGCTGAAGCTAAAAACCCCGTTTTTTTCTATATTTAGCGCGCACTAAAGGGGATTTTATGTACCCTTTTTATGTCAAAGACACAGTGCGAGCTTTTGGTAAGTAGGAGGGGATTTGAAAGGAGATACCAGTGAACATTAGTCTTGAATTTCGTCACATTACAATGAGAGGGAAAGACAGGGCGTGGAAGGGTATTCAAGAGTAAACTGATCAGCATTCCTGGAAGCGCGAGTTATACGGTTGAATCGTTTAAGGGGAAGAATGCAACTGGCTATTTCAATAGAGCACTTACCGTAAAAGTAACGATAAAAGAGTGAGAGACAGGAAACGTTACGCCGCCGGTGTTCGAGTGACGTAAAAGTATCGATGATGTTCCTGTCTCCGATCATTTTGAAGGCTCGTCTTTGTATACTGTCTAAGAGGCTTAAGTAAGTTGCTGGAGCACCAGCTCAGAGATGGGAGTTATACTCGAGTTTTGGACGTACATAATTTTTATAGATAATCCAAGTCAGAAGGGGAAAAGAATTTCCTGCATCTCCAAAGGAAACCTAAACATCTTGCGGCACTTTTGGCGACGCTAAGTATGTGATCATTCCACAAAAGATGGTTTGTGATACACATACCTAAAATCGCAAGCTGATTAGTTTCTTCGATGCAAGTGCCATTCATAGATAATGGCAGGGGGGGAACGTCTCGCTTTAACGACAGAAGGCAGCATTGGGTTTTCGAAGCATTAAATTCTACGCGATTTCTTAATCCCCATTGTACAATGCTGTCTAAGGCAGAATTTAATGTACTTATCATATTTAGCCGTTTCAGTTCCACGTCCGAAGAGCAGGGATGTGAGTCTGGAAACGAATATGAAAAGCTAAGGGTGCTATCGCCAGCGAAATACTTTAATGGATTAGTAGTTGCAGACAGGAGATCATTAATAAAAATGAGAAAGAGGGTCGGAGACAAAACAGAACCCTGTGGCACACCAGCATTTATGTTGTGGGTTTCAGTCTAATACTACTTGTACAGAACGATTCGAAAGAAAGTTACTAATCCAACGAAGAAGGGTTTTATAGATACCACCCCAAGTAACAATTTTAGTTCGTATTTAGCTCTGGCAGCGCTTATAAAGCTAAATTATTTGGCCATATTAACTTCAATTTGCTCTATAGCTTCAATAAAGCTGAAAAAGAACCTGTTTAGAGCTTTTTTTTCGAGTTTGGGAGCTAAAATAAGCATTTTTCGGGCTCTAAATATGATGCTCAAATGTCTATATGTTCTACAAAATCACATTAATATTTTGATTAAGAGCACTTTTAGCTCTATTAAACGTTATCGAGAGATAGTTTTAAAGCTTTTCCCTTTAAAATGGTAACATGAAAATGATTTGCTTAAGTGTTAGTAAAATATAAATATAAAAGAACACAAAGAGAATTGTTTGCTTGTATATAATGATCTTTGAAATAATTTCTCAAACATAAATATTTACAAAGAAAAACTCAAAACTATATTAAGCAAAATATTTACAATAAACGATCGTAATACTTTAATTAATGAGTAAGACAATGCTTAGGAATGATTTTGTGTGCCACTTTATTTTTATCACAAACATAGATGTTGCACCTCGAAATTGTACAACGCGCCTTTAAAATATTAATTTTTTACTATTTAAATAAAAAAGAAAATGAAAAAAGTGTATACAAAGATTTTATAACTTCTCCCAAAACAGCCATTTTAAAAAGACCACAACAATATCTCTTTTAGAGCTTCTATAATGCAAATGTCTACAAAAAATTTTTTATAGAAATTTTATCAGCCATCTTTTAAATATAGGGTGCCTCGGTTGAAAAAAAAATCAAAAATGATGTTTTACCTTTTTCATGCAAAAGGAACTGCGATTCTTTCAATGATTTCACGTTGGTTCCACAAAATTTTAAAATAATTCAAAAATGTGAAATAATTTTATAAATTTCACGTAAAAACTCATACAGGTAATCAGAAAATTGCACGTGAGATAACTTAAATTTCAAGTGTATTTACGAATTTCACGGCAAATTAATAAAATTCACGTGAAGTTCATAAAATTTAAGTGGAATTCATGAAATTCACCTGAAATTTATAGAATTTAGAAAATTCAAAAACACAGCACAAAAATATAATTCCACTTGAATTTTATGAATTTTACGTAAATTTTTCAAATTCCGCTTGAATTTCACGTGAATTTTATGAATTTCCAATGAATTTTATAAATTCCACTTGAATTTTATTAATTCCTCTTGAAGTTTACAAATTCCACGAAAGAATTTAAATGCATAATACGATTTTTACACGTGAGGTAACAAAAATATGATTCTAAGTGAATTTTATAAGTGTCACATGATTCTTTTTAGACCATAAAAAGAAGCTATTTTAATTTTATAAAAAAGTGAAGAGTGCACATTTTCCCCGCACAGAACTAAAAAAAATATGAGCTATGAAGAGTTATCACCCTGTTTCTGATTTTGTTCACTTTGGTGTTGGCTTGTTACCCGATGCTCTTCTTTCGCTTTTTTGTATACACACTATACTCTTTTAAAGCAATATGTTCTAAAACGGCTACTTATGAGGTTATGACAGTCAATTTGTTTATGGCGTTTTCGATTGGCAATCTAAAAGCAGAAAAAATCATTCTGAATGCGTTAAACTTGGTAAAAGTTAAAGTTCTGATTCTGAACAAGTAGAGAATTTGTCTAAAACGAATTCCGGATTGCCAATTGAAAACGCCATTATTGTGTTTATTTCGTCGTGTTTATTTTTCAAAGCATTTGTTTGGCATGTCGCTAATGGGAACAAAAAGTTCAAATATAAGTTTACTATTTGAACTGTGCCTGTTTTGGTTTATTAAAACTAGATATATTATTTTGGGTTCATGATAACGTTCCAGTTTTGACAGCTCACTCATTCGGTTTGCTGCTTGCCGGAGGATTGGAACAAGTGGGCAGTAATTTTTTTTAAAGATGATAAAATATTTTCGAAGGTAGGAGCTGAATCTCCAGAATAGCAATTTTGTTTACTACTGTTACAAGATGACAAAGATTTTGTATATTGCTCGTAGTCGATCGCCTTTGGTAAAATTCTTCATATTTTTGTATTTTAAAAATTTACTATTAATTCATCAATCATCTGCATTCAGTTGGGATGAGCTCTCAACCAAGCTATCTTCCCTTAAATCCTCAACACTGTCAACACTCAAACTAGCTCATCTTTCAACACGGCCAATTTGGTCGACACCTTAGTTTTTCGTATCTTTGATAAACTTTCTAACATTTTTGTTGCGGCACACCTTTTTCCAATAAGCCTTGCTGTTTTTGAAATGATTAAACGATTTTTTCACCTCTTGACAGCTATTTATTTTGTTAAATAATTTTTTTTGACACTTATGTCTTTTGATCAACAAGACATTTGTTTAAAAGCAAAAAGCTGCTGAGTGGCTCTAAGGAACATTTATTTTCTCAAATAAGGCCTTTTTAAAGCATATAGTTGAAATATTAAGTAAAGCTTGTTCAAGGTTTTGTTATAAATTGTAATAGAGCATATTAATAGAGCAACAAGCTTTATAAGCCTATAGAGCTTGAAGTTGTTCTAAAACTCAAATATAGAGCATTTGATTAAAAAGAAAATGTCAGATGCTACAACGGAGTATAAAATAGAGCAATAGTCTCCGAGTTCACTCCTTTAACACTTTTTCAGAACATATTAAAAACTCAAAGCTACGAGAGTGTTACTTGGGACGCATTTTCGATAAAAGAGGATGCCAATCTTTATCAAATGCTTTAGAAATATCAGGTGCAATAATCTTACTTTCTCCAAAACGATGTAAAGATTTGATCCACTGTTCAGTGAGATAAACCATCAAGTCACCAGTGGATCTATTGCTACGAAAACCATATTGCCGGTCAATAAGAAGCTTTCGATCTTAGAGATATTTCTTGAGCTGATAATTTAACAGCGCTTCCATGACCGGGGAAAAAAGGGACGTAAGTGTGATTGGTCGGTAATGGTATTGATATATTTATAGTGGTTGAGCATATCTTTCAACATTTGCATTATTAATTTCTTGCAAAACGTGAGAAAAAAAAAAACGTTTCAATTTTTTTTTTGTTTAACATTTTTTCCTCACTTAGTGAGTTTTGCTTTTAAACCCACAATATGTACATATATGTATACAAGATAAATGTATATAAATAAAAATTCATCCAAAAATTTAATCTCTATCAAAGAAGTCACTTTCTCAACGTTCAACCTAGCCTTTTATGTCACTAGACCGTATCGTGTGTGTCACATCACTCTCCATCAAAAGCCATTAAACTGACTAAAATTAAATTGCTTATATTGAAAAAAAAAGAAAGAGATGTGCCCAATATAGAAAATACGGTATGCACTTACAAATCAGGTAGTTATTTACCCTCAACATACTATAAATGCCAATAGACATTATTTTCCCGGCGGACATTTTATACTATAACACAAAACACACTAGTTTATTCCACAGTCTCAGCCAACAAAATCAAAAGAAGAAAAAACCACTCAACATCTCTGTTGATTAGTGTAGCGCGTCCCAGAGTTGACAAAGAGTCAGTCCATATAACAGAGAACAGCAAAGAAACTATAAGAAATCCCATCTCACGCAGTGATGTTGTATATACGATGGAAGCTATGACAAATATTGTCTCAATTACTTCAGATATTCGCTCTATGCGGTAGGCAGGCCAGCAGGCAGTCAGACAGACACATTTAAAGTTAATAAAGTTTATTTAAAGTTTGTCAATCAATGGTATGCTTAATGCCTATAAGTGAAAATGAAAATGCCAGCCAAAGACTGACTGACAGTTGGATAAAGTGGGCTTAAATACGCTGTCAATTGTATTTTTATTTTTATTTGTATTTGTATTTGTTTTTTTTCCATTACAACAACCTTTCCAATGAGGCACTTTTTGAATTGCTCAACGTGCTGATTATCGATTGATAATGATGGGAACAAAAATTTCCTTCCACGCTACCGAACTATAATTTGAACATTTATTTGAAACCAATTTTGTTAATACATAACATGTTCTAGAAAATTACTGTCTTAACGATTATTATTTGTAGAGTAATTCTTTACTTGTGGTGGGAATTATTAACACAATTTTCAATCAATTCTCAAATTGAATAAAAAAAAACTGGCCCAATTTCGTTAATAAACTTGTGAAAAAATAGTTAAATCATTCAAGCGGCAACATTGGGTCTGAAAGTGTAGGTACTTTATAGATATGCTTATGGCACCCATTGACAAATTATCAAAACGCTAACGTGTCAATAACGTCACGTAGTACCAAACAAGCAATAATACAACAGCCACTACAATTGGCCTATACGACAATGACGTCAACTGACGACCGACGCGACGCAACGCGACGGGTTAAAATTGTTTTGGCGCGTGCTCTACAAAAGTGGTGTTCCATTCTTCTTACACTCCATAACTTTATGTGTGCAAAAAATCAATTTGTATCTTAAAGTGTAAGGAAAATTAATGACCAGCAGGACCTGGATTGATAATCAAGAAGAAAAATCGACAAAACGCAATGCCCAAACAGCTACTGCTTACTGCTGCTATATTGGAACTCTTTAGTGGTCTTAAAGTGTCCGTAGGTAAAATCAAGTTTTGCACTCAGCTCTTTCGTTTTGTTTTGTAATTTTTTGTTTCCAATCGATCTAACGAGATTTTACCACTGCGTTGTAAATGAAAATTAACACTATTTGAGAATGGCTTAGAGTTGTCTTTGTGTCTTTTGTCACATATTATTGAACGCAATAACATGGGCTCAATTATTTTTCCTTCAAATTTGTTATGTAGACGTAGGTTTTTAACTCGATTTGTAATGTGCTTTCGACACACAAAGATTGGTGGTGAATGAATTTAAGCTAAAAATATGCTCAGGGTCTTGTTTGAACGCAAACTTACAGCAAATTTATAGTGAAATAAAATCTGATAAAAAAAATAATAAGAGGGAAAAGGATACAATATATATATATATAGTGGGTGGCAATGGCGCAGAGTGGATTTTGTAATTTTTTTCTACATTTCCTAACCTTCAACTGAATGTCTTTCGTGGAATTTAGTGGATAATTTTTAATCCACTTTATCAACAAAATTCATTCTTTTAAAAATCCTTCTTTTTTTAATTTTTAATTCAAAAAACTAAACGATGATTTGAAATAATTTTTCTTATTTTTGTTATTTCATTAAGATTCTAACAAATAGCATGCAATTTGTCAGCAAGTTTTTATTTATTATCGTAATTTACCAAAACCCGAATACCGATAGCTTTACTCATAATTCATTTTGAAATTGAAATTCTAAAGAAGTTCAAAGATTGCGCTTTGTGTTTTTTTTTGTCATTTGCTTTTTTTAAACAAAAAACAGTGTGTGCATTATTAATCACCTGCTTATTAGCAAAATTATTCAATTTTTGTTTTGCAATCCCCATATTTACCTCTGCTGAGTTTTTTTTGTGGAGTTCTGATTAATTGCGTTTGGGAGAGAAAGATATTGTAGTACATTTATATCTTTCTTGGTGCATCTTACTGCTGCTATTTTTTTTTTTGGTTTATATCCCACTTTAGGCTTAGTGAGAAAACTTGTTTTCTGGTAGTTAAGTTTAACTTTTTTTAAATTTGTTGACACAATATAAATAAATTTGAAGACTTTAATATCCAACCCAGTTGCATTTTCTTAATCAAATTAAAAAAGTATCGTTCAAAAACAACTGAGCAACTACATAATTTCGAAAAGCTAAACCAATTTCTGTCAATTCTGTAAAGTATTTCAAAAATAAAAATAAAGAACAAGAAAAACTATCACTTTAATATATCCGGAATTAATTCTCAGCTCATTGCATTCATATTAACTTGAATAAAAGATTGCTGCAGGAAAACTTTTTATTCTACCAAACTGCAGCAAATGACATTTCTATTCAAATTCTCAACAAATTCCCGTCACCTTGTTATATTTGTTTGATTTTTATGGCAATCAACATCGGTGGTCTATTACGAAAAGACACCAACATCATTGGGTTTCTTTTCGATGAGTCTATGATTGCACCCGCAATAAAGTGGTGCTTAATTCAGAGTGCAACATGAGAAGAGATGCGCCGATGAACTTAATAAAATCAAAGAACTCATTGTGTGATTCGATATTCCGTTTTATTTGGCAGATAATAATATGAACATCAAAATGTGTAAGAGAAATATTTATTAGCATATCATGTTAATTTTTTTGAATTGAGAGTTTGTGTAACAAAAGTTTCGCCAAATTGTTATGGTTTGTTCATAAACTAGTGGGTAGTGTTGATTGCGGTTGTTTTTGTTTATAAGAGATACATAGATATTGCATTTTTAAGATATTTGCCGTCAATTGTACAGCAAAGAATTCAATTGCAACAGGAAGACACAAATTCAAAATAAATATATTTCAATGCATTTTATACGAACTACGAAGGCAGACAAGCTATTATTAGGCACCCTTTGTATCTATGTCTATACTAACGGGAAAGTATTGTCCACAAAAAACTAACAAAACAGAGTAGAATGTTTGTTAATTTTTTACGCTTGGCAGAGAAAATTTTGGTAGTAGTGATTCAAATTTAAGTGAAAATTGTACTTTATTTGACCATGCATACATTATCTCTTAAAATTTGTTTACCAAGTTGATTTTAATAAAATAAGTAAAAATACCAGAATGAGTTTCAATCAATCAAAAATTTTGATTAAAATGTATACAAATACTGCAATCACAGCATCTTCCTTGTCTTAACAACATATTCATCTTATAATCTGACATTCGACCGTTTGTAATATTCCTGCACAAGAAAAAAATTAACAAGAGTAAAAAAAAAATCGAAGATAGGTACAAAATTTGCAGTTTGCACGTATGTGCGAGCACTGGAACAATGATGAATGGATTATAGCATCAGTATCTGACATTTTGTATCACTTTAATATTCATCTTGCCGCCTAGGATATCTATGGTAGCGTTTGTGCTAGGGTGGTACAGCAGATTGTTTTATACATTTGATTGTGATTTAGATTTTCGGTTTAAAATTTCAACGTTTATTAGTATTTTTAAATTAACATTTAGAAATCGTTTATTTTCCAAATATGTTCCATGTCGAAAGAATTACCAATGTTTTTAAATTATTATTAAAATTTATTTAAATAGAAAAATAAAAAATGTTAGATTGTTTTTGTTTCGCCAAAGTTTACTCTAAAAAGAAATTTTCAAAAACCAATTTTTGTATTTTTAAACAATTAGAAACTGTAAAGCTTGATTTTTTTTTAAAACAAAATCAATGCTCATTAATGTGAACATGAAAATTTGAATTTGTGATTCACTGAAGAGCTATGGAATAAAAGAAAATTCTGGACCAGCCTTATATGTACTTGTTCTCAAGATGATATATTGCACTTGCGGAAAAGAATTAACAGTTTATAAATTCTCTTATTGGATTATACACCACAACACAATATCTTGAGATGAGCCCGCATTTAGCGGATAGAGTTAAACGTTGGCAACAAAAATGTAGTGCCAATGTTCGCACAACGTGACATCTTTAACTCTGTAAAACCATCACTCATATGAAGTAGTTTTTACTTTTGTTGTTCCTTTTATATCATGAGAGAGATTCTGGGTTAAGATTTAATTGTTGCATGAATATGAAGCAAGTAGGAAAAGCGACATTATCGCAAGATTTACAGGAATTATGACTTTTGAATATTAAAGATCTATAAGATCAAGAATCATCAGTCAAATCTGAAGTATACTGAAGAACTGTTCCAAGTTCCAAGATTGATCTTTATAGCCTTGTTTTGTGATTGGTTCATCCTTGTTCCATAATATTAAGAGGTTGAAGAATATTTGAGATAGGTTGAACTTTTAACCTTAAATAAATATTCATAGGCGGCTTGAAAGAAAATAGATGTATACTGATGTGATCATAATAATTAATCGCAAATGGAAAGTTCGCTCCTCTACCTCTCTGTTAGAAAATTAAATATATGATATTAATAAAAAAAAGGATATGCATTTTGCTCATACCTTTATATACCATGATCTCAATGCCGTGCGTTATTTTACACAGCTGAATTTTATTTTTTGCAGTGTAGTGTAGCTAATAAGAGAGTTCCTTATTTTTAAAGGATTAAAAAATGTCTAACTTTCGGGTACTTTGAATCTGAGAGCGTTTCAGAGGAAGTTTTTTTATTAATGTATACTTTAATGTGTTTTAGAAGAAAATGTCTTCAAGTTTGTGTGATACTTACTGAGCTGAAGTGTGATTTGTATGTGTAAAAGGCTGGATTCTCTGGCAATGCCTATAATGTAATGCTGTAACATTTCTTGAGGCAAAATTTCATTTTATAACTGAGGCCGTCAGTGCAATAGTGGCGTAACCCACTTTTTTTCAAAAATGAGTTTTTCATGAAAATGGGTCCCTTAATATATCTATTTTAATACAAAAATAGTTTTATGCAGCTATCTGCACCCAAAACAAGATGGCACTCAAAAACGTGTTATTGCATTTTATAATTTGATCATAGTTTGAGTGCAATAGTGGCGTAACCTTCATACTTCTCTCAGAAAGTGTTTGCTTCGGTATAGATTGTGATCTTTTGCTTTGGTATACATAATATGGGTAGTGAAAAAGTTCACATGTATGTTTGGGATGAGTTTACAGCGTCAAGGGGACCTCAAGAAATTGGGTCTTGTTTCATGCATTCTTTAAAAAAATTTCATAGGATGTTCTAAGAAAATTTTATATTCTGTCCAATGTGGAGCCAAAATAGGAATATAATACTATCACTGTTGTGCCAATTTTTGGTATCCTATCCCGATCCCATAAATTTTTAGTTAGTGGCCATTCCTTTTTGCCATCTGACCAAGATTTTGGTTTAATAGAGATGAATACAAAAATTTATAAGAATATCATCGTCCCAAATGATTGGGTAAATGTCATTTCCTAGGGAAAGAAACCCATTTGAAATTTTGATTCCTGATTTTTTTTTCCTCAAAATCTCTGGAAGAAAATATGACAAACAGGAAAATGTCAATTTCCAATTCCAAGGTTAAATGGCTTGAAATTCAGTAATTACATTTCGAAAAAAATAAAACATTTTCAATTTTTTATAAGTATTCCAATGAAATTGATGTTTTACACGAAGAGGTAAATGTAAAAAAGAGACAATCCGTGGACAAAAAACTCAACCAGCTTGAGGAATCTAAAATAAATGATAAAAAAGAGAGACTTAATAGATATACTGAATTTATACCACCAATCCATCACTTTTTTAAATTAATTGATTTTTAAATTAATTTAAAAACGTCAACAGTGTTCCAATTGAAAAATTTGACGTTTTATCAGACTAAGAATAAAATCACTAATAAATAAGTAAAAATGTACACATAATTTTTTGATGTTAAAATATTGAACTATGAAAGAAATAAAAAATATTTTAATAAATTTGGCGTAACCTTTCTTTTTTCTTAATTTTTAATGAAAACAATGAATGCAATAGTGGCGTAACCCACTTTTTTTTCCAAAATAATGTTGAATTAAAAAAAAAGAAGCTTGCCCTACAAAGTATGTCCTTTTTCAAACTCTTCTACGTTTTTAGATAAATCAAAAATGTCAAAGGGAAAATACAAAAAATGTTCAAAGAAACCCTGTTTCTTAAATCTCTCGTAACTCGTGAATTTTATGGGTTACGCCACTATTGCTCTCACGGCCTCAACTAGCCTTTCAAATTAAGTTGTTTTAGTGTATACCTTTTTGAAACATTTGAAAATTTAAAAAAAAAATAAAAATTTTAAGTTATTAAGTGAAATTTTTTTATGTGTAAAAATTATTTTTTGAAAACTACCCTTAAATATCTTGATTTGAAAAACTAACTTAAAAAATTGACTTTTGGCCTTAATATTGTATGTTTTGCCATACTTATTTTATAATTTGTTTTCCCATTTCAAGTAATTCTTTTCTTTAAGTTCCCTCGCTAGAGCGAACTTACATTTAGACATCCAAGACCATGACGAGAGTCTAATTTTTTGAATGAGATTTAGCGAGATTCTCGGTAGTGTCTCTGTTAAAAAATCATTCAAAATTGCGCTTCTATAAAACATTCAATTGAATATTATACAATGTTTGTATACATTAGACAGCTTCTGGATTTTTTTTCACATAAAAAAGGGTAAATTGAAGAAATTCTGAGTTGGTACCGAGACGGTACTGATAATTTCAATTTCGACGATAACAAGACTTCAAAAGTAAATTTAGTTGCACAATATACTTAAATGCTCAGAGCTAAAATTATTTAAATCGTCGAAAATATAGATCACACCATATTTGATTATATTAGTGTAATTAGTCCATGCTTCTTTTATATTGAAATCTGACGAATGTATTATAATTGCGTTTACCTCAATGACAGTATCGGGGGAATGTTTACTCCAAAAATGATATCTGATGAATGTGTTAAATCAGCGTTTAGTCCAACAAAGGCATAGATAACAGGAGCAATAAGGACATCTGAGAAATAAAAACTGCAGGGTATACTCCAATAACGTGTCTGCATAATGTTAAATGTTAGTGTTTACTCCAATAAGACATCTGATAATATCAACATTTATTCCATTTACGATTTTCTTATTGGAGCAAATACTCTTTATAATGCACGTGTACAAATAACAAAGCTGACAATTCCAGAGTTCTTAATTTAATAACTTATCAAAAATTGAAAATTTTTATTACCTAAAAGCCAAATATTTTTAAGTGAAATAATAATATATTTTTCAATGGTAATAACTTAACAATTTTTAATCTTGTCCATTAAAACACATTTATATTTATTACCAACTAATTTAATGTCCGTACACGTTTTTTAATTAAAAAGTTCACTTATTATCCAAAACAACAACACTACCACCGCTTCAATTAACAAAGTGCAATTGATTAAGTCCGTCCACCCATTTAACACATGTTAAACGTTCACTCGAGCCTGACTGCTGCATACGATCGATATACCATATATGTATGTATACCTAGATATTCTACCTTTAAACCTTATCTCAAACAAAACTACGAATCGTTCGGAATTTATCTTGAAACAATAACTCATTGCAACATACTCCAGAGACAAAACGCGTAAAACTCTATTAGCCTAAGTAATTTTAAATCGAATTTTCCAATTCCGCTATGTATGTATGTATGTATGTAGGAGCTGAAACCCGCAATATTAGAGCTGAATCATACATTTCAATCATGATATCGCTCTTGGAGTCTGAGTCGGAGCAGACTATGCTGCCATCATGGACCAGACGCGGGCAAAGGAGCCAGCTAGTAGAGCCCACATTCTTTCAAACGGAAAAATTAACATAATTTTTCGCACGTCCAATGCAAAACATACACGCCGCCGCACACCGAAGTGTGGACGTGCTGCGCGGTAGATCTATAACCAAATGTTAGGCCATGCAGATAGCTTTTTGGATGTATAGTATATTTTTGTGCCAACAATAACGACAACGAGGCGACGACGATGCCGAAACATGCTAGCTGCCCCCATTAAGATAACAGCAATATATCTACAGGCTGAATGGCGGACAGATTCAGATGTAAGGAATTATCATTGGCACAGTGTGTGATGTCGGGTTTTCATAATTATTAAATTTTTAAATTAATTTATTTTTATTAAGTAAATAACAAATCATAGTGTCAAATTGACACTTCACCAAACGAGCAAAAATATAAATCGCAGTTTTTTTTTTGGTCAAAACACACTCACTTACCTGTGTGAATTCTTTGATGGGCTTTCAGGTGTGAGCTTTTGGTATAGACTTTTGTACAACCTGAAAGGAAAACAATGTTTGCTATTAGATCACTGTTTGACAAACTTTTTGTGAAATACGTTATATTGTTTAAAATGAGAAAAGACTGAATTGGAAGAACAAATGCTAAAAATAAAGGCAATTTATAATTCTGAAGGATACAACCAGAAAAATATTTTGAATATTAAATACCAACAAGAAAATAATGCAGACATTTCTTTAGCCAAAAAAAAAAAAAAACATGCATATAAAAATAACAAGCACTTGTTGTGCGAACACGGAAATCTATTCACACGCAAAAATCCACACATCAGACCCAGCAACGTCAATAAAAACAACATAAAAATCCAACTCGCGGAAGACTTGGCCCAGCTCCATAGAATGTTCAGCTCAAAGACACCATCACCACTGACTTGTTGTTGAAACTTTTCGCTATTAGATCTAGAAATTGCCTTACTCTGCAGCGTCTTGTATTTAGCAATTGTGAAGCAGCTCTGTCTCCCCCAAATGAAATTTGTAACATTGCACGCCGCCGCCGCGGTTGTTCTCCTCAGAGGCGATTCTTCGAATTCTACTGGTCAGCCGCAGAACAACTAGCTGTATGTGTTTTTGTGTCCCATTCATTTAGTGCGGTATTCTATTCAACTTGACGGAATTGTGCAACACCGTAAACAATGTCACGTAAAACGAGCTACGCTGACGGTTTTTCCATGTCTTTTCTGTCTGTCGTCTGTATAGTTCTATAGTTGTACATTGTACAAACTACAATATTTTTTGCAACGCGGCTCCTTCAGAGTACTACTGGATGCCCAAGGCGTCACCAAAGGTCACTGATGTTGTTTTATTTTAGTACTCCAACACCTGTTTTCTATTCTTTTTCGTTGCTAAGTTTTGTGAAAGTAGAAAAAAATGTTGTCTTGTGGAAATGAATAGAACAATAATGTTGGTATTCGCTTTTCAAGTTTTAACCTCAACTCTTTTGTTTTACATTGTTACTGTGTAACAAACGAAAAATTTACTTTTGAATGGCCAAAGGTTTAACTTATTTTGCCACCATTTTGTACGTGACTGATTTGAATTCGGTCAACGGAACATTTTTAAGATCAATGTAAATAAACAGCTACTTAGAAAAAAAAATTGTAGGTAATGTGTCGTTGAGTGTTCTTTTTTTTTTCTTTTCTTAAAGTAGCTTAAGTTACGCGGGTATATACCAGCCAATAATTTTTTTTTGTCAAAGTTATTTATTCTGTCATTCTAAACTAATTATGGAAAATTTCCACGCTTGTAACAGCGACTCTAGAACAAATCAATTCATCTTTCAATCGATTGCGTGCTAAAGCGTTTTACGGTATTATTTAATTTTTTTATTCTCTCTAATTCACATTAAATTTATTTGATGATGCCAGACACGTACGTGTTATTTTACTCACGTCCTCAACTGAAGTACGTATTTATCTGTGGAGAGTGCTGGTATATTGATTGTTACCTAGATTGTTGGTAGATATGTGTTGTAGCCATCTCTTTATAAGTAGGTATCTTTATTTGAATATGGATTGGATAAATATGTTTGTGCCAGTACTTTGGTAATTGTGTAAAATGCGCGTAGATTTTTTGGGAATATAATTTTTCTAACGGTATCTACTATAAGTTCAAGTTATTATAAGCAAGTGGATACTTTGAGTTTTTTTTTTTTTTGGGTGTTATTTTGAATGTGTAAGATAATTGAACACTGACACATAAAGAAGAATGAAGTGAGAATATTTTTAAAATGTGTTAATGTATTCTGAGTTGCTATGTTAAAATTTTTGATACTCATTTTATACTAGAATTAGCATAATCATTTTTGATTTTATACTTTGTGTGGGTATAATATTATTTAGATTTCAGAATTTATTAAATTATATTGATTTATTTTCAATAAATCTTGTCATTGATGAGAAGAATAGGGCTTTAGTATTTTTAAGTCAAAAAATGACTTATGAATATAAATATGAATTAACTTCGATTGGTTGAGTTTATTGATAAATTATAAAAAGCAATACAAATAAATTATGAACATTTTATTTTATATTTACTTGTATTAAATATTTCTACTTATATTTATTGTTCTAAATCTATAGAAAAGTACTTTAGAAAAGAGTTTTGTCTTAAAGTTATTTCTGAAAATTAAGCCCCAAGTTATTCACCTTCAGTAAGGGATAAATTTACTAAATTTGTTTGAGATGTATGCATAAATATCTTTTTTTTTAGTTTAATGAAGTGTGAGCAAAGGACTCTTATAAAATAAGAATGGAAGTTGGTTGCACAATTAATAAATATTTTTTGTCTTTAATTTCATTATTTTTTTCTAGTTCTCTGAATCGAAGATTAAGTAAATCCATTGTTTTTTCACAAACTTGTTCAGGAGTATAATGAAATAATCCAGTATGTCTGAACTTGAATAATGTGATAAATATTGTAGATATTGTCTTCATCTATAATTTTGGGCGCTGAATCGTTTTAATTGAGTGTCATCTGTCAGATTATATTCAGGTACCGTTAGAATCTCTTAATTAAGAATCTCTTCATTAAGATCGCTTCAACTAAACTTTTTGCTACTACAACAATCTCTTCCGTGGAAGATTAATGATTAATGATGCGCACTTTACCAATGATAAGGGTATCGATCTCATGCTCAAAAGTCTGAACTAATTCCAGAGTTTTGTCAGTTTTTTGCAGGTATAATACATATGTATTGTTTCATCATCATCATCGGCTCCACAACCGAGGTCAGGTCCTGGCCTCCTTCAACAAGTCTCTCCACCTATTCCGGTCTTGAGCCGACGCCATCCAGTTGCGCACCCCAAGACTTCAGGCGTCCTGGTCTACAACATCTCTCCAGCGCAAGCATGGTCTACCACGCTGCCGTCTACCATAGAATGTACCACAAAGGACTTTTCGAGCCGGTTCCTCTTCACTCATGTGAGCTAGGTGCCCTGCCCACCGGAGTCTACCGAGCTTAATTTTTGTCACTATGTCTGCTTCAAGGTAGATTGCGTACAATTTATGATTTTACCGTCTCCGGAATCGTCCTTCCTCACATATGGGGCCAAAAATTCTCCTTAAAACTTTTCCCTCGAACGCGGCTAAGAGGTCGGAGTGTCTTTTGAGCACTCAAGTCTCGGATCCATACTGAGTACTGGCAGGACCATGGACCTGTACGGCAGCAGTTTTAAAGTTATGGTGAGATTTCTGGATTTGAAGAGCTTTCACAGACTATAGTAGGCTTTGTTGGAGTTGAGCAGCAGCCCGCGTATTTCTACTTCTATATTATTATCGGCTGCTACTATTGAACCAGGATTGCACCACTTCAAATTCGTGCTCCGCTACCTTGATTGTTTGACCAATGTTTACATACAAAAATTTGGATTTAAAAAGAACTCGAAGTTGATCTATTAAACATAATTTACATTATGATTTGATAGATAACGCGAAAATATCAGTCCCGCCATTGCGTAGGTCTGTCTGCTTGCACCTTGACCTATAGTCTAAACTACTACAGCGAATTTATCCAAACTTGGTTATTCACTACAGGCGAAATTAATCTTGTTTAGTTCTAGAAATAACGGTATGGCTCTAACGGTTTCGATGATTTTTTTGGGAGTTTTTGTAAGAAGTTTAGTCAAAAATATATTTTTCAAAACATCTGAATTGAGGCCACCTGCCATATAAAAGAGTTTTTTGTTCGATATTATCATAAACAGGGAAGATATTGCACATTTTAATTTAAAGAAAAAATATTTTCACAACAACAAACCGCATTTCCGCTTTACGAAACCTTGAGTGCAAAAATGGCGTAACACACTTTCTTTGAATTTGGAAAATAAAATGATATCTACTGCAAAATATATGTATTTCAACACTTTACCTACTATTTTTAGATAAATCAAAATTGTTAACGCAAAAAAAACCAAATATGTACATACTTTCAAAAAAATCAAACCCTCCAAAGACAATTTTTCGGGTTACGTCACTTTTTCACTTACAGCTTGGATTTTTTTAAAAACGGGTGGATATTTTTTTTTGAAATTTGGTATTCGAAGAAGTATAAATTGTTGGACTTTTTTTATACCAGTTACATTATGGAAAAAATCAAATATTTGAGTTTTTTACATCTTCAATTTTAAACTCCAACTTATTTTTGGGCTTATTTTTACAATTCAAATAGTAAATTTGATCCTTTTTTACTTTCTTTTTTTAATATCTAAACTAAACTACCTAAAAATAGGAAAAAAAGTGTGTGCCAAACTATAACACGAGTTGTTTCGTCTTTACTCGTTTTTAAATATTCTTCTTTAAACTAGGTCCTGGCTTATGGCTCGAGTTTGTTTTTCGTCCCATTTGAATACTTCTTTCATACAAAAAAAAGTTATGATTTAAAAAGTGCGATCTTTGTACATACCTAAATAGCATCTTGACTTTTTTGATAGGCAGCGTAATTTATCGCAAAATCAGTTTAATACTTTTTGTGAAAACTGAACAGTAACGTTTTGTTAAGGCTTTTGATTTTTACTAAAAAAGATTATCTATATTAAAGGACGCTTCAATATTTTACTCTAATCTATTGACAATAATTACTAAAACAAAATAAAGTCTAAGTTTCAATAATTAAAAACTGCTTATGTGACCTCACTTTATTAATTTAAATGTAGCTTATGTAGGTCAAATAAGTCACAGTATCTATTTTACTCATGAATTTCTATTTTAAGCACCAGACAGATTCTGTTCAATTTTCCCATTTGCAACAAAGTCTCCCCCACGTATCGTGAACTCATTAAAAATCCCCAAAGACCCCATCAAACATTCACTAGGGGACAGTGAATTGGACTCTCCGAATCCAATCACACAGTGTTTACGGAAACTTCATTTCGCTGCAGTGACAGTGCCGCAAATTCTTGGAAATTATCGACAATCAACACCGGCTATCATGACAGTCCTGAGACTGGTCGAAACAGATAAGCACAGTCACATGAATCTAAGCGAATGCGAATACGACTTTGGAGAAGTGCCAACTGCTACAACTTCTAACTATATAAAAGCGATCCCCTCCGGCGCGGCGCGGCGTTTGCTAGGAATGTCTTCGTGGCGCATTGATTAAATGCCACTTTACTCTACATTAGCAATCAGTACGTCTGTGCTGCTATAGTGCATTTTTTGAAGAGGGGGAGACTAGCCAGAAGCCAGTGTGTATATTGCATAGATATCAACTTGCTACTGGACAACAAGTGGCAAACTAGCAACGCGATATTCCCAACATGCCCTAAGTGTCAACTCTAATACAGATTTATGTCTAATGCGTTACGAATTTTTGATCAGGACAATTATTCAATTCAGTCGAATGCACAGTTGTTAGTTGGTGCATTTATGCGCATTTGTTTTCATATTTTCAATTCCATCAGAGCTTCTGCGAGGCGCGCATGCGTATGGGCTTATACCATGGGTCGTCTATTTAATCGATCGATGGAGGAGATCGATTCATTAAAAGAAATTCCGAAATTCCAAGTGGTAGACGTTGCAGCTGGAATTGCAACTTTTCGCGGTGCTAATTAGATAGTTGGACGTTTTGCTTCTTCCAAATCACTGTACAAAGCTGTGACTTTGCCTCATTAGCTGCGGACGAGATAATTATTTCTGTATATATTTCATGATAGCTTAAGTTTGAGGAATTGAGGGAACTTTAATAAAATCAGAGGTCTTGTCTGACCGCATGTCTGGCGGTGCACTTTGTTAGGCATAGGTGATTTTTTTTTCTTTCAAACGAATTCGATTAGTAAAAAATAATCTTTAAAAAAAAACTCACAGCTCAGTATTGATAGTTGTTGGTTAGAAATATAATTGATGATGAATTTTGAGCGTGGAAAATTTCAATCGAATGTGTGGCAACTGAATTATAATTTATAAATCAAGTTATGAAATATTATTTTAAATGTTTTTTTTTTTTATAAATTGCTATTCTATGTATGGTCAGATGGAATTTGTTGTCATTATTTCACTTGTTGTGGATAATTAACTTGACATTCTTGAGCAGAATGTTATTTTTTTATTTATTGCATCATTTTGTATATTTTGATAACCATCTTCACCTTTTAACGTAAATGAAAAAATTCTATTTACTATGCAGTGTTTGGAAAAAAAAAACTATTAATTAATGATTCCTAACTTCGTGAGATTTTTCTTTTTATTCAAAGAGTTTAATTCCCATGCGGGGACTAAAGGTCATTCATTGGACGTTTTCAAAAACGTTATATATAGGTAATAAAGTGCACGATTGGATCGCACGAACTGACTCTTATGCTCTTTAGAATAATATATATTTTTAAAAAATTTCAAAACTTGACTGAAAAACACTCTATAAATTTCTATTAATTTGGTATAGTTCTTTCATAACTTAAATTCGGGTGCTAGCGAAAAATTCACGAAACAAATCCTACCACTTATACGAAACTATATTTCCATAAAGCAAACAACTACTGTCTGCTACTTTGTATGCCAAAAAGACCTTTGATCTCGATGTCTAAACTCCAAAGCTGAGTTTTCCACCATCACATCGCTTACGATGTTCCAAACAGAAGTTGCAAGTCAGCTTCTCCCCATTTCTTATCGCAAACCAGTACCATTAACATTAACAATGATGTCTAATTTTGGCCCAAAAGTTTCTTCACTGACTTTGCTTCCATAGACTCATCAATCGCGCGCAACTTCACAACCATATCCTACCCATGCTCTGTCCTGCTGTAGATTTAACCAAAAAAAAACTCGTTCAATGTGCTCTGCGATGAGATGGGTTTTACGATGCGATAGATGGGTGCTTTGCTTGCACAGCATTATGACTGAATTGATATCATCAGCCAAAGCGAGACTCGCTTAAAGTGAAATCATCATATCCGAAGGTATAGCTTGCAACGTGGAATATTCATAATGGGTGTCCTCATACTGAAGCTTGTTGATGTTTTTCAAAATTTAGGGTAACTATTAACACCCCGGATTCAAATAGAACAATACAGTCTGGGAGATTCTTATTACATGGTGTAGTAACCTTTAAACTGAAGAACTGAAACAACAACTTTTTGTTTACAAATAACTTTGAAAAAAATTCGAGCAATCAAAATTTAATAAATATTTTTCATTGTTTTATTGGACACCCTGTAATCGGTTTTTTTTTTGTAAAATAAAGAAGCAAATCTTATGTTAGTCCAGTGAATCCATGCACGCAGTTCGAAATATGAGCGAGAGTAACTTCTCGATTGTGTATATTCGCATGTGTTTGTAAGTACTTTATAAGTCGTGGTCCATGTCTTCAGTGGTAAATGGTGCAACTGCATCTGCCTGATGCTGCAGAGCAATGCCAGATCTCATAAGATGACGATGATGACGGCAATGGTAATGGACTTAAGCATGGGTAGTAGCAGCAGCATGTCAGATGCATTGGACGGTTCGGTTGGTGCGGTAGTTGTTGTTTGACGGCGCGCAGTCAGCTCAGACTGTAATGCCCATGGTAATCCATTTACGCGGAAGTACTTTGGACATTTAAGGCCATTATTAATTGATACGGTTTAAATGCTAGATGGGATGCACTATGGCCAGGAGAGTAGGTACGAGTATATACGTACTTTTAGTTAGTTTTTATTTATGGTGAGAGATTTTTATAATTCATTTCACATTGTATGAGTTGGATAATTGAATTGCGTTTAAAGCCCCCAAGGAATTCGCTTCATTTCTTGGGTGGTATGGTCTTTTTTTTTTGTGGGTAGGGATGAGATTTAAGTCGCTATGCTCATTAGTCTTTTTAAGTGTTTTCAAAATAAAACTAAAAACGAAGTATAAAAGTCACGATTTGGTGTCATATCAGACAAACAAAAAACTCGATTATAAGAGCTTCCTAGATTCACCTTGTTGATATCTGATGGGCACTGGGCACTGGGCACGTGCACAAATTAAATTACTTTCTAACCAAAGCAGTATCAAGAGTCTGATTGATTAAAATGATATTGAAGAAGTTAATTTAATGACATTTCACCGCTAACTTTGTTGCAATGGTTATTCTGGTTTAATTGTTTTTTAAAGTTGGCAGTTTCATTGTGTTAAAATATAAGTTTATTTCTTCTGATTTTTTTCAAATCATTTTCAAACAGAATGCAAAATGCAATGTGGAAAATAAAGTTTAAAAAAATTATCAAAGAAAATTTGTCGAAAAATGGCTTAAAAAATTTCTAAAAAAAATATTATAATATGTATACGAATTTTTGAAGTAGAATCGAAAATCGTTTTATAAATTTTAGAAATACCTACACTACATATTAAAAAAAACTAGTGCCAAGTCTTAGTATTTAATAATATACACTTTAAAATAAAAATAAAATTAAAAAAATATATATTGAGTATTGACTCATTTTCTAAATATGGATTTTTAAAAAATAATTTTTTGTTAATTTTTCAAAAATCGACATATTTTTTGATAGATTATAGATTAAAATTATATAAGAAATAATAATTATATATAAAACGTGTATTAGACAATCGAAAACTAAAAAGAAACTGAAAAATATTTTTTGAGTAAAAAATTTTCAGAACTTAAAAAGCACAATTAAAAAAATTTGACTAAATGTTTTGAAGCTGGTTGTGAGATATATTAAAATATTGTTTTAATGCACCGTAATTTTTTTTAGCTAACAAAAATTTAAATTTCCCTTCCAGGGAATCTCCTAATACCTTACATAACTACTACAGTTTAGGCTGTATGTAGGTCGAGGTGTGGAACATTGTCAGACAAAATGGCACTTTTGTGGGCTATCAATACTTGGCGTCGAAGAATTCCAGTAACGGGTTTTGCCAAACTTTACTTATATGCATATCTTCTTTTAGACGTGTAAAAATAAATTGAATAATAGGTTTTCTCTCAAATTAAGGTTCTTATTCTAATCGATGGATTTAAATTGTTAAAAATAATTTGTATAATTTACATAATTTTATGAAAGCAAATATTCATACATTATTTTTTTTTAAGACCCGTCAAAATTACGAAACCTTTGGCAACCTCATACTTTGACCTCTATTAAATTCGCCACTCCCTATACTGCAAATCGAAGAAAAAAATCGATACTCGCACACTCGAATGATATTCTTATTATTGTTTAAACATATTGATGCTCCTAATTTTGAAAAAATGTCTTCAAAATCATACGTTAAAGGTTAAACTATATAGTTTGCAATATTTTACTTCAAATTAACATAAACATGGATTTTTAAGAACAAAAATTGTAAAATTTTGAATGAAAATTAGAACAAAAAGAAATTATTTTTTTTTTAAGAATTTTAAGTTTAAAAATTATTTTTTGAAAATTGAAAAATTATTTGCTATAATAACTTTATTTAAAAAGTGAATTAAAGAATAGATTTTTGGAGCCAGCCTGGACAAATTCCTGCATTCTTGCACAGTAATTTCCCATAAGACTTTTTTCGCGTTTTCTATCTGCTATCTCGAGTTTAATTTTTTTTTACGAATCCAAAACTTGTCCTATAGTAGGAACCAATGGTCGCAAGTAAAAAATAGTTTTATCCCTCTATGACAGGTACCGTAATTTTTGGAGTTGGGAAAATTAGAAATAAAAAAATTAGAAAATTAAGTTTGAAGAAAATCGCATTATTAGTTTAGAATATTATGTACGTTGAAGTTCAGACAGACATACTCGTACCCAAAGATCAACAATTTTTGATTTTGTGGTTGTATTCTATTTTCAAATTCTGCCATTTTTACAAAAACAAAATTTCAAATCGATATCCTGTTTATTAACGGCACCTAGAACGAGCCCAAGATTTTCTCAACTCGGTGTTTTATAGTTATATATTGTTAGAATAAAAAAAATTTACTTTACAATTAAAAATAAAATAATAAAAAAAAGTTAAACTCACCTAAAAAATCGCAGTGATGTATCCGCCGCTTTTCCAGCTCCGGATTGTTCCTTCGATTATAACGAACTGTCCTTATCGATGGTGAAATGATGTTCGCCAGATGTGCAGGAGTATTCTGTTGAATGTTCGATGAATTGCTGCTCGAAGTGAGAGTTGTTAGCGTTCGACTGTTGGGTGGGCCTATAGGTGGGCTGAGGTGATGGGAATGGGCGGAATTTGAGCCATTAGATGTATGCACAGCAATAATGGTAGGACCACTTACTCCGGCAAGTGGATGTCCTTGCTGTTGTTGTTGTTGTTGCTGTTGATGTTGATATGGCGGTGGTGGTGTGGCACGTCTGTTTGAAACCAAAGAACTACCCGGACTTCCTGGATCGGAACTGGGTGGCGTCAACGGTGGCACATACATTAGTCTTGACATTGGCGGTGGCGGGCAGAGGTTAGGGGCTGGCACAACCGCTGCATTTTGCACTGGATACTTATTGTGGTAGGAAGGCTGCAATGAGGGAGAAAGAGATAGACAATTGCATTGAAGCAAAGTTAATTGAAATAAAAGTGTCTCGATTTCGTTGTATATGCAAAAACAGAGGAAAACGACATGTTTGTAGCACTCACCTGTGTGTGACTCTGCCAATTATAAGCGTAGCCACCTCCATTGTTTGAGATGCTGTTGTTGTTGTTGTTGTTATTGGCATTACTGCTATTGCTGATGTTGTTGTTATTGGTGCTAGTATTATTGTTATTGTTATTAGTTGTATTGCTGTTGTTGTTGTTGTTGCATGTACTACTAGTTTGTTGTGGCATTTGATGATGTTGGCCTACATTAGCATTCACATTGCCACCGCCTAAGTAGCTATTTAAATGCGGTGGCGGCGGTGGTGGGGGATAGCTGGATGCAGTTAATAGATATGAGCCATTATCGCTATTGCCATTGCTCGAACTACTACTATTATTACTACTTCCACTGTTGTTGTTATTATTATTGTTATGGACTAAACTATCATTGTTATTATTGCTATTACTACTAGAACTACTGCTTCGATTGTGGCTAGGACTATTACTATTGCTATTTGGATGTTGCTGCTGTTGCTGTTGTTGTTGTTGTTGCTGGTGGTGCTGATGCTGATGTTGATGATGGTGTGGATGCTGCATTTGCTGATGCAATTGTGGGTGGTGCATGGGGCCATGGATTATAGAGAGTTGGGTTAGGGTATCACATTCTGTTCCACTACCATTATTATTTGTTCCACTACTCCCACTTCCGGTAACTAAACTCGGATGATGCTGATGCAGGTGGTGATGTTGATGCAAGTGTTGTTGTGCATGGTGGTTTGGGTGTTTTTCGGTTTTTATCTCCAACGGACTGAGCAATGGTGTTGAGAGGGTTTCGAGTAGAGGATCTTCGACATTTTCCATTTTAACTTGCGCCATTGCATTGGCGCCCAGCATCACCGCATTTTCTGGATCGATGTTTTGTATTGAGCTGGCAATGTCTTCCCAGAGCGGGGGTCGCAGGAACGGATCATCCATTTCAGATGATGGTGTGCAGAGAGCCTCTTTGTTTTTGGTTTCTAGAATAAATACAAAAACGAAATAAAATCATTGTTTTGTTGCATTATACATTTTATGAGGACTTTCGAAAACAGAAAGCTGAATAAGAATAAGAATACTTTTAATATTAGTGGAATAATTTCAAGCAAATATAATTTTGTGTTTGTAAAATCTGACGTTTCGAATTTTCAAAAAAAAATATCTTTAGAGCTAAAAAAATTATTTTTTATGTACTATATCTATATCTATAAAAGTATATCTATAAAACTATGAGAGCTAATTAATATCATGTATAAAAACGCATCGTTGACTTATTAAATCACTGATTTTACATGATGGAATGATTGATTCATAAAATGATTGAATGTCTAGGCAATATTTTTTTTGGCAATCTTTCTGACACAAACTTTTTTTTGACAATTTTTTTCATTTTCTTCTTTATGGAGGAAATGGAAGAAATTTTTCTTTATAATTTATTTTTGACAATTTTTTATTTTTGTAATTTTTGTTTTGTTTTCTTTTTTATTTTTAACATTTTTGTTTTGTTCCCGCAATTCGGTCTGTCTGCCTGTCTGTCAACCTACAGCTTTAACTACAGGAGGGATTTTCTTCACTTTTGGACTTAAGGCTTTAAGGAGATGCTTATCGGGAATTTAGCAATTCAAATAACAAATTTTATGCTTTTTCATATTTTTCTGACATTATTGTGACTGAATGACTCGGTTCAATTTCCACTGCGTTGTACCGACAAAATTCTTTTTGATAATTTTTTTCAGACATAACTTTTTTTGACAATTTTTTTTATGACCAATACTTTTTCTGACCAATTACTATTTTTTTTGAAAATATTTTTGTTTCACAATTTAAATTTTGACCGTTAAATTTTTTTTCTGACAAAAATTATTGAGAAATATTTTTTGACGATTTTTTTTGACATTTTTTTTTGGCAGTGTTGGAAAAAAATTGGTCAGAAAAAAAAAATGTTCAAAAAATATTTGGTCAAAAAAAGTTTAAATGTGAAAAATGTGAAAAAAAAGTTTCGTCACAAAACAAAAAAAATATGGTTGAAAAAAAAAGTTTGGTCAAAAAAAGTTTAAATGGAAAAAAAAGTTGTCAAAAAAAAAATTCGTCTTCCAAAAAAAAAATATGGTTGAAAAAAAAATTGTTGAAAAAAAGTTTAAATGTGAAAAAAAATTTGTCAAAAAAAAATTCCTCATCAAAAAAAAAATATGATTGAAAAAAAAGTTTGGTCAGAAAAAAAAATTTGTTAAAAAATATATTGTGGAAAAAAAATGTTGACGAAAAAATATTCGTCTTCAGAAAAAAATTGGTCAGAAAAAGAATTGGCAAAAAATATTTGGTCAAAAGTCATGAAAAATTTTTTTTGTCGAACAACGAAGTTGAAATTGAACCGTCTACCGAGTCATTCAGTCCATCAGCCAGTCATCCTATCAGTGAAGTGCGTAACTATATTAATTAGGTATTATTATATATATATTATATATTATATTAATTATTAATTTTTGATCACAATCCACTAAAACGAAAATCAGAAAATCAAAAACCAATAATCTGGTTCTACGATGAATACCTATGTTTCGCTTTCTCGAGTACCTACGATTTTTTGACCGAATCCAATACTTGCTCTAGATTACCTATAGTCTTAATTAAAAATTCTGCCTATTCTTTGATTTTTTGATTTTCACAAAAGTAATTTCGACATAGCAATGAAAATGAAATGTTTATACAAAAATATATTTTTTTTTCTCAACCGGGAAAGATTGAATAAAATTAAATACAACTTTCGGTAACCAATCTATATATATATTTTTATTGTAGCCAAAATTTTAACATTTCTCATACTTAAACCTATATTGCACAATTTACAGAGATTGGTATATATGCTACCTTACTACTGCAAGTATAAACAATTTTTTAATCAATATATAATGTTTTATTTGGAGATTTGAAGGAAAAGCTACTGTTAAAAACCTTCATTAAATATAAAAAAAAAAACAAAAGAAAAAATACGAAAATATGTACACATGGTCCAAAAAGTCTCCGTACAGGAAATAATTTGTTGTTATATCTCCAAAACAAATAGTAATGCGCAATAATAAAGCTAAAGTGGGAACACTGATGATAGCTCGTGTTCTCCTCTCACTTTCAAACAAAATTCCAATAATGTATGATAACGAAGGACACCGTTATAAATTTAATAACGGCGAGAGTTTTAAAAATAGAGAAAAAAAAGTTTCCGTACAGATCTCATTTTCATGTTAAAGTTTGCAATGAAAGGTCCATGATCACATTTTTTTTGTTTTTTTTGGTAAGTTTTATTATTCTTAATGACATTTCAGCTTGAAAATTTGTTTTTCTCCTAGGGAAATGGAAATGGCAAATAAAAATAAACAAATTCCCTTGGCCAACAAACAAATTATAATTGACCTGAGAAATGAGGGAAAATCTTTGGGTGAAATTTCCAAAATAGTCAAAAGACCACGTTCTTCAATTCAATATGTGGTAGAAAATTATAAAAAAACAAAAACAATTGCAAACAAACCAAGATCTGGCCGTCCAAAAAAGATTGACCATCGTATGGAGAGGAGATTATTGAGGAGTATAGCAGAGGATCCCAAGCAAAGTGCCCCAGTTCTCGCAGGTAAATTGAAAACTAGCGATGGGATTGATGTTTCGCCCCAAACCATTAGAAACCTTTTAATCAGAAATGGTTTTAATGGTAGAGTGTGCCGGAAGAAGCCGTTCATTCGAAAGGCAAATAAAAAAGCTAGGCTGGAGTTTGCAATTTCGCACTTAGAGAAAGAAAATTCTTTCTGGGACCAGGTTATATTTACTGATGAAAGTAAATACAACATTTTTGGTTCAGATGGACGCCGTATGGTGTGGAGAAAGCCCAACACTGCTCTAAATCCTAAACATTTGATATCTACTGTGAAACATGGTGGTGGCAACGTCATGGTATGGGGGTGTATGGCATCTTCCGGCGTTGGAAACCTCGTTTTCATAGAAAACACCATGGATAAATTTGGGTACTTGAATATTCTTAAGGAAAACCTACATTCAAGTGCCCAAAAACTGGGTCTCAGCAGCAACTTTGTATTCCAACAGGACAATGATCCGAAACATACATCCATGGTGGTAAAGGAATGGTTGCTGTACAATGTTCGTACTCAAGTGAAACATCCCGCTCAGTCTCCAGATCTCAATCCTATTGAGCACCTGTGGGATCACTTAGAAAAAAAAGTTCGTCAGCATACAATTGCAAACAAAACTGACCTCAAAACGATCCTTCTTGAGGAATGGAACAACATTTCTTCTGATACGACCACCAAGCTTGTCCATTCGATGAAACGTAGATTGCAGGAAGTGATCAAGAACAGGGGAGGTGTTACTAGTTTTTAAGTTTATTTTTTCCTTGAGTCAAGTGATTTTTTTAGTATTTGTTTAACGAAAACTAATCAAAAAATGAACTGTACGAAGACTTTTTTGTTCCTTATTTTTTCTTTTCGTTTTGTGAATTTTTGTTATTTTAAGTTTTATCAAATAAAGTGCTATATATTTTGTTGAAAAATTATTTGCTGATATCATTTCTTTCATTCCTGGTACTTTTCAAAACGTTTTGATGTCTTAAATTCTATATTTTTAAATTTATTTAAAAAAATTTCTGCTGTACGGAGACTTTTTGGAATATGTGTATATGTGCTGAGAGAAGGGGTGGTTTAAACACAAAAGCGTACAATACCCAGTTCAAAATCAGCTTTTACAAAAGAAGTAGGTATATTTAGATACATTATTTTAAAACATGTATTTAGTACAAATAAAGGATATTATAATTTTACAAATAAATAAATAATATTATTGAAATAAATAAATAAGTAAATAAATAAAAAAGTAAAACAAGTAATTAAATAAATAAGTACAAAATTAAATTAATAAATATATATGAACAAATAAATAAACAGATAAATAAATAATTATATAAATAACATCAAAAATTAACGAAAACAATAGTAAATAAATAAATAAATAAATAATTAAATAAATAAAAAAATAAATAAATAAATAAATAAGTAAATAAATAAATGAATAAACAGATAAATTAATAAATAATTGAACAATACTAAGTAACAGTCAAACATTTATCAGTCTTCAATTATTAAATTTGTATATAATACAATTAACATATTATAATATATAATAACAATAACAAAGCTTAAGAAGCTAGATTTGAGATAAGGGAATTGTCGGAAGATAAACAAGAAATTTTATATCGTTCACTCAATTTTAAGATTCTAATCGAAACCATTTCTATATTGGCTAAGGCGTGCAATTCAGTTGTTGAAAAGCACCATGGAAGATTTAACATCATTTTCAGAAGCTTGTTCTGAGAAATTTGAAGCCTGCGTATGTGACTTTTTGCACAATTACCCCAAGCAGATGATCCATAAAACATAATCGCTTGAAAAATCGCTTTATAAATCAGTAGTTTGTTGTCACTACTCAACTTTGATTTTCTATTTATAAAAGGGTACAGTATTTTGATTGTTAAGTTGATTTTTTTAATAATTTCTTGTACGTGTGTACTAAACGTTAATCTCTTATCCAGATACACCCCAAGATATTTAGCGCTTGACTTCCAATCTGTTGCACAACCGTTAATAATGAGATTGTTGCTTGGTAAGAGGCAGGGTTTTCTTTTTCGAGTAAAAAAGACCGCCTGAGTCTTAGAAGCATTTATCTTTATTTTCCAGTCACTAAAGTAATCTTGTATTATATATAATGCAGATTGCAGGTTAGTTTCAATGATGGGACCAATTGAATCTGTAGAATATATACATGTGTCGTCAGCAAAAATAGCTGTCTCACAATTGTGAAGTCTTGGAAAGTCAGACGTAAACACATTGTAGAGAATTGGACCAAGGACAGACTCCTGCGATACAAATAAAGCTTTGAGAAAGACAATTGTTAACGGACACAACACACTTTCTAGAACACAAAAAAGATTTTATAATTTTAATGAGGTATATTGGAAAATTAAGAATTAATAGCTTATGTAAAAGTCCTTCATGCCAAACGGAATCAAAAGCTTTTTCAATGTCAAGCAACACCAAACCCGTACTTTTTCCTATATTAAAATTACTTTTTATGTGTTTTGTTATACGATGAACTTGTTGTACAGTACTGTGAAATGCACGAAATCCAAATTGCTCTAAAGGCAAAACATTATTTGAGTTCATGTGTTCAATAAGCTTTTTCTTGATCACTTTTTCGAAACATTTACCAAGCGAACTCAGCAGACTAATCGGTCTGTAGCCAATCTGTCCCAAACAATTAACACATACAAATCAAGGGAGTTATTAAATTTAAAAAATAAGATTAAATTTTTTATTTTGCAAATCTCAATAAATGTTTAACTTTGAGTTGGCAGATCTTTAAATCAGTAATGCATGGTATGCATTGTTTACACTTTCTTTGTAATATAATTCAAATTGCAGGAATTCTGAAAAAGTACCATTACTTTTGCCGATTTAATTCAGAAATTCAATAAAAAAAAACCGGTAAGAATAAAAAAAGCCCGGAGTTGAAATGGAGCTTTTATTGAAATTTGCAATTAATTTACTAATTTTGGTATTTATTTGAACTGTAACTATTTAACGTCATTTTTTAAAATTTAAATCTGCTATAGAATATTCTATTTCATCGCTGATCGCTTTTTAACGTTTTCAAAACATTTTTGTTATTGTTTTCACAATTTTTTAATACAGAATTTTGAGCAGCAGAATTTGAAAAAAAAAGAAATTTGAAAAGCCGATTTTCAACACAGTTTTTTAATTCAAACAGAAATCATTAATTGAAGCACACGACCAGTCGACCAGTCTTGGTTTCGTCTCGGTCTCAACCCGAGAAACGAGATGAAAATAAACTGAATAACTATGTAGATTCAAATACGGTACAATACTAACATCAGTGCATAGTAAATTTTTACACCATTGACCGAATTACAGTTTTGTATATGTAAATCGAAACATTAAATATTTTTTTCTAATTGATCAATTAATTTATCTATCAATACCTGTCCAAACAACGTAACACCCACAAAAATTCATTTAAAGAATATTTATGGCAGCGATCGATCAGTTTTTTTTTAAATTTTAAATCTGAAAAACGCCTTCTAGTTATCAAGTGATAAATCAAGCTTTGCTATGAAATCAATTAATCAATAGACTGCCCCACAACAGTCATTCCTATCAAAAATACTATGTTTCAAGTGATTATGCGCTCCGAGAGTCTGTGTCCATGAAATTATATTAATTTCTGAAAGAAGCCCCAAAGTTTTACTGGCGCAAACTAATATTTACTCTTCACGCTTATTACCATACAAAATTCGTATCTCAATACAAAAACTTAAATCTAATTTTTTGTTCAATCTTTTAACTCAAATCTAACACCTGGATGTAAATAAAAATACATATAGTCAAAATACTAAAACATTAAGTACAAACAAGTACAATGTACATAAATGGTTGAAATTTCACAGTTAGATTATTATTATTATTTTTTTTTTTTGCTTTTCAATTCAAGGTAGGGTGCCTAATCACTAGATTAAGACCTTCTAATTGATTAAATCAACTCTTCGACGACTTTATGACTTACCAAATAAATACTCCTTCCCTGTGGAGTAGCCACCATCGTAGCATTGGCTACTCGCGTATGCGCAACCATAGCCGGAACTTGAGTTACTAGGTGAGCTGGACGGATTATCTATGCTATGATTTGGTTGTTGTTGTGGCTGCTGGTGATGTTGCTGTTGCTGTTGCTGATGCTGTTGACTTGACTGATGTTGGTGGTGATGTTGTTCGTGGTGGTGTTGGTGCTGGTGATGCAGATTATGATTGCTCTGATCGTGATGGTGGTGATGATGATGGTGGTGAGGTAACACTTCTAGTTCAACGTCAGGCTCGATTTTATGCAGACGTCCCATCAACTCATGCCGGTAATCCAATTCTGGGGACTGAAATTGAATAAAAATTCGAAATTATTAGAAAATATTTGATTGCTTGGAAATAAGTTAGAAACAACAGAAATTGTATCTTATCATAAGAAATTAACAGATTGAACTCCTGTTATGGGCTCAATAAAGGAACCAGAATCTATTTCATGTATTAAAATGAAAGTTAAAATAAAACAAAATTAAAAATCATTTACTTCTACATTTTAACATAAAGTCTTATTTTTTTTTTTGCATTTAAACATAAAAGCAGATATTAGCTTAAAATTCAATTACCATTTTGACACACAGTAGCACTATATTCTCAAAATTAAATCAACTATATGCGTAGGCGTCACAAGTCACAACGCCATTCTGACCACAAAAATTCAAGCTTAATTTATGTACACATTCAATCAACCTTCTTTGTTTCGTATTCTATGATTATATCTATTCAATTGCTTCAGCCAACAAAAAAAACTTTTGATGTCTACTCTCTGGTGGTCCAGTGTGACGGACTGAATGGAGCACATTTATTGTTTACAGCTTTTTTGTAAGTAAATTGCTAAACACCTCAAGGTAGACATATCCAGATAATTTGTTTCATTTGTATACCTACAGATTTCCTTTCGGACTTTTGTTAAATAAAACACAAAATACAAAAAACTACACATATTATGCTTGCTTACGTTTGGGTACAAAAATTTCGTGTCAAAATTGAGAAAATTAAAAATAAACAAAAAAAAGTATAAGCTAAGCTCCAAAAACGATGACAACAACAAGGCGAAGGAATTCGAATTAAATATCCCATTTTTGTTGTCCCGATCGAATTTATGAGTATTTGTCGGAATCAATTAGAACAGCATACACGAGCGATACAAGAACAAACATCCAACCAAGCTAAGGTGACAAGCTTAAGATACCTCGTGCTCGAGAAGTCATTTCGTGCGATAGTGGTGACAATAACTTCGAAGCACACACACTCCACTGACACCGCACCCACCACACCGCACGGCGACCGGCCGGCATCGGCAGCGGCTGACCGTGCGTTGGCCCAACACCTGGTTAATACTTGAAGATAAACTCGTAAAATTAATTCCAACACGATGCTCGAATACACAATATACATTTATAGACATCCACACGTATAGATATATACATACATTTATAAACAGATCTGCCATTACAGATGTATCTTTTTCCATAGAAGGACCTTGCTCTCCGTTCGGAAATTAATTCGATCACTATGGGACTTGTTAATTAGACCGGAGGACGAGTTCTTAAAGTGTGTTTGCTGTTTGCGGGGCGTATATTGTTTTTTGTTTTGTATCTGAAAGGAATTTTGTATTCGATTGTGGTTGTTGTTATGAATGGACAACTTGCAGATAAGATGAACTCTGTTGTTGAACATGAATTTACATTTTTAAGTCGTGTGACAAAAAAAAAAAAATGGAGTGATGTGTGGTAGTTAAGGGGCGCCAAGTAATGGTCCCTACCTTTTATTGATACCATTATCATTTAGATTCTAGCTTGTACTCTTAATGGAAACTATAACTTGCAAGGTCGCAAGTTGTTTTTGTTTTCAATATGAATATCATAGATTTATTGAAAAATTTAAAAGTTTTGAATAAATTTTTTTCTTAAATTCAAGTTTGGTGTTCAGCTCTTTTGTTTTGGATATAAATTTTTGTTGGGTGTTAAGTTTATGGTGTCATTTGATTAAAGACTGTCAATATAAAGATAAAATATGTTAAGATAATTATTATTTAAACACCTCAACACTATATTTTCAAACACCTTCGAGATATATAGATTTATTTAGAAAACAAATAAAATTGAAAAGGGTTCATGGCGGTGATTATTCTTCCTTTTTCCTTTTTGAAGAGACACTTAAGATATGATAAATTTAAGTTGTTTGTCAATAAATTTTAAATGGAATAAAATAACTTGCATAGTCGAACCTATGAGATAGAACCTCGTTAAATTTTAAATTTGTTTAATTCGAAAATATAATGATGCATTTTAAATGCATGTATTCATTTCTGAGATAGGTAAATATTAAAAAAAAAAAAACAAATTCGATAAAGTTTTTTTTTAAGTTTCCATTTAGAGTCATGACTTATATAAGTAGGCTATAGTACTAAAAACAACCTCGGTTGCATGACAGACATGTTGATATTGATATTTTTAAAGACTATACGTTGCGTTAGAGATAATCTTTAGCTATAAGATATACAATAGTAATACAAATTGTTGGTACTCAACAACAATTGCATCAAATTAATTAGAAATGAAATTACCCAGGCTATCAAAAAAAAATTTGGATAAAAAATCCTTTTTTTAATGTAAGAATATGAAAATTTATCAAAAACAAATTTTAGTCATTTTTGGTAGCCTCATTGCTTCATTGTTATCGGCCGCACATTAGTACTCACTATCTCATGTTTATGATAATATTTTTTTTTTCTACTACTTATTCATACATTTTTAAACGGTGAAGTGTAGGTACTAGATTAAAGTTATAGCGGAAAAGTTGTTAAAAACGTCAAATTTGGATTAAATTTTATTGAGGATAGTGAAGGGGGCTGTGAACATAACCAACTATACCTATAAAAAGAAAATAAAACCTTAGAGCTAACGAAACATTTGTAAGATAAAAATTCTTTGGGTGGTAGATATTACTAGTGTAATAAAGAAGCAAGCTTTACCTGGTTGTATTAGTTCAAAATGTTGAAGATATTTACCTCTGAAGCTCCACCCTCTTCTGGACTTGTCACTTGTTTGAACGATTCTTAAGAAAATATTTTTTTAATTCCTAAAACATTTAAATAGGAATGCACGTTCATTTTTCAAATTCAATATTATTAAAATCATAAAGGATATCTTTCATATAAAATTTGATAGGAATCTGGAAAACCGTTTATGATGTTTAAATTATTTACATTTGTCCACAAACAAAATTAATTAAGCTTTGACTTATAGATTGTATGGCAGATATCGTTACTTTAAAGGCTAAAAACAATGTTATTTCCTTCATTCAATTGAACTTCCTCTACTCAATAACAAACAAACTAAAAGATCTACAAAATTTTGAAGTTTGTTAAAAAAATGGTACCCTTACTTATTCACAAATACCTAAAATACCTAAGTGCATTTTGATGCATGCAATGAAATGTTATGAACAAATATTTTAAAAAATGTCCTTTTATATTTTGCCTGTGGACACATGCGGATATAGGTTTTCAAAAACTAAGATTAAAGTTAAACTTCAGGAACGTTGGATTCAAATTTACAGAAATTTTTAATTTTTAACTATGCAATTTAACAAATTTATTTTGACATTATAAACATTCAAATAAAATAAAACCTATTTATATATCGAAACATATTCTTTTTTTCTGGAAAAAAAAGATATTGTTGAACAATCCTTCAATCACTCCATACTTATTTTTATGCCATATTTTTTTTTTGCGACGTACCTAATCATATTAAGGTACAATTACCTCGACGCCTTAACAATTTACTTACAAAAAAAGACACGATTTAAATTTTATCGACACTGAATCGTGTGAGCTCTTTCAATCAAAAGTTATCATTATTGGGGTTTATGTTATTCGTCAACACCTGCACAACGCAATATATCCAACTATTCTCTCACAAATTGTTCAATTTCCCACACGAACATTACAAAAACCAAAATATATGGAAACAAATAATAAAAACAAAAAAAAATTGTTTGATTCGATTAAACTGGCGTAACAAATCCCATAAATACCATCTTGTAGCAGCTACAAAGCAAAACAACACCAGTTGGGCCGTCAATAAAACATAAAAAATAAATATTTTTTTGCCCAATTTACCAAAATCCAAAATCGTGCACGTTCGACGGAAATAAAAATTCCTCTGCATTACCAGCTAGCAACTGCCTTACCATTTCATGCAAATAAATGCAAAGAGAGAGAGAGAGAGAGATAGAGACAAAAACTCAATACTCTTGCCTACAAACCCTCCATCGCACCGCACCAATGGGCCACGCGGGGTGAACAGAAAAATATCAAAAAGCAATTTAATTAAATGTCATTAGTTACTATTAAAATTGTTATCGCTTTGTTCACAGGTGAATTTAATTTATGTTAACATTTGGAAACAAAAGGAAACCTCTGACCGTTAACCAACCGACCGACCGACCGACGACCAGCCGACGCGACGCGACGCGACATGGACGGGACGTCTATAATACAAATCTGACTGTTTAACGTGGTTGCATTTTTAGATGGGACATGGACAGGGGGTGGAGTGCTATAGTGCCGACATCGCTACATTAAATTAGAAGTAAGAAAAAAATAAATTAAGTCATGTTTTCTTTTTTATTTTCCATCATTACCTCTTATAGAGAGAATGTGGGGGGAACTACAACAATTCAGCCAAGTTATTACGGATTTGAAAGAAAATTGTTGAAATAATTTGTAATTATGATTTCGTCCCGATTTAGTGGTCGATGAGTGTTGAGCGTGCTTCGTTATTGCAACACACTATCAATCGGTTCCGGATAAGCGGTAATACCTACACTTTTTTTTTTTTGCAGTCAGTGATTTTTTTGTGGTTGAAAATACTATATAGAGCTCTATGACCTGACCATAGAGAAAAATAAAATCAATCTACCTATAGTACCTGGAATTCTTTATTGACGGTTTGTCTGCTGCTTTCTTTAAAAGGAAAAAAAAATGACAGTGAAGTACACGATTTGTATTGAGGTCAGATTGTCTGGCTTCAGAGGGCAAACGAAAAAGATTGCTAATGATGATCAAGAGGAAGCTGTAATGAAAAAGGTGAAAGGTTCCACAATTTAAGAGGTTTTTGGATACATTTGTGTAACAGGTTTGATTAATTTAATGTACCTGAGAAGTAATAAGAAGCTGAACAATTACAAAGAAGTTTTTTACGGTACTTGTTCCAATTGAATTCATTTTTAAAATTCACAGTAGTGCTGGTAAAAATAAATAATTAAATTTCATATTATATTTAATTTATATTAAAAATCAGGTGTAGGTTAGTTTAGAAGACAACCTGAATTTATAAATATTTTCAAATATCGGAGTTTTCTATTAAATAAACCTACGTTACTTAGGTTTTATCGTTTAAGCATCGGTGGACCTCAGTTGAAAATTACTTTTTATTGAAGTTCTGAATTTGGTTTTGTGTTTTACTTACAGAACTTTTTTCCGAGAAATCCAGTTTTGATCATGGTTTTGGGTTAAAAACCTTGTTTAAGGCTAAAATTAGGGCTTAAATCCGATCTTTGAAACACAGAGTCCTTAGGTTTAATAATTATTTAAAAATACTTTTTTGGTGCATTTTGCTGATTAGCAACCCAAAGTATATCATAAAAGTAATGCACTCCATTCATTACATTTCATGGAAAGATCAAGCCACAATTTGGATTTACCGCCATTTCTATAGATATATAAATACATATGTGCTGAATCAAAAAAATATTTATCTGACATGGCCATACTACCAATTCTTCCTTGCGTCTCATGGACGTGGACCATGAAAGGAAATGCTCTTAAAAGACTTAAATCTACGCACAGATCAATAATTAAAAGATCACTCTTACACATACCTCAATACCAAAGAGTGAGAAATAAAATCCCGACTAGAAATTTTTTTTTGCGACCTATTGGGCCCTCATTGGGTTGCCCTATAGGGACCACAAATAGGGATGTCACGCAAAGCCCTGTGCGGCCCTAATTGGGCAATCCCATTCGTGCCCCAACGGGAAAATCCCAAGATGGTCCCAATAAGGTAATCCAGAAGTGGCCCCATTAAGGGTGTCCCAACTCGAGCCCTAAGAGAAATATTTAGATATAAAAAAATTACATGGCAGATGTAAAAACGACATTTACATTACAAATAACTGAATCAATTAAATACTTAAAAGTCACAACTAAATTATTTTAAAAGTACTTACGTTTTACTATTAATAGCCATTGGTAAATGTTTATAATAAAAATTAGTATTAATAATAATCTGAAACAATAAAACTGTTTAATAAAAAAACAAACACTCGATAATTAAAAAGAACCTGTCGTAACTTGTCACCGCGTTTTCTCGATTGTCAACTTAATCCTTTTTTCCGCTTGGTGTCGCACTATTGATACATATTCATATCAATATACACATACACATATGTAGATGTACACTAACACAGTGTGTATAGAGACAATCGTAAGCTAGGGTGTGAGATGTCGCAGTCACTTGACTTGTTCTATATAGGTGTACAATATAGGTGTGCGATATTGAAGAGTTATTTGTTATCTGTGATTTTTTTCTAAATAAGATAGCTTCTTGATAAAAATCATTCATAAATTTTCTTAGTACTCTGCCAAAAATAATTTTGAGACTTCTAAGTGTGGTCGGACACAAAGTATAACGCAAAAAAGCTGACTAAAAATTTTTATTTTTACTTTGGGTTTTCCCACTTAGGCCCCACTCAGATCCCAATTGGGAAAAATTAACTAAAATTTTTTATTTTTACTTTGGGTTTACCCACTTAGGTCCCACTCAGATCCCAATTGGGAAAAATTAACTAAAAATTTTTATTTTTGCGTTGGGGTTTCCCGAATGGGGGCTAATTGGGGCCTTCTTGGGATTTCCCTATTGGGCGTACCTCTTCGGGACCCAATTAGGTCCAGATGTATAGGCTGGGTTATCCCCAAGTCATTTCTAGTCGGGATGTTGCTAGGATTAGGGATGATCGATGACCAAGGGGTTAACTGAAATAAGAAAAGTGGAAGACAGTTCTTAAGGTGGATATATGGTATAGAAAGCGTTGATACTCGACTGCACAAAAAACCAATACACCCAGAACACTCAGGTGTGTACGTATTTTTTATTAAATTATTAGCCGCGTTTAATTATCATAAATAACCTATACAGGTGTTCTTATCCGGTTCTAGGTTATTTTTTAACATGTAATACAACAACAATTTGGGATCTTGCTTTTTATCTAGGTTATCGGCTAGGTGGCCACTTTCATAGTAAAAGTTGGTACTAGTGTGAAAAAAACAAGAAAAAGTGAGATGTCAAAAAAAAATCAACGATTTCAATCATCCACAGCAGACAAACACAAAAATTTACACCATACATAAAAATTCTAATGCCAACAACGCAAAGTAAAAATTTTTCATGACCTAGATCATTTTATTATCACCGGGATAACCTGGATGGTTTAGGTTATCGGTGATAATAAAACGCGGCTATTGTCTGTTTGTGCACTTTACTCTGGCTATTATTTTTTTGTTTTGTATTTCAATGACAGGCTTTGCAGTTCATCAAATAATGGGTTTAATATTCATCCCTTGTAAAATAAACTTACTACATTTCGTATCGTAATTGCGTTATTTATAATAACACAATAAAAAGATTTTTATTTTAAATTTCCAAATCTTTTTGAATAAACGGAAAACAAAACTCAGCATATTATTTTATTCAAAAAAGCTGTCCGAATTAACATATTCTTATACTAGGCCATACCAGTATCCATCCGCAGTATGTCCCAGGTCTGATATATGTCACCAACATTGCAGCACACGCCACATATCTTGCTGACATTAGACCATTGATTGTCTCCCACAAATTACTTCAACAAACATAAGCCACAAAATACAACAAAAAAAAAATCAAAACACACGACAAACAGTCCTTATAGATCCACTCCATCACCAGTCTGAATTATAACCTGGCCATTAAGATTTCAATAAAATCGATTTGAATAAAATTCGATGTTGTTGCAAATAAAATTTTGTTTTTTTTTTGTTTCTCTCATTCTCCTACACATAGATCTTCAAATGGTCCAATATACAATAGTCGATATCGCATTGTGCCCGAGTAGTTGTCCGGCAATCAGAAGCAAATAGCAAAGCTCATTTATGCAAATTGCATCCACAAAGTGCCGTCGTCATCGTGTCGCGTCGGTCGTGTCGTCTGGGTATAAGACTATACGAGTGGGTACCAAGAAAAAAAAGCAATATGTAACATAAACCTAGTAGATATGCTATATTGCGCAACACAGGCCACCAAACACATGTCAAATGTCACATGAAAGACTACCAATTCGCCTTTCGTTTACCCAAGAGAGCTCCTGTGTTTGCTGGAAATTACAAAAACAGATGTGTAGGCGTAGGTCTTAGCCGTTAGGCTCCGTAAAAGGAATCTAAGGTAATATTTGACATATCGACCTTTAAGCAAAAGTGTCAAAATTTTGATTGTATCTAGATACAATTGCACATAGAAAATTCGCTGCCATTTTTGGAATGTAAACGTCAAAAATAAAATAAAATTTACCAGCGCCATTTGACATCATTCGATTTTGTTTCCTTTCATCGTTGGACTTTTTCGTCCTTCTCAAGCCTTCTTATTGAAGCATGTATTGATAGGTTTTATGTACCGTTTTGTGTGGAAAGTGGTAGCACACCGGCCATTGTAATTGACAAAATCATCGAACTCAATCGACATAAGCTGTCGGAATAATATTGTCGAGATAAATGTTGTCCACGGTTTGTTTGTTTGCTTGATAGTCTTACAGTTGGACTGAGTTTCTTCAGCATAGAGCTCCAAGAGTCTCTATATGTGCTCTGTAGTACGTGTTGGTTTTGTGTCTTTCCAGTGTGGTTGGCAGAATAATTTCTCCTTTTGGCGGCTTTTTATTTCGTGTATAAGTTAGTCGACACGACAAGTTGGTGTAATAGCGTAAAAAGTCTGGACAAATCGATTGTGGAAAGACTTGTGCCGATAGTTGAGCGTCCGCAATGCAGACATTTTCAGAGATGGTTATTGTAGGCTGATAATGGGGAATTAATTTATTTTTATTGGAAAGATGTTTAACAGTTGTTGTTTATGTTCAAACTTTTTTCGAGATTCCAACAGAAGGTAGTCATATAGAAATTGGAATTTACAAGGATCGAAAGTAAGGTTTGCCTTGGGTAATGTTTTCAAGACGGAAACGTAGTCTCTTCGAAATATTAAAGAAAAAAAACAGCACAGAGACAAGCTCATGCGTCATGCAGAGCAAGTCATTTTTTCATTTTATTTGATGGAAAATATATAGAAATAAACATATAAATAAAAAAAAGTTTTTTACATATTTCAGTTTTTAAAAGTTACTGTAGGAAAAGTAATAAATTAATAAATTACATTTATAAATTTCATTATTATATTTTAATCTTAGATACTGTTTTAATTTAGTTGCATTTCGCCAACCTTGTTTAAAAATTAACAAAAAGAGAAAGTCTAAAATACAAATGAATCCAATTACAACCGTTGAAACTACACATCCTTTTGATGACTAATACGACTTTAGAACATTGATACAGTAGGTATAATGTCTGAACATTGGGTGGAAGTGCGTTCTACATTTTTACCACCTGAACAGGAAATTAATTCTCCATTACTGATCGGTTCCATAGAGGAAGTAAGAAGTTTTTATTTCTTAAAGACGATGTGCGATGAAAAAACTCATTAAGATAAGATGTTTTTTTCTAACAAGAATAACTTATAAAAAAATAAGTGATCTATAATCCACATACTCATTCAATGTGCAACCAATCAATCGCTGCCCTTGGTGCAGCATACAATCATTGAAGGCAACATTCATTCTCCGATTGCACTCCCAATCCAGCTTAGGGTATATTAAACGTCTTAATGTGAAAAATTGAAGCAAAAGTGTTTTAAATAATCTAAGTTTCAAATCAGGAGGAATAAGGAACGCAGTCAATCTCAATATTCGCAACCAACTGTAAATCCTACTAATCATGAGCCTTACATGGTCACAGCAACTTAAGCCAGTCTATTACAATTCCTAAATTCTACGATCCATCTACGATCAAAGTTGTGTTGTGCCTTAAAAAGAACTATTGAGGCACATTTCTGCTAAACGTCACTTGGAGGATATTTCCCAACACACTAATGTTTTGCTATCAACGTGGTGGAAGTATATTTTTCTGAACTAATAGAACACAATAAAAATATGAATAATATTAAAAAAGAGTTTTTATTTCATTCAATTAAAATGGCCACACTGATGTTAGCTTCTTGTGCAATAAATCAAATCTACAAAAACGTAACCAAATCTTGGAGAAGACCAACGGATTTCTTGCCGATATTAGTCCCTTTTTATCGACTTCAAGGCCTGGTAAATATTTAAGGTCAGGAACTGTATATGACAATGGGCGAAAAATCACGCGATACAATGTACAACTAGGGAACACCTCCTTTAAATGGCGTCTCCTTTCGATACGTACTTATGGTTTCAGAAAGAAGAAGCCTGAGTCAGCTGCTAATAAGAATAACACGAAGGAAACAATATTCAAAAAAAAAATAACTTGAACTATTGGGGTATACGCTGAGAATAAACACTTGAGTCGAGTCCAACACTCTGTATTAGGATCCTTCTTCTGCCTTAAAGGTACCTAAATAAAGCCAAGGTTGAGTTTAAATATGTATGAACGTGCTATAAAAAAAAAAAACAAATCTATATCTATCAAATGGTTAAGACAAAACGTTAGAACAATACTTTTGATAACAAGAACTTTGAAGTAATTCCGAAATTCACCTACCTTGGAGCCAAAATTAGTTCGACAACACCTTTATGGTCAACAAATATTTATCATTATTTTTCTATTAGCAGGAATTTATTCGCCGAATACATCTTTAAACTAATGGCAGGTGGTTTTAATGCCTAACACTTATGATCGTTCGATTCAACTGACGCTAGAAATAACTTGGTGAATGAGTGCATGACAACTTTGAGAACCATTCATTCCAAGTGGTGTCTCAATAATTGAGTCCGACTTCTGCCAACTCCCCGAATTGCAAAATTACTCATTCCTGACTGATTTACTGACTGGATGTGTGACCCACAGACCTATTACCTGTTAATTTCTAATTAAACTCGAATTGCTGATCTAAATAATAGATCCAAAGAAGAAGCTGTTAATCAACTAGAACCAAGTCGATATGAAAAGATCCCAAGTTGAGTCTGCAGTGAAGCAGCTGCATCGGACACCAATCAAAATATTGGAAGTACTTATTCTTCTGAAGTTGAAAGCATTGGGGCTTTTTCATAGTCAAACTTTAGAACCGAGTCCAACTGGCCTCGAGTCTTAAGTAAGCACAACAGCTGATATACTACAATTTTAGTACTATTGCATGTCAATCCATTGAAATCAAATTAATTTTTTGACTTAGTCAAAGAGTCAACCGTTTTTAAGGATTGAGCTCCAGTTTAGCTTTTTGACCCGGGTCTAAATTGTCTATGAATAACATAAGCTCCAGGTTAGCTTAAAAATGACAAAGAAAGGACTTATCAGACGACTAAGAATATGCCCCATTTTGTACGAGGTTTCAGATTTATACAGTTTGGATTTCAGGACATTACCCTAGGAAATATTTTTCAATTTTACCATCAAAATAATTGTTTTTCAAAAATACTCGTTTTATTTTATCTTATTTGCATCATTATACCAAAGTTTTATATATTTGTACTGTATAATTCTATGTAAAAGGTTAGCGTACCTACTCTAGGTAAGGAATTCAGCACACTTTTAAAATAATTATTATTCTTACAAAAAATTTCTTCAACAGAAGATTGGAGAATTACGAAAACTATTGGTTTCTTCAATTTTAGAGAACTCAAAAATAAACTTCCTTTGACATTTACGAGTAACTTCCTTCGAGATCTGACCCGATCAATGTGTCAAATGTGTGCAATAAGATAAATTTCATATATTTACAAAAGACTTCCAACTCGTACATACTAACAATCTCAAAGGAAAAAAAATAATATAAACAATTGTTTACCACTAAACAACTTACTTGTCAGCCCTGTCAGAGAAGAGCGTCGCCCTAAGTCAAGACTAGCAAATCGTGACAAATATGACCCAATGATCCTTCATTATTCAACCATCTATAGGTATTGTGTGTGTGTGCAACCAAACCAAACAATGTTGTTTTCTTCAAATGCTGACGATGTCTCATTCTAATTTTTTTTTTCGTTCATTTTTTATTTTATTTATATCTCATTTGAATGCTTGCAAACCAGTTGCTAAATCCATGATTTTTCCCTATAAACTCGATTCGATGGTCCAAGCATGAAAACACTTCTTTGGCGGTGGCTGTTGCTGCTGCTGCTGCTATAGTGGCGCGGTGTGGTTTGGCGCAGCGCCGAAGACGTGGCACAGAAGAAGGAAAAAATTAGGCCAACCCATCGACAAAGAACCTTACAATAAACGAGGTATCGAAGTTGGGCTGCCTGCCGCCGCGGCCGTCGATTGCTTAAATCGCTTCTGGCTTTGATTCGATACGGTTTTCACTTTTTCTTCATACAATTGTTGTTGCTATTAGGTACTCGTGGTGTTGGGCTTCGCGGCGCGGCCGGCGCAGCGCGGTGTGGTGTATTCCTCTGCTCCTAGAGAGGTCTATCTATCCTCCTGGGTGATGGTGGTGAATGGGTTCATGTTTCATCTGTGCGCAATGTGCGCGATGGATTCGATTCTTTTACTCTTGTTCATTGTCTCTTGGAGCGTCCATTACGCTGAATGGGGCAATCTCTGACACGAGTTTTGTGTACCTATACTTGTTGTGTTCAATCGAAAGTGAACATGGGAATTCTTCAAGATTGTTTCTGGAACAGATGAACTGGATGCCACGAGGTCAGCACAGCACAACCATGTGGGGATGGAAACACGTTCTTGAATCATAATAGAACATGACCGGATTGGATTGTTGACTCAATGAACGGTGGGGTTAGCGTTATATAATTGGGTATGGTATTGAGAAATAATTTTAATTACTTTTGAAAAGAATTGTGAATGGATTGAAATACATATAAATCAATTTGGTAGGCAGGTCTCTATAAAGGGCAATCTTGTTGTACTTTCAATAAATAAATTCTAACAACTGTTGGAATAAAAAAAAATACAATGAGTGTTGCTGGCTCAGTGTTTTTTTTTTGTGGAATTTTGTCAAAGAGGTTTTGATCCTTAATTTTAAAACAAAAAGATTGCATATTGGATGGTTTATTATAAATAGGAGAAAGTCTTCAGATCCTAGCTATGCTCAGCAATTAGAACGGAGAACATAAAATACAATAGTTAGAATGCCAAAAGGATTAATGTTCAGGTGTAAGAAATTATGTTCGAAATATTTACGATACCAACTTCAAGGACTAGAGTGACATGTTTATTCATAAATTATGTTTTTTGCACGTACATATACATATGTATAACTTTAAGTTGACAATAATTTTTTAACTGGCGGCCATTTTAACAACTGTTAAGTGATTTCTATTAAATTTGGTTTGGCATTTCAACATGAATAGACTGACATCTGAAAAACGAGGCGCAGATTCGGTGAATGAAACCAAAACAAGATTGCCGTTGATCCCGATTTTGATATAACTACATCAATTAACAAAATTGGCGTATTTGGAGTGAAGATAATCCCCAAGTAAAGACACCGTTACATCCAGAAAAACTCATGATGTGCAGGAGCTGTGGTTTCAACAAGTCACACAGCTCGTAACACAATTGATTTATTGAAGGAAACGTATATTTTCACGATTCGGACCAGTAAATCGGCCCCCGTGAGATTTAAAGCCCGAAACGATCAACCACTTGGAGGACAACATTCGCCGCGTTGTTTGCCAATATACACGGCCACAAATGTTGTAAAAAGTGATCGAATATTGGACCTCCTTATTGAAGTACGTCCTTACGTGGTGGTTAGGTTATATGCCAGAAATCATATTCAAATTATAATTCCAAAAAATTATCTTTCCAATAAAATCAATTTCAGCAAAAAAAACACACTTTATGAGCTGAAAAACTTTTTTACTATCACCAGGGCTTGAACTCGGACTAAGTGGCATACGAAGCCGAAGAACAACTCAATGCGCACATCGTCTGACTATCGTAATGCAAGTTTTTTCGTTAATTAACTACTGGACTTAAATTTTTATTAGCTTGGACAGGTTTTTTTTGTGAATTCTGACTGAATTATTGCAAAATAAGGATTCTGACGAAAAGAAATTCATCTCACAAGTCAAGCAAGACCATCAACTTATTTTACTGAAAACCTCTATTGTGCTATTTAATCAGCTTATTTTTATTTTCTTAAATCAACATTATGGTTATTGTTGTTTAATAGCCTTGAAACCCAACAAATTTTTCATTGTTTAATAATACAAATGGCTTTATAGCAGAAAAGAATCAGTAGCTTATTTTTTTAATAGCTTCACTAAATAAAAACTTAAAAATTGTTATTTTTTGAATAAATTTTATTTCTGTAAAAGAAAACACAACAAGAAAAAAAAAACTTAATCCCAATTATGGTCAAGAACCCCATTATCACTCATCGATAACAAAGTAATCAAAAAAGTTACAAAAAAAAAAGAAAACAAAAAAATGCAAATTTTCATCCGATTTTTCGGCTTAACCATATCGCTTTGCATTTTAATAATCCCAATAAAGTCTTAAACTAAACAAAAACTGAAGAAATCAAGGAAGAGAAACTGAAGAAAAAATAATAAAAAAAACTTAAGAAAATATTTTACTGCCATATAATAACCGAAATGTAAGCGTTGATACTTCATACTCTTGGATCCTAAGTTTTCCCCAAAGACACTATTTACATAACTTATATATTTTGCTGTGGCCAGGTATTGTACTTTATCTGACATATGCATACTGATGTCCGGCTGATGGCAGGTGAATGAGTAAAGTGCCGGGAAAAAAATCTCAAACAGAAACAACAACACACAAAAAAAAACACGGAATTCGCTATGGAGCACCACCTGGAAGAAGAACTGTGTACAGCAAGCTGCACAGTGCTCACGATGGACATTCAGTCACAGCTCACTTTGTATTCTTTTAGTCGAAGTACGTGCTATCATATTATACGCGTCCATTCAGAGTTCAGTAATTCATAAGAATCCACAATTTATGCCATTTGCCACTAAGTGCCAGCTATCAGTCAGCGTGCTAGAAGCACCAAAGCCAGGCATCAAATAACACATAAAAAAATTATTTAAATACCGTTTTTACCGATTAACAAATTGATATTCAAAAAAGCCAATAAGACGTAGCAACAACAAACAAAACAAAAAAAAAAAAAAATTACACGTGTTCGGCATACTTATGGCCGAGACCGGCAATGAAGTAGCCAGGAATCGAGTACACGCTTTAGACGCTTAAAAATGCAACAACACTGCATCAATATACTTGAACTTTACACACAAGTGTTATATACATACTGCTCATTTCATTATCATTTTAATTATTTATATTCATTTGTGTGAGCGTGAAGAAGCAGTGTTAATGGTTTTTGCACCTATTCGGTTGGATTTCTTGATTGTGGTACGATTCGAACAAGGACAACGTTGGGCGCCAGTTTTAAGTCACTTTGTTAAGTCTGAGCATACATGCTTGTACGATTTTAGGACGCATCATCAGTTTCATTGTTGTTTATTGGGGCCAATATGAGATGATGATGATGTCTGAGACGTGATTTATTTTTGGAAATTTACTTATAAAAGGCTTGACCTGCAATTGAAGAACAATAAGGGCCAGATTGGTGAGATGATTGATGATTGTTGTAGTTTTTAAGCACTTTATTGCGGTCAATGAAAGTTTTATTATTTTTTCTTTTTCAATTATTCGATGCATTGACGAGGTGACGACGTATTGGAATTTTGTTCAATTGTTTTTGAAAATAATGAGTAAGAATTATCTGGCTTTTTAGGTGCTGTTATTTTCAAGTCATATGGATAGCGTACCAGAAAAGTCATAGGGTATGTAGTTTGATAGATCTGCATCAAATGATATCAGGGGTGAATAGAGAAGCTGAAATCATTGGGCTAAATATCAATAGGTACGGCAAAATAAAAAGGATCAGCATTCGAAATCCTTCATCTGTTCTAGTTGATATTTCTGGACAGATGGTTGCAAATTTTTAATATCTTGAAGTATTGTCTCTACTGACTTTATCTCTAGATATAAACAGTCAAATCGGTAAAGACTAAGGTTGCATACGGTATGCTGTCCAAAATATGGAGAAACAATTCTATAAGCTTAAAGACCAAGCTATGGCTGTTCCACTCCGTGCTTCTTTTTAGGTTCAGCACTTGAAAAGTCACAACTACTGTCGGCAGAAAGCTGCCAACGTTCGTGAATACGTCTGCGGAATATCTTAAGGACTTTCTGGTGAAATCGCACCTTTAATGATAAACTTCATGCGAGAACAGGGCATCCATTGGAAAGGCCAAGCGGTGCAGTGGAACCCTTTTACTCAGTCCAGGGATACCTAGAAGCACTTGCCGAAATACTGTAGAAGGAGAATTAGTAAAATTGGGGAAGAGTTGGAGGGATGTGAATTAAATCTCTACGAACCGTACACAATGGCACGTAGTAATAGTCGAGGCCCTGTGCCCCGTAAGGGAAAACTAACGGTCAAAATAAGTCTGAGAACTTTAAAGAAAAAAAAAAGTCTTTCGGTTCATGTTTCTTGTTTTCATTTTTGATTCTGATAACTGCTCAGGTTTTGAAAGAAATGCCTTTAATAGCCTTCAAAAAACTCCAATTTATGATAAATGCATGCCCTAAACTGAGATATGTATATGCCATATCATTAATTGCAGAAGTCATTGTTATACCTAAACATGGTACGCCACCGACAGAAGTAACATCCTACATACCTATATCGCTTATACCAATCATGGCAAAAGTGTTCGAAAAACTGCTCCTGAAAAGACTTGGCAAAATAATAGAAGAAAGAAGACTAATACCAAGCCATCACTTTGGATTTAGAAATAAACATTCCACGATAGACCAAGTGCATCGAATTACGGATGTTGTGGAAAAGGCACTTGAAGAAAAACAAGTATGCTCGGCTATGTTCTTAGATATTGCTCAAGCCTTTGACAAGGTTTTGCACTTGGGACTTGATTACAAACTGCATATGGACCTTTCCAGGCAGTACTACGAAATACTGAAATCCTACGTTACGTACCGGCTCTTTAGAGTACGGTACGACCAAAATTACTCGGATCTAAAGAAAATTGAAGTCGGCGTACCACAAAGAAGTATCCTATGACCAACCTTTGCCAGATATGTAAATCCGTTACGAAGGCTACACCAAAACTGCAAAATCCAGTCGATAAAGTAAGTGTTTGGACGCAAAAATGGCGAATCAAACTAAACGAAACAAAAGCGCCGCGTATAAACTTTACAAACAAAAAAATAAACAATGTTCCAATTCTTATAAACAGTACAGCAGTACCTTACTCCAATACTGCCAAATACATTGGAATGACTTTGGATGCAAAGCTTAAATGGAAAGAGAACATCAAAAAGGATAAAAAAAGAACTAAACTTGAAATACAGAAAAATGTACAGGTTACTATAGGAAAGAACTTTGGGGCTGTTTGGGGAAAACAAATGCTGAACCCATCCAAAAATTTTAAAGCAAGGTCCTTCGTGGAATAATAAATAATTTTTTTGATTCAAATTATTTGTAACATAAATTCAAAGTAAAACAAATGTAAATTACTTGAACAAACTTTCAAGACTGTGGATACAATTTTTCACAGTTCTAATTTCGTTTAAAGTTTATAGAAAAAAAGTATGTATACAATTTGTCTAGCATGGTCAATAAGGTTGTCTCCCTTATTTTAATAAGATCTCCTTCTAAAATGAAGACGATTGTAATCCTAACTAAAAATTAGAAACTTTTTGTTTTCATTTTTGCCCTGTTACAAAAAAAAAATCAAAACAAATTATAAACGAGTAACATTCAAATATTTTTTTAAAAATAATTAAAAATATTTTCAAAATAATATTTTGCAAAACAAAAAATCAGAAATTCAGAGGACGCCATTCTTTTTTAAAGGTGAGCAAATTAAACCTTTATGATTCAATGAGTCAGGAATGACCGCGTTTATATAAATTAATTAAGAAAACAGGACCGCAAAAAGAAATATATTTTTCGATGAAAACAGAAGCAGTTAAATATTGTAAAGGAATACTTCTACATTTATCAATTCCCAGTTTAACGTTATAATTGAATAGAAATAAAATAAACGGGATGTCGAAAACCAATTCCCCACCTGAGGGAAATACAAAATACTTATATAACAACTTAAAATAAACTTAAATCTAACTTCAGCACAAGAGCGAGCAGGACAAAATATATTTTCATTAAATTAACTAATCAAACTCACTGTTCAAGCTAATAAGACATAATCTTTCGAAGAGATTAACCAGGAGAAAATTGACAGGCTTCTTGGACAAATAAATCACTCCAATAGTCGATTTGGTTCCTTCTTGTTGCAGAATTGTGCAAGAGGGCGCTGGCTGGTTGGCTGGCTGGTTGTGTGAATGCACAACAGCAACCTGCCACCGCCCTGCCTGGTTACTACCTGATTATCTTCGCGGTGCTGTCTTCCACTGTCCCGTCTTATGGGTTAACTGAACTAAAACAAACCACCATTTGAGACTCCTCTATACTGCATTCATCTGTCCGGCAACGATCGTCTTTGGAAGACTGTTCATCTGATTAGAAGCGGAGGCTGCTTCATAAATTTAACTTTTCCGTGCGCCACTACGCCATCGGCCGACAGCCCGGCTTCAAGTTGGTAGAATTGACTGAATGACTGACTGTACAACACTGGGTTGCCGAACTAAGACAGTTGGGCAGAGTCATAGCTCCTGACATTGTCGTGGCTTGGCTGTGTGGATTGCTGATGGTGGCTGCGCGGCGCGGCGCGGCGAAGAAGAAAAACGTCACATTCGCTTTGGCTATTACTATTGCCCGAGCAGGTTTCTTATGGTCTTAGTTTCTATTTTTTTTTTTTTTGTGGATTGGCTAAGAACGATTTGTTGGTCGTGCTGCATCTTGGCCGTAGATAAATAGCAAATAGTTTGGCTGGTGCACTGAATTTATTGCTTAACTGTGAATTTTTGAATGTGTATCTGTGTGTGACTATTTGCCAGAGTGCCGCGTGGCTGTTTCGGGCGTACAAGGTAAAGAGCTGACTCGGACAAGTGTATATGGGAATCACTGCATATTCGGGGCGTAGGTGCACTTTCTTATTTCAGTCTTTATGCTGGTCTATGCTTTAAGTGATATTTTTTTTGATGTTTTTGGTGAGACATGTTACAATGGAGTGCAGCACGTTTATGTGCATTTATAAGTGGTACTGGCCATTGTGGATGGTTCGCGTCGATAATGATGTGGAATTTCATTTCGCATTGTAACACTTTTGTCGAACCGATAAGGAAATGTAATGATTGAAATGGTCTTAGAGGGAGGGCAGTTGCATAGGAGATTGATTTAACTTTGTATGGACATTTGATTTGAAAACAAAAACATATTCCTATATTCGATTAAAAAAGAGGTACTCTGATGTCTGCGACAGTTTAGACAGCAAGTGAGAGGTTTTAAAAAACCTGTCGCTTATTTATACGCGATGACAAATGAAAATGGAAAAGAATGGTTTGTTTGGTTATTGGTTTTTTTTTAAGGCAAATGAGATAGCTTTATTGAAAATAACCAATTTTGAAAACTTATCAAACCTACTTAATTTCATTTTCAAGTTAAGTTGTAGAGAAAAACTCAATCCACAACTGTTAATGTGAATTACAAAATTAATAGAATTTTCAAAATAGCTGATAGCAAACCTGCAAATTTTGGAAGCAAGCTGATCATTGTTAGTTTTCGTGTTCTTCGTGCAGAAACAGTTTCCGAAGGTAGACAAGAGTTATAGGCTCAGGTTAAATCCACATAATATTTCCTTTATTAAGGGAACAGACTCATCATTGCTGCTATATTAGGGATCAGGATTCGTTTTACGAGACCACTAAAGGCTTATTACCTACAATATGAAAAAGTTACTTCTGAATCAAGACAAGACCTCTTAATTCGATAAAGATATCTTCCTGGTTGGTGATTACAACAAGAAAACCAGAAAACAAAAAAAGAAAGTTTAAAGTTGACGAACAACGAGTCTTATCAAGTCTTTTGGCCTTCGTTACGGGCAGCATCGTCAACATCTCTCGGTATCAATCTCGCAAAACAAAGTCCTATCTTGGTACCAACTTAGCAATACTTCGGTGTTGTATTTTCTTGTGGAGGAACAACTTTTCGAATCTAAAAGGGAAAAATATGAAACGTGGATGACCTGAGCGACCAGAAATACGATGAAGTACTATGCAACGTAGCTCCAAGCTCGAAACGGATATTTCAACGTCTAATGAAAAACGGATGGGGTGGGTAAGAAACCTTTAAGGTTGGTTAGAGTTTTCCACCGTATATGCTTTAGGAAGGTGTGTCAGGTAACGGAGTTGGGGAAGACCAAAACGCCATTTCTTGTTCCCTACGAAGGGGGAAGAAGTATTGAAGTCACTTTAAAATTGCAAAGATCAACAAACAATTTATTATAATACCACTAGGATAACTTGGACACGTGCTGAGTGTGGACAGCACGATGAGCCTTCAAATCAAGCCTTGATGTTATTCGCAGCCGACGAAGACCACCTAACCATCTCAACCAACTTTCTGTACGTAACTGCAGGCAGAAGCTACGGACTGAGCTAGCTGGAAAGGCTTGTTGGTTGAGGCCGTAGTCCATCCTGGGCCTAAAGCGTCATCTAAAGTAAAGTAAATAATAATTAAATTCTATGAAGTAGATTGTACGGTATCAAAAAAAACATAAAGTGTTCGATTTTTGATATTCTGGGTTTCGTAATGTCGTGTTGTTGTAACTAGTTTTCATGTATGAGCTTGTGTCGTGTATATAAGCTGTTTGAAGCGTACAAGTCGATCCACCACCTTTTTCTCTTATCACAGTGCCGTACTTCACTTAAAAGCCATTCAAAATTCACGCAAAAAAGTTAATAAAATTTTAATACCTCATCAATTTCGATTTAATGCAAGAACATCATAATTAATTGTCTTTTATCAGTAAATTTACATGCCATTTTTACACCAGCCATCTTTGCCATCCGTGGTACACAACTTCATACCGAACTGATAACGAATATGAATGCTCCATTGCAGATGCAGATGCAGATGTAAATCCAGTTTTAATTACGGACCACAGGTCTTGAAAAACAACGTTTGGGTGGAATATTTACCGTCATCACAATACCAGCACGGTGACTTCCTGATGCTGAAATACTGCACCGTGCACTCAAATTTAGTTTTATCTGAAATCCATTGGGAGTAACAAATTTCATCAGATACCTTTCGAGGCTATTGCTTTCCGTCGTCGTCTGCGTATATCTTTGGGCGCTGACGTTGTTTGTCTGCAAAGTCATATCGCGGTGTCTCAATTTCATTTCCAATAATAATTTTATTTTTTTTTTTCGAAAAAAACAAAACACAACTCAGGAAGGCCTTAATTGCGATTTTAGCAGCAACCGACTCCAATAGTAGCCCGGCTAACAGCCAACACAAATGACACAATATAACGACGAACGTGTCAGGAGGGACCATGAGATAGCCACTATTACCATGGCTGTGTGACTCTTGAACGCCGCCGCCCCGGCCGCACCGCACCGCATTGCTTATTGTTTGGAGAAAATACGCTGCAAATAAAATAGATTTTAAATCTTGGTATGTACGAACCTCTAGTCTGTAAATGCAATCTGGGTAGTCTAGCTATCCAGCATCTCAGTCATCGCCAGACACAATAGATAATCGCTTAGATAAGATATTCGCTGCAAGAGTATGCGAGCGTACTTGCGTTTTAGTTTATGGCGTTTATATTCTATTCAGCACCCAAACCCCCATAGCCTCGAAATGGTCACTTAATGGTGTGGTCAGGTGATAAAAAAAATAAGAAACACACACAACTTTCAGACATTGATATCGTGGATATGGAAATGATCTTTAGTGTAGTGTAGTGTGGTTGCAGCGCCAAGCTAGGAACTGGAATTGGCCTCTGGGATATATGAAATATATTTTTGCAATGAGTTATTCAGGTCGTGTGGTGGATAGTGTTTCATAAAATGAGCCTTTGCAGTAGGTAAAGTGAATGTGACAGGTGTCGAAAAGGCTACTGGTGTAGTTTTCAACCGTGGGACAGGTGGAAATGAGTGTTTTGAAAATGGGAAAACAATAAAAAAAATGTGTCATAAAACAATATGATTTTTTTTTTAATTTTAGGTGTTCCCATTCAGTTTTAGTTCTGTAAAATAGAAATTTCTTTTCTCATGCTAGTACTGCGATTCTCGAGAGAAAATTGATTGCCAAGATCATCCAATGAATATGGAGTAGGTCGCAGTGCGAGAACTCGAAAGGAATTTTCGAGCTACTTGCTTCAACAGTAGCTTTGTAGCATAGCAACAAATCCTGGAGCAAATTAACAAACTTGAGGCTGAAAAATCAGCATTCCTCAATAAACTTGTGTATAGGTTAGGTTGACGTAGATGTTGGTAAAACGGCTGACACACTTGGACCAGTACGGCTTCTGCCCCGGCAGATCGACGATAGGCCAAAACGTCACAATGAAGCAAATCCTGGAAAAGACCAAAGAATTTCAAGTCGAGACCCACCATCTTTTGATTGACTTTAAGGACGCATATGATAGCATTCATCGCCAGGAGATCTATTTTGCGATGGCTGAACTCAGGATCCAGGGAAAGCTAATCCATTTGTGTCTCGTGACATTAGAAAACACACGACGCAATGTGCAATTAGGATATAGCTCTTCTGATCTATTTCAAACAGGCAGAAGGTTTCGGCAAGGAGATGCGCTATCATATGATTTTTTCAAGCTCGTTCTGGAGCAGATAGTGCTTAGATCAGGTGTCAACATTGAAGGCACTATCTTCAACCGATCCGTCCAACTACTGGGATATGCGGACGACATCAACATAATCGGCCACTCCAAAACGAGCCGTTATAGAGTATTTCAAAGAAGAACAGGCGAAACTCGTTGGTCTAGAAGTAAACGAGGATAAGACCAAGTACCTGCAATCAACAAACAAAAAAGCATCTGTCCTCCGGCTAGGACAAAACGTCACTATTGATAACAGCACCTTCGATGTAGTAAAGGAGGTCATCTACCTTGAAGTAAACCTTGGAGTAAAAGGTGTGGATGTAGTCCAGAACGTCAAAACACGTAGACTACATTGGCTTGATCGCATTGAGCGGATGGACATCAATGCCGAGAGATTCTTTGACTCTCAGTCGAGACCAAGGAAGACCCAACCTCCTGTTTAAAGTCTTCCACATGAGAGAGCAAGACATTACCGAAGAAGATGTGGAATTATTTCCTCCTCTTCATCCATGCAGCTCCTGCAGAAATTGTGTTAGAAAACACCAAACCTTGTGGCGAGTAAATTCATAAGACAGTGTCTAGTTATGATACCTGTAACGGAGCTAGTTTGTAATATACTCAGCTATAACAAACAATAAGAACGCCTAGGAAACTTGTGGATAACACATTAACACCAGGTGAAAAATCATCATCGAGCAGTGCGTTGAATATCGATCACGACTTCATAAACCGTTCCACATCTACAGTAGCAATGGATCTGACAGGAGGGGCGTCTCAGATAAATTGATTTCTATGATCAAGGCAACACATGGTGCTGTCATGCATAAAAAAAGAAGAAACGACTGCAACGACACCTTCATTTAGTTTTCTGAGTTCAACCCGGCGAACCCACAAGTGGAGCCTTAGTGTGAATAGAGTTTGAAAGTTGTGGTCCCATTGGAGATCTTGACAAGTATAGCCGGCAAATGAAGAATAAAATTTACATACTTTACATAAAAATGCACTCGCTTTTGACCCCTTTAAATTTGTTTACATATTAAAAACCTTTACTTTAATTTAACTTTCGATTATCAGACAAAAAAATACAAACAATAATTTCACAAAACTCACTCTTTCATCTAATTGAGAAATAAATTTAGTAGCTACTCAGGTCAGACAAAGAATCCGCCCATTGTTCAACTGTCAGTCAAAATTAATTGGAAAACAAGAATTTTAAATTAAACACAAAAAAAAATGAAATGTTTTGCAATTTCATTCCAGTTCGACATTGAAGGCTTAATTTTTTTTTGTTTTTGCAATATTCCAAAAATATTCAAGAAGTTAGCCCGTGGGCCAGTTTAAAATAATCAGACATTCACATCTATCTCAATAAAAACACAAAAAAAAAGTGGTTTCCTATCATAAGTCTATCAGCTGTATCAAGATTGTACTCAATCTACGTCAATTCTATATCCAAATTAAAAATGCTGGTAATGACTTTGATTTAATTAATTTTTTTTTTTCGCTTAAAAAAAACTGGTCTATTCCCCAACTTTATATCTGTTGGCACGAGCTGCGTTTATTGGTGGAATACTTCTTTCACGGGTTCAATTAAATAAGTAAGTTTATGTTAAGTTATTATGGCTCCTTGCTATACAGGGTGACTTGCACAAGATGCAATAAGAGACTGCGGCTTTCAAGTTGAAAATAAACAAAAAGAAATATTCCCCGCGTTTGAAAAAATACTTTCATATGTAAGACAGAAAAAAAATTATTTGAAAAAACCAAAACTCCATTTTTTAATTTACTTTTTATATCAAGATCCAATAGTTTTTTAAATATTTATTTTCAAGCTTATAATAAACTATGTTTCAAAAAGAGTTTTGGTTACAAATTTTTGAAAACTGAAAAACTTGACTACCTCCCAAAATACTTTGGATTTTCTCCAAACCTTCAAAACATGTAAATACTCGATTTTACATAATTTCTGATTGATGATTGTTGTTTTAATTCCGTTACGCCAAAACTTATTTATGTTGAAAATGTCTGAACGATTTTGATAATTTTTTTTGGAGGTTATGCAAGAAACTCATATTATTTGCTTAACAAATATTTTTCAAAAAGACGTTGTTAACGGTATTTGCAAAAAATCAATTTTCCCATTTATGGTTTGAGAGCTTATGATTAAATTTTATAAATGAAATCACTTACATATAATCTTAATAATATTCTACATCAAAATTTTTAAAATAAATATTTCATGGAGTTTTGAAAAGAATATAATGTATTGAAAATTCAAAATTTTGAAAGTGGGTTCATTTTTTTAATTGTGTATTATATTAAAAAGTGTAGGTATATTATTAAATTATAAAAACTAGGTTTTCAAAATAACGCTTGGACGATTTAAAAAATATAGAAAAATCATATTTTTTTTAAGTGAGTGGCACCACTCAGTTTTGAGCTGACATTGTTTTGTTGGCTGATTTTATGAATTTAAATAATAAATATTATGTTTCTTATCATATTTTTATCTTTTTTTGTTCATTCTAAAGTACTTCAAAACAACTACTTTATTGCATTTTATTTTGTTCCTTTTTCACCGAAATTACTGTTTTTTGATTTAACATTTTTTTTATAATGCAGATATCTCAAATTTTAATGATAATACAAAAAACGGGCTCTGCGAAATTAGGCCCAGGAAATAAGGCCCAAAAAGAAAAAAGAAAATAAGGCCCCAAATCGAGGTATTTTTTCATAATGAAACTATGCCCCAATGAAATAAAGCCCCGCTGAAATGAAAAAAATTCCCCAAAAAAATGAATTAAGGCCCAACTTGTTTTGACTTTTTTTTTTAGAAAAATGAAATAAAGCCCCAATTTAGTTTTTAAAATTTAAGTTTATTTTCGAAAATGAAATTACACCCAAAGTCCAAACCATCAAACAAATACTTGGATTGTATCCTGCACAATTGCCCTGCAAAACAACACTTGTAATTATCATGTCCTTCAGCAATACAAACTTTTAAGATCGCGCGATTTTTTTTTAGCTATTCTGTTACTCCCTGATGGTTTTCAACACGATCCTTACATTTAAGCATTAAAAAATCATATCACATATAATATCGGCTTAACATTGAAACATTATTGCTGGCACCACACTAAGCGGTACTTAAGCAGCTGTGGGTCCCCGATTAGCGGATTTTCACATAATTTTTTGTAAAAGACAGTGTTATCTTCAAATTTTGAAATAAGGTCCCAAATTGTTTTCTTAAAATAAAATGAAATTAGGCCCCAAAAACAATTTGGGGCCTTATTTCATAATAAAATTATGCCCCAAAAAAATAAAATAAGGCCCCAAAATTTGTTGTTTTGTTGTTTTGTGTACTTTTTTTTGGGGGCCTTATTTCATTTTTTTGTGGGGCCTTATTTCCTGGGGCCTAATTTCGCGGAGCCCAAAAAAGGCCAGTTTTTAAAAAAAGACTTAATTTTCAATACAAGAACATGTAATACATTTTTTTCCCTTATAAATACTCAATATTGTTTTTTTTGCTAAAATGACCCCAATTTCTGAATTATTTGGAAAAGAATCAAATTTTCTACTATTGATTTAGTTTAATATAAACATATCAGAAATTCCTTTGCGGGAATGATATCGATGCTTAGAGCTAATGTCATTTTTTACAATTAATTTGTTGTCCTTAAGCAGATTGTACATTAGCATTACAGGTTATTGTGGATTTGGGAAGCACGCTGGAAGTCTAGATATTTTCTCTAACTATTTCTGCAGAATCGGTATGGATAAGGAAGAAGAATAAACAATTGCTCACCTTCTCTCTACGTGCCCTGCCCTTACCAAAAAATGTAGGCTCGACTTAGGAAAATACTATTTTAACGATCCCACCGATCTTGTTAACAAAGACATCAAGCTTTATAAGAAGCTCCAATGGGTTTAACGAGTAGCGGTTTTAATTCTTGGCCCAAGTGTTTCGGTTCCGCTGACAGCCACGTCAACCTAACCTAACAAAATATCAGCATAAATGAAAAGCTTAAAGAACTCGTTTTTTCATGAAATTCTTTTAGATTTTCAGCCCTGAACGCTCGAAGTTACGTTTTTCTTCCAATTTCTTTGTGGCTAGGTCCTTAAATAATTAAGCACATACCACTTTCTGCAAAATTCATCCAGTTTTCCGTCTGATGGGGACTAAAGTGACATAAAGGATTTGATATATCCTTTTCTAAATTTTTACTCGAAGCTCTAACCAGCCCAGTTTATTTGGTAACATTTTTGAATTTATTTTTGCTTTCAACCATGACTTATATGCAATTCAATTTTAGTTCTTCAAAGTAACCCATTCTTCCGTCTCTCTCTCTAAATAAAATAATAAAAATATCAAACAACAACAACAGAAAAAAATATGAAAACAGGTTTCGACTCATTCATTCAAAATTCGAAATTGTGCCACGAGACTTTGCACCCAAACGTAACCACAAAATTGACCATTATAATATCTATGGACTTCTGTTTACAAACTGAGATCAACACCAAACCAAAAAAAAAAAAAAACCATCACACATCTCAGGAACACAACTAAAAAAATAATTTTCCGATTTCCATAATGGAAGTAGGTAGTTTAAGATGCCTACATTCAGCAACAACGAGTACCTAATGCGGCGACGCGTTGTTGAGGTTTTTGCCACCTTAAATTGGTCGATTTGAAAATCTATTCAGGTGGGAAATAAATTTATGATCTTGTGGTTGCCATTTAAATGTTTTTTTTTTTAATAGAAGGAGAAAAATCAAATTGGTTTACGAGCGCAGGGGGAGCTTCTACATCTATTATGTATGGCCCCAGGAGCCGGTGTGTGATCTGTTAGTTTGGACAGTCAGCGTGGACACCGTACGTATGTTACCTAGTTCTTGAGACTCTCCCTCGCGTGCATGGCTGGCATGAGTCAGGCGCATTCCTCAAAATATTATATGGCGCGGTCAAGCGCTTTCAGTTTGTTGTTGAAATAAAAAAAGAAGAAAAAAAAAACTACTTGAAAAATTAGAACGTTTCTGCAGATACATGTCCAATGATAATTTGTTACAATTTTGGGGCGACAATTTTTTGCTGTCTGTTTGGTTAGACATTAGAATTGTTCTGCTTGGCTTGAATGAGGTGGATATAAGAGAGAGAACCTACACAAACTTGTTACACAAAAAAAAGAGCAAATATTTGCTATGTTTTCTTTTTTGATTTGAAAAAAAAAATTGAATTTCATTATCCACTACCTATAGATAAATAGGTAGAGTGGAATGAATATTTTGCTGTATTTTTTTAATACGGGTAAAAAATGTTCAAAACCTGTGACAGCTAGCTAGCTATAAGTGTTATTTATGGCGATTATGTTTCCTATAGGTTAAATATTGCGCTTTAAAGATGATTTTGACTTTAATCGATACTGGAGTTACAGGGTGACCAGACCATGATTTATTATATAATTTAAATAAATAAATAAATTATTTCACTCATTGTGATGTTGTTGTTGGTCATCTCATATTTAGAATGAGTAGATGTATAGCCATTTTCAAGAGTTCGAATCCGTTTTTGCTATTAAAAAAATTTATAGATATTTTTTTAAAAATTATTTTATTCGCCTTGGAACTCAGACCGATATTAAATAATGACGGGAATTTAATATACAACTGGACTTTCAGCAAAAGGATAACTGGACGTTATAATTTATATTGTAACAGAAGAACTACAACAATCAACATAATATACCACTATTATATTTAATGTCTAATCTGACTATATGAAATATTTTGTTTTATTATTATCTAAAGTAAAATCTAGTATATTAGTACTTTTCACATAACATATGTACATATGTATAAAAATATTTTTGACTAACTGTCACTTAACGAAAGAATCTAAAAGTCTATACCTTCGTTCTCTCCGAAAATTTCTAACTGTTTTTAACTTATTAACAATTATGCTTTATGTTATCGTTTTATAAAAATGTAAAATTCATTCGATCCCGGACCGTCATCCAGTAAACATTAAAGTTCTTTGAACGCTCTTAAGAAAAATTCTCAGTCGTTTCATTTTTTTTCATTTACAATCAAGACATCTGTAGACCTTCGGGGCTCTGGTGGCTGATTAAATCTATTTTTTCTGGCTTATTAAAATTTCGTGGACATAAGCAGACGCATTTATGCTGTCACTTACGACCCGATTTTCATCTGCATAAACCAGCATCAAATTTAATGAGTGGAGAAACATCTTCACTACAATTGGCGCCCAACGAAAAAAAAAATAAAGAAAAACAAAAATTAATTAATTATTCCATCATCTTCGAATAATACTTTTATTGATTTGCTTTGCTTTGTGTTTTCCACGTGATCACGAATAACGCTTCCCGTTATTTTTTTTTTCCTGTTTAATGCTGCTGCTGCTCCTGACGACTGCTAAATATTCCATTTTTTAGTAAATTGCGGTGAATGATATTGAGGTTTTATGCAAAGGTTCTGCTACGAGTTTTGGGTTGATTTTTGGTTCTTATTGGGAAATTGTGTCCAGGTCTTAAGTATAGAGAAATGCCGCGAACTACACTAAACTCACAAGCCGCTGGCGCCGGTGTTGTGCAACACTCGCCACCGTCACATCAGAATAATCCACAAACTAAAACCAACCAAAATGAGCCTCCTATGAACACTGCACAAGGTCAAGGAGAGAATACCCTAAATGAAAATCAATTATCTATTGATGCAGCACAAGTTCCAATAAGCATAAGTCTTACTGAAAGCCAATTTTCTAGTCTCTTGGGTAGTCTTAATGTGCGAGAAGGTTCTAAAAGTACATTTAGTTCATGTAATGCGAGATTTAATGGTGGAAGCAATAGTTCTAAGGTGGAAGATTTCATTGAAACCATAATCATTTATAAAAATGCTGTGAACATCTCAGATCAATTTGCTCTCACTAGTTTTCCACTTCTGCTTGATGGTTATGCTTCATCCTGGTGGCAAGGGGTAAAACATGAAGCAAAAACATTTGATGAAGCTATCGAGTTGCTTAGAAATGCATTCGCTCCTCCGAGACCTGATTGGCGAATTTTTGCAGAAATTTTTCAGGATAAGCAAAAGATAATTGAAAATATAGATTCTTTTATTTGTCGAAAGAGAAGATTATTTTCTCAATTAAAAGGAAATTTGCCAGAAAAAACGATCATTGATATGCTATTTTCTCAAATAAGCCTTAAAATTAGAGAAAGATTGGCCAGAGAAGACGTCCAAACATTCCAGGACCTGTTGAATAAGGCAAGAGAAATCGAACTGTCTCTCAATGAAAACCAAATGAATACCAAACGTCAGCCAGTTGATGTTCTAGAGAAATCCACCACTAGTATACGCTGTTCTTTTTGTAGAAAGAAGAATCATACTTCAGAAGCTTGTTTTAAGAAGATAGAAAAAGAAAAGAAAATAAATAGTTCTGAAAACATAAAATTGAATTGCTATGGATGTGGCACAGCTGGATATTATCGATCAAATTGCCCCAATTGCAATAAGGATTTGAAGTCAGACAGTCCAAAAAAACTAGATTTTAATTCAATCTACACAACTCTAGTAGGCAGAAGTGTCCCTACGGTAAATATTAATATCGATGGTTTAAATGGGGAAGCATATTTTGATACAGCTGCAAGAACTAGCGTAGCTGGCTATCATCTTTTCCAGAAACTCAAGGAAAAGCATAAGAATTTTCAAAAAGTTTTCGCAGATATCACACTTGCTGATGGAACAACCAAAAAAGAACTAGTGTACTCGGTAATAGCATGCATTGTAATTGGTAAACGATTTAAACAAATACGATTTATTTGCTTACCAAGTGCGAAAGGTAATAGAACTCTTCTTGGTATAGATTTTTTGGAGCAATCGGGTATTGTACTAGATTTAGCTCAGCGTACATGGCACTACAAGGACGAACCGAGCAAGGTGTTTGAATTCAAATTGAAAGAATCCAAACTCAATAATGCTGTTTCCTTAAGTGAAGCTAAAATAGAAAAATTGACAAAGCCTGAGTCTCCTATAGAAGATTTCATCTCTTGGTTTGAACAAAAGAACCAGTCGGAAGTAATGAAAACACCAACGAAAAACCGTTTTCCTTCAAATGAATATTCACCTGCAGGAATCAATAGCATTTTTCAAGACGTACTTCCCGTAACTTACAGCACTCCAAAAGAAGATAATTTGTTTCCGCCACTGAAAAAGCTTAAGCAAGATGAAATAGATACAAACTTCATACCTATAAGCTTAAATTCAATCGATTTTGATATAAGAGATGATGAAGCAGTTCACCTTTCCGAGTTTGAAAAGAAAACGTTAGGAAAATTGATAGAAGATGAAAAACGACTGTTTGAAAACAGATCCGCACCCATTCAAGGAGTTGAGCACACAATCAAAACAGTTACACACGAACCGATTGCCACAACACCCTACAGATTATCACCTACAATGAAAAGCAAACTACGCGAAGAGTTAAACGAAATGTTAAAAAATGGTATTGTAGAAGAAACTACATCCGCTTGGGCTTCACCTGTAGTTTTAATTCCGAAAAAAGATGGAAGTATACGTTTATGTGTTGACTATAGACGGCTTAATAAGATTACAATTACAGATACATATCCATTGCCTCGAATAGACGACTTATTGCACGCTGCTAAATCAACACCATTTATGACAACCTTAGATTTGAAATCAGGATATTGGCAAATCAAAATCGCTGATGTTGATAAGCCTAAAACTGCTTTTACGACACCTTTCGGAATATATGCCTTCAATCGTATGCCGTTCGGCTTAAAGAACGCGCCGGCAACGTTTCAACGGATCATCGACAAGTTTCGAAATGGCCTTCCAAATATCCTCATACTAGCCTATCTAGACGATATAATTATCTGTTCTGAGAATTTTGAAACGCACATTAAGGACTTACAACAAACATTTAAAAGACTTAATGCATTCGGCTTCCATCTCAACAGAGAAAAATGTTTTTTTTGTAAATCTGAAGTTAAATACCTAGGACACATCCTAACAACTGAAGGTTTAAAAATAGACCCGGAGAAAACAGAGGCTATTATGAAACGCCCAAGTCCAAAGAATTTAAAGCAGCCGATGTCTTTCCTGCAAACGTGTTCATGGTTTCGTCGGTTTATACCAGACTTCGCAAAAGTGTCTAGGCCCTTATCAAACCTTACGAAAAAGAACACAAAATGGAAATGGTCAAAGGAAGAACAAACATCTTTTGAAAAACTAAAACAACTTCTCAGTTCACCACCTATCCTTCAGCAAGTCAAAGAAGATATGCCTTTTTTCTTATGGACCGATGCAAGCAACTATGCGCTTGGAGCTGTTTTGCTCCAGGGGGAGAAATATTATAACCCACTCGAATATGCCAGCCGACTTCTTATTCCAGCTGAACGTAACTATTCGACGACAGAGCGTGAGGCTTTAGCTGTTGTTTGGGCAGTGCAAAAATTTCGTGGCTATATTGAAGGAGCGGAAATAACGATTTTAACTGACCATCAGCCACTGAAGTGGTTATTTAGTTTAAAATCACCAACTGGAAGACTTGCTCGTTGGTCCCTGCTACTTCAAACATACAATATAAAATTGGAGTATACTCCAGGTAAACAAAACATTGTGGCAGATACATTATCTCGTCCTCCGTGCAAGGTAAACCATACAAACATCGAATGTAAATGCATGTCATTTGAAATTGATTTTCCGACAAAAGGAGCTAAAGAAGTTCGTGACGCTCAGCTAGAGGATCCGGTCGTTAAAAAAATCATAGATTCATTTGAGGCAAATGACGAAAATGTTAAACTTCACACTGGTCGAGGATACATAATGGTTGATGGTATTCTATATCGGTATTGCTCGGAAGAAGATTCTGAAAACGGACAGCTGGTTGTACCAATATCAATGAGAGAAATAATATTATATAATTATCACGATGCTCCAACAGCAGGTCATTATGGCATTGAAAAAACAATTAATCGTATTACTCCATTGTATTACTGGAAGGGTATGCGATCAGACATAACAAACTACGTAAAAGCATGTTCTGAATGTAAGAAATACAAACCAACTAACTTGAAACCTATTGGCTTAATGCAAACTGTAAGCAGTAATCAGCGCTTTGAAGTGATTTCTGTGGACTTATTCGGTCCACTACCACGCTCAGAGGATGGACACCAGTGGATTCTTATAGTAGAAGATTTGTGCACCCGGTGGATAGAGCTTTTTGCACTCAAAGAGGCATCTGCAGAAAATTGTGCCCTGAAACTGCTCGATGAAGTTATTCTCCGATATGGTGTACCAAGAAGGATGCACTCGGACAACGGTTCCCAATTTATATCGGCGCTAATGCAAAAACTTACTTTTTGTTTGGGTATAAGACAAACGTTTACACCAATTTATCATCCCGAAGCAAATCCAGTAGAAAGAAAAAATAGAGACCTCAAAACACAGCTTTCTATATGTGTTAAACAGAATCATAAGGAATGGCATTCAAAATTAGCAGCAATTCGATTTGCAATGAACACGGCAAAATGTACAAGTACAGGTTATACAGCAGCATACCTTACGTTTGGAAGAGAGCTTCGAACTCCTTTGGAAGCACACATGGATTTAAAACAAATCGTGCGATCAGAAAATTTTATTCCTCAAATCACACCGCATTTACTAAAACTTGCAGATACATTAAAAATGGCTGAAGAATCACAAGAGTTACTACAAGATAAAAACAAGGCATATGTGGACCAAAAACGACGACCTCAACAAGCGTTTAAAGAAGGTGATCTGGTCCTTGTGGAAACACACGCGCAAAGCAAGGCAAAGCAAGGTATTACGTCAAAATTTGTACCAAGACGTGATGGCCCTTACATCATTTTGAAGAAAAACGGATCATCGTGTTATATTTTGTCATCTACAGACAAACCAGACCAACCCATTGGGTCACATCACGTTTCATCGCTTACGCCATACGAAGGTACAATCAGCAATCCATTATATCCTATTCGACCTCGAGGTCGACCTCGCAAATTAAAACTGGGAGAAAAATCTAACATCGGAATTCAAACCAATCAAAGCAATGATGTTCCAAGAAACGACGAAGCTACAGTTCAATCAGTCCCGCAACAAGATGCACAAAATTTAAGACGATCTACAAGATCCAGACGTATACGAACATACTCTCAATAGTCTGTCGCTTCCTCGGGACGTTTTTAGCGACAGAGGGGGAGGTTGTAACAGAAGAACTACAACAATCAACATAATATACCACTATTATATTTAATGTCTAATCTGACTATATGAAATATTTTGTTTTATTATTATCTAAAGTAAAATCTAGTATATTAGTACTTTTCACATAACATATGTACATATGTATAAAAATATTTTTGACTAACTGTCACTTAACGAAAGAATCTAAAAGTCTATACCTTCGTTCTCTCCGAAAATTTCTAACTGTTTTTAACTTATTAACAATTATGCTTTATGTTATCGTTTTATAAAAATGTAAAATTCATTCGATCCCGGACCGTCATCCAGTAAACATTAAAGTTCTTTGAACGCTCTTAAGAAAAATTCTCAGTCGTTTCATTTTTTTTCATTTACAATCAAGACATCTGTAGACCTTCGGGGCTCTGGTGGCTGATTAAATCTATTTTTTCTGGCTTATTAAAATTTCGTGGACATAAGCAGACGCATTTATGCTGTCACTTACGACCCGATTTTCATCTGCATAAACCAGCATCAAATTTAATGAGTGGAGAAACATCTTCACTACAATATCGAATTTAACTTTTACTCTTACCTATTTTTTGATATTTTCAAAGGCACCCTTTATTAAACTTAGTGTTTGTTTATTTAAAAGTATTTTGCAGAAAATGATAAGGTACATAAGTATATGAAAATGAAATGATTATCTATGCAAATATAAATAAAATTAGATAACTCTGTTTTCTTATCGCTTGCAAAATTACCTATGAAGAACGCTTTTAACACTTGTGTAAAGTTTTAAGTATTATCACTGTTGGTTCGAACCACAGTACACATCGTATTAAAGATAATATCTTCTGAAATTTTTGAAAACTATGCGTCAGAAACTTAATTTTGTACAATTTGACATTAATAAATATGTACACATGTTTGTTGTTTTGTAAATTGTGCAATTTAGGTCTCGAATACTTCATTTGATTTTGACAACGTTCGAAGATATTTCTTTTAATTGTGTAAAAAAAATGTCCGAAAAATGTCGTCCAAGATATCGCTTCAAGAAAAATTAAATGCATTTTAATTTAATTTTTTAAAGAATTAATTTTGTTTTGGTGGTAGTTTAAAAACAAAAAACGCATTTTAACGTCAAATATTTATTTTGCGCAGAAATCATTCCTATGATGTAATTAAACGTAATATTTTTTCCGTTGAATTGTGTAAAGCATAAGCCAATGTTGCGCTTAGCTGTAAAAAAAAATACGGAAAACATAATTCTCAATAATCACTTTTGTTTATCTCAGTACGATCATTTTTCACAAAGAGATACATATCTCTTTAAAAGAAAACTCTAAAATATCTAAAAAAAAAATCGTTCCCTTAATTTTGTTGACCAAAGTTTACTAAAAAGGCGATTTAATCCCCAGAATGTTTTGATTGAAATGTCATTGAACATCGAATAATAATTATAATAATAAATTAACTGCCAGCTATTAAATAAAATACCACCAGGGATAAATCATCGCGTAGCTTAGTTCATTCATTAATTGATCGATATGCAGATGAGCCATACTAATTGGGAGAACACACTGAAAAAACAAAACACAAAAAAAAATATTCCGAAATAAACGCGCTTTCGGTTAAAATTAAGGTTAACATCTTACTATTCGTAGACATAAGTATACCCTATGCGTATATCCAATAAAAGCAGAAAAATTGCTGGTAGTTAAGATAAGTATTCATTATGGGACACAATTAAGAGATAAATCTCCGACGCAGAGTGAATCGTATTTAGGTACCTCCGAGTATTTGGTTTTTTGTGTATCCCATTTGAAAATATTTTTCGTATTCCAAATAATATTTTATTGAATGAAAAAATCTATCCATTGAATTTTGAATGTGATGGATAATCAAGTTATGCAAATTTAATGACTAACAATTTTTTTTTTTAAACTGTTGTTGTTATGATTCCATGCAATGGTATCTATCTATAAAATTTTAAATTGAATAATTATAAAATGTCTATAAAATCGAATGAAGAGATTTTTTAATATCCATTTAAAAAGTCCATTGGCCCATATCAGGAATTGCTTGAGAGAAATTTTGTTGATCTTGTTCATAAAAGCAGATGCATGGTGAAACCATGTTGGAATTTTAATTTACGAACAATTGTAATAAAAACTTATTTGTTTTGTAAAACTTTTGAATATTCAGTTCCTTAGATCAAAAAGAAATATAAGTGCATTCAAATGCGCATTAACTGCATTCTGTTGTTGCCTGAAAGAGGCGATATTGGTTTGTGAAACGTGCACGCTATATAAAAATGATAATTGTAAAAAGATCCATGGGTAAACTTTTTGAGGTGTCGTAAAAAAGTTTACGATGTTATTATTTTATTTTAAAAATTTATTATAACTCTTAAAGTTTTGTATTTATTTTCGTTGCAGCACAGCGACGATCGATGGGGGCGGGTGACACTTCGTCGCTTGTGTATAGCAGAGTCTTTACAAATGTTCGGTTTTTTATGTCTTGTATTACCTAATAGAATACAAATCAATAACTAGTAGTTATTATTTGATCCAAACATAAATATTGTGGAGATATTGCATAAATCTGGGCTAATAAAAATAACTAGCCGGTACTTACTTTTTTTTTGGATTTCAAATCGGTTTCTAAAACGCCATTACTTGGCATTTCACCCTTCATGTTCACCCTTCATATACAAGTTATACTTTTTAAAACTTGAAGGAGCGTTTTCATATGTTTTCAATAACTTCCAAATATCTCTGGACATTATAAGAGTTACTTCTTTATTTGTTTGAAGTTTTTACGCAAGATTACCTTATTATTCTTAAAATCTAGTTGGTAGCTAAGGTCCCCGTGTCTTTTTTACAGTTCACTCAGTTTTTTTGGTGCCCGGGCCTTCTCCCACAACTCCATTTTGCTTCGCTTAGGGTAAGTTCAGTTGATAAAATTTATTTTGTGGGTTTCAAGGAAATTTCAAAACAAATGTTTTTCAAGAGGTACTAAGAATTCAAGCACAGTATATGCTAAATGTAGAAATTTGAATTTGATCTAGAAAAAATGTTTTTCTAAAAATAAATATTGTCAAAATAATATATTGATAAAATTTTGTAAAAAATTGGTTAAACAAAATATTGTCAAAAAGTGCCCAATACAAAATTACATATCAAAAAAATTCTAACAAAAAAACTTTTCTCGAGGACAAACCAAGTGTCAATTTTTTTTAACCCCGAGGTTAAAAATGGCAACAAAATAAATTGTGAAAAAAGGTTTATCGCAACAATTGTTAGTTCTCAAAAAAAAAAAACAAAATGAAGAACGAATATTTGTCAAAAAAATTTCAAAAAAAAAACAAAAAAAAAAAGTCTTTTTAACCGTCAGAGTATAAACTAGTCAAAAATAAATTTTTCAAAAAATTATTTTTGGCACGAACAACCTAGTGGAAATGATTGAAAGTACGCAATCAAAATTTACCGAGTGGCGTTCTCGGCACGGGCAGAGCAGTCACCGCGATCGACGCACCGTACCAAAGAAGCCGTACACGCTAAATGTTTCTCCCGCGCCTTTCTCCCCGCGGAAATTAGGGTATATTTCTACATCACGAAGAATCAATGTCTGTGGCATAATGGTTAGTGCGTAGTACTGTCATGCTGGAGTATTTGATTCAACAGCATTTCTTCCATATTATAAAAACAAAAAATTGACAAATTCTCCAAGAGTATGATGTACTTGTCAAGAATAGAGTGCTTCTCAACTTAGCCGTTCGGATCCGGTATAAAATTGTAGGTCCCCTCTATTCCTGCAATAACAAACACACAGGATTGTTTGAGAGTTTGTAAGCCACTTTGCGACACCATATTTAATTAATGAACAATGGAAACACTCACTTTCACACGCTAACTCTGATCTTCACACACCTCTAACATAATGCAACAGTACTATCCTTATAATATCTTGTCCCATTTTGACCTATCACCTCTAGAGGAGTATACGGACTGAATTGAAAGCAATGTACTTTAGAAAAAAAAAATCCAAATAATATTTTATCTCAAAAATAACCTCATTTTTTTTTCTAGTCCATGTCTCCAAATCCAAAATTACGAGTGTTTTTTTTTTACGGAACTCTGCTATATACAAATGTAATGTATACAACTAACTTAGATTTAATCAAAATGGCATACAAAATGACAATCTGCAAAAAACCAACAATACCACGACTAGGTGACATTTAAATTCACATTCACTGGTTTGTATAAAATACAGCGGCTTTTTTAAGACCCGCATTAAATTTAGAGCCATATCTAGGAAGTGAGTCCTCTTAGCTCTTACGCGCATTTGCATCCACTTAAGATCGCAGTTAAATGCAAAAAACACATTTTGCTATTCTCATCGTTGCTTGGGGCTGGGAGTTGGGACCACACAATAAGTGTTGCCACATGAGTTAAAAATAAGAAATATTCAAAATGCTTTTAAAGGACTTTGAGGTAGGTTTTGAGTTGAAAGCAGATGCAGTACAGTACAACATTTTACTACTACGTAAGTACTTTTTTGACAAAATAAAACATAATGAGCTAAGAAGTTTTCAACTGCGTGATAAATATGAACAATTCTTTGACTTTTTTATATCCATTTAGGCAACTTAAAAAAAAATTATCGAATTCATAATTTTGTCCACTAGTTATGACTGACTAATCTGGTTTCAAAAATTTAGTTAGCTTATTTATCACCTAGAAGAATAGTTTAAGAAAAAAAATGAATAAATATAAATAATTTAACTAAAACACCTACATATAGGCTTACATAGGCTTACAAAAAAAAAAATACGTTTATTAAACCAAAAGGTTGGCAACAGAACAGAATCTCTTATTTTTATTTACGCACAAACACACAACGTTCAAAGAGAGATTTACGATCAGACACACCAATAAAATGATTGGGACCGATTTTAATGCAAATTGTTATGTTTTTATTTATGAGTCATACATTGAGGGTCACTGCGCCGCCGCCACTGTTACACTATATGGCAAACAAGCTTTGCCTATCAAAATGGCAAACTGCGGTGTAGTGTGTATTTCAATAGATACACAAATCGAACATGGAATCTGTGTGTGAAAAGGTATAACAAAAAAAAACTGAAACTTATAAAATTGTCATCAGTGTCGGATTAGTCCCAAAACAAAATAAAGGCATTTTTTTTAAATTTTTTTTTACTGTTTCTGGAATGAAATTAGGATGACGAAAAAGTTTTTAATTATTTTTACTTGCAACTGTAGGTGTACAATGTACATAGGACAAGTCTTGTATTCGTAAAAAAATTCGATCACGCAATTTATGTATAATCAAACTTTACATAAATATGATTCGCAAATCGGTAAGTCCGTATAAACGGCTGGATTTCATTTAAATTTTTTCCTCTTTAAAGACCAAAACTAGCAGTTGGGCGCTATAATAAAATATATGCGTTCCATCACCATAATTTTTTAATTTATGATTATCTCAAAAACGATTTCTTTGATTTTGATCAATTTTTATGCAAAAGCTTTGTGTTCAGTAAAAAAAAAAATTTTTAAATATGCGTTTGAATTTTGATATATTTTTGATAGGAATATTTGGAATGCACATCTTTTAATAGGTGTACTATCTTCAATATATTTGACAAACATTAGTTTTAGTTACAAAAATAACTATTTCAATCATACAAATGTAAAAAAACCAATGAAGTAATATAACTTAAATTTATCGAATATGCGTCAAAGAAATTCGATATAAATTTTGGTCGCGCTAGTATCAGCCTCATTAAAACCAAATAATTTAAAAATAAGATATTATTAACAGAACCAAAAGTTTAACAAATATTGCACATCCAAATTGTCAAGAAAATAATTTTTTTTCTTAAAAGCATTTTAAAAGTTTTTCCTAACATATTTGTTGTAATGATTTTTAATTTTTTTCTCATTTATTTATATTTACTAAGGAAGTCAAAAACGTCATGAACTGAAAATTGAAGAGCGTCTTTGAAAAAGATAAACTTTACTAATTTTACTAATTTAATGGGCTACATTTTGTGCAAGAGAAGTTTTCACGCAGGTTTATGTGTTATAAAAATAGAAATTTTTGAAAAACCAATTCCAAAAATCCTGAGAGCCGTTTAAAAAAAATATTTTTTATTTGTATTATAATTTTTAAATTATTTTTATATATAAAAAAATAGCTATGCACATAAAAATTTACAATTAAAATCATTTTTTTTTTCAAAAATTATTTTTTTTATTTTCAAAATTTTGGTATGGGATGTTATGAAAATTTATAATATACATATTATAAAAATGAATAACGCAATCCATTCAACTACTTAAGAGAAATAGGTTTTAGAATAATTTTGTTTGACCAAATAATAATTTTAATTACCTATTTACAAAACTCCTCTGAAAAATTTCATTAAAACCGTTAGAGCCGTTTTAAATATAAACCTGTTTTGTTTTATCTTTTTTTTTTTAAATTTTATCTGTTTTGGATTTTCTCAAGTATCATAAAAAGTTTGGGTTTATTGGAAGAAAATTATGTTTATTACGCATTTTTGTCAAAATTTTGCTTTGTCATGAAAAATGGAACACCATTTGAAATTGAACATCTGGCAACCCTGAAAATATATCAGCACGTTTAAACGTAGTTTTAAAGGATAGTATTTCTACTAAAAGTGTAAAATAAGATTCCTTTACCATTAGTAGGTACTAAGAGAGAAATTGAAAATGTGTCAGGGTTAAAAGAAAGTTAGCCGTTTTTAAATCGTCAAAAAGTGATGTCAAAGTTGAAAATCAGACATTACTTTAGAACAATTTTTTACTAAGACTATTACCAAGAATCTCAACCCAAAGTATGGATTCCGAATTAACGGACACACTGTATGACAGGTTCCAATTTCTTCTCTAGGGAATCTCCTTAAGACCTTGGATTAAAAATTTGAAGAAAACCCCTCCAGTAGCTTAGGCTGTAGGTAACAGACAGACAGACCGACAAACAGAATTGCGGGACCCACTTTTTTCGTGTTCGTAATGTGGTCTGATTAATATCTGGAGTTCGATTTTTTTTACGAATCCAAAACTTGCCGTAGTCAGTCGAAATCATTCGCTTACATTTTTTTTCTGACTACTGTACATATTTGGAATTGTCAAAGAACCTGCTTCAGTAATTCTATAGGACCCTACATCTGTGTAACTAATTTAATATTAACCTCTTTACCATAAAGTCCAGTCCTGGGTGTGGCGGTCGCGGTGGCATGGCCGTAATAAGGTGCGAAATGCGAATGCAAAATAATCCACAAATGTGTGTCAAGAAGTGGATAAAAAATCCAATTTACACTATGTTTTATGTTTTATGACAAACATGCGAAATTTATTGCCCTCTTGTAGGTTTTCATGGTACCTAAGAGATTTATTCCTATATTTACAAAAAACACTTCTATTCGATGCTCGATGGTGTACTAAAAAAATTAACTCGGCTATGTTTGATTTTTATTGAAATTGTGCTTAATTTTTTTTTTTTACTTTTTTGTTTTTATTTATTTATTATTATTATTTTTTTTTTTGTTAAATTACGATTTAGGGGAATTGATTGCGAATGAATGATAAAAGTGTGCGGTATAAAGATAAGAACGTCAGCTTTAAATAAACAAAAGTGACGAAACAACAACACTCTGTACGGGTAAGGTAGATATATAGCCCGCACGTATAGTTTGTCATTTCGCATGCACAATTTTTTATTGTAGGTACCAAGGTATCAAAAAAGTGACTAAGAGCTTCATGAAATGAATTTACTGCCCGCAATGATATTTATCTTAGCACAATGGTCCCAGAATGAGCTTTCCTATTTTGGTAACTTTATACTTGACCCAATTTTGAGTTATTACCAAGACCAAGCTGTCAGTCTTATAGTCTCGGATTTCGGATTGCCTTATTCTTTTCAGTTCATGTTGGTAATGCATAGTTTGTTTGGTATTTATTTTTTTTTTTTTTGAGTTGGAAATTAGATTTTATTGTAAAGAATTCAAGTTTAATGTTTGAGTATAAATCTGAAGTGGATTGCTTAGAGAAGACAATGAATTCTATTTTGTCTTTAATCGATATAAGTTAGTACCTACTCATAGATTAAATATTATTATTATAACTGTTATCGTTTTTTTTCACTACGTGGATTTAATAGGTACGACATAATACGTTTTCGAAAATATAGAACAATGAACGACTCCATGAAACAATCGAATTTCAGTTAAGTAGTTTTTAACTTTTAAATTTGGTAATACAGTAGACGCTCGATATATTGAAGTAATAAAAACCAGACCTTTTCATACTATTACGAATTTTTTCACTTTTTCGAGAGAGAAGATAAAAAGCATTTCCAACATTGAGTTTGAATAGATATACACATTACTTTCGGTGTGAAGTTTTCTCTTAATTTATTACGCTAACAAAAAAAAACAGTTCAACCGAAAAAATTAACGTTTTATAACATTAAAAATGAAAAAAACTTAAACAGTTCATAACAAAAAAGAAAGGAACACATAACTGTTATGATTTTTTAAATAAGAATATGGTAATTAATTACATTTTTGAAAAATAATTCGCTAGTTTTGTTTGGTTTTTTAACACAAATTAATTTGAACAGCTTTTTCTTGCAAACGTTTCATTGCAATAATACAGTGTATCACATAAGTAGAAACACACCATAAACGTGTGCATCACTGATATTGATGGATACTTACTTTTGTAAGCGAGTGTAGAATGAACTATAAATTGTCCTAGAAGAGCCAATCTACATCCCATACTCGCATTGCAGCTGTAGCTCAAACGTTCTCGTTTAATTCTGAGATAAAAAAATTGTGTCACTATATCGAGAGTTGAATTGTTCACTATTTAGAGTAGCCTGTATAAAATTTTGTGTGTTCACTATACGGGATAGATCACTATAACGAGGTTCACTATATCGAGCTTCTGCTGTAGTTTATAACTTGCAAATGTGCAACCATACAACAGTATTTAGTTTTGATGAAGCTGAAGATCGCTGCATCCAAAATATTTTATTGCTTTTAGGATTGTAACTAGCGATAAGTATATTAGAACATTTTAAATATCTACCAAACATTTTTTCAGGAACGACGTACCTTACTTTCTTCAAATTTTATCCCATTATGTACATTTTTACTTGCGACTAGCAAGTTTTAGATTCGTGAAAAAATTCAATCTCGAGATTTGGATCAAACTTGACATTACTATGATAGAGAAGACGAAAAAGTGGGACTTTCAATTGTGCCTGTTGAACTACATCATTAAAGGGTGGTGGATTTTCTTGAAACTAGGTGAATTTTGAAAAAAATAAATAAAATAATGTTAGGTATGAATGTATAAATATTAAGTACCTATTTCAGAAACGCCAAAATTTTTATTTTTTAATACTTTCTTTTATAATTTAAACAAACGATAATTTTACTTTTGAAAATTACGGTATAGGTACCTCCTTATAAATATTAAAAAATCATTTTCAAAAATTTCGAATTTCTCGACAACGTAACGAGAACTATCCTCCCATGCAAATAGAAAAAAAAACAATTGATTTTCAAAAATTAGTACTAGTTGCCTGTTATGAAGTATGACAAAAATTGAAATTAAAAACATTATTAACGGTACCTTTACCTAAAAATTTTGAGCTAACTTTTTTGAAGTTACCATTTTTTGATAGTGTCAAGAAAAGTTGATTCACTTCGTTTGGTTTGAACTCCCCTTAAGTAGGTACTACTAAGGTTGTCAGCTTTATTATGTCGAGGTTTTCGTTGCTGAATATAGTTCCTCCACCGCTCCTACGTAAAAATTGTGTATGGTTTCTGGAGATGTACCTGGGCCTAATCTAACTCCCCAATCGTGTTGATTCCTCTTTGACCGTTCTTCGCAAAGTACATCTAGTAGGTCAATCCGCTATTCTGCTGCTTGCATAGCTTTAGACTGCACTGCACTATCACATTCGACTTTATATGATAGGATTATGGGTCCCTGAAGATACCAGATAATCTTTGTAGACATCTTCTCACTAACGCTTGTAGCTGTTTTGTGACGGCCGGCGGTAGTTACTTATTTAAATGTTGCACTCGTAGAGAAAAACGGATTGAACACTAGAGTGGCAAAGTCGCAGTGTGGTGTTGTTTTAGAGTTTTGTTAATAGAGTTGTATCTCCATATAGCAGAACACAGGACTGTTAATGTCCAGTTCGGTTCCGTCATTAGTAGAGATATTGAAAATTTTCTAGAATCTTTACAGGTTGTCCAGAAATATCTACCAACTACTTGCTTGGATGAGAAAGTGTCAAGGCTGATCCTGTTTATTTTTGCCGTACTGATCGTTGACCCAACGATCTTTTCTTCTTTCTTCAGATTTGCTGATTGAGATCCATGATCCTATGAGCGTATATCAATCAATTTATCTATAGGATGGCCCTCTTATGCATAGCAAGCCAGCAAAATTCCATATTGATACTGTCGAGCTCCTTATCGAAGTCGATGAATAACAGTGGTGATCGTTATTCAGCGAACTATTCGATGATAATCTGCGTGGTGTTAAAGTGATCCACACAGGAAGAACCACTGCGGAATTTTGCTTATTCTTTGGCTACTTAAGGTACTACGTTAGGTCTTCTGTCTGTGAATGGGAGCTAGCTAATTAAATGTCAGTTTAAAATGATTTCTCAATTAGTTGGAGAAGTATCTCACTCAGTTGTCATTTCTAACTAATTCGATCTTCGATGTGCTGAAGATTTCTTTTCTACTTAGATATACAGTAAAAATTCAAGATATTGTTATATCGGAGGGACAATCACTTTTCTAGTGATAACGTTTTAAGCAGCAGAAATTGCTCCTTCGACCTTTTTTTTTATCTTTGGAATGATAATTTTTTATAACCTTAATAGCTCCGAATGTATGTAGTTTTGTCTTATTGTACTTTTTGCTTGTACATGCTATTTATTGCAACCCTTTTATTGAAATTAAGTTTAAATTTGTATAAAGTTAAGTTTAACATGCACATTGCACACCCATCTAATTAAACAATATGGACCGCAATTACTCTCTTGTGGCTATTCAGTTGTACCCAGTGTATACACAATGTTGTAACTCTAACCCATCAAGCATTAAACTTGTTAAAGACAAGACAATATGTAAATTTCGTGTATAGTCCTTTTGCTGACCTCCCTCTCATCCATTACCATGAAACATTATCACCCGCAACCATCACCATTCCATTTACCTTTCGGTCATTATATCGATTCGACATTTTTTTTGTTGTTGTTGTATTTAAAGAGGACAGCAACATCAAAATTCTATGTCTTAAACTGACAACCATCACGAAGGTCCTGAAGGAATTTCATTTAAAAAATATAACATTTTATGGATGTCATCATGTCAGTTTTTTTTTTGTGTTCGCTCGGAGTATGTTGCATTCCATGTTAAAAGGTCCTTGCGTTAGTTTTTTCTTAACTTGTAGGAGGGATGGCTGTTAGTTCGCGTGTCCGAGTTCGATTTTCGATAGCAAACACCATTAGCCTAGGTACACGCTTTGTGGTGGTATTCTTATCTAGACCACATTCGTTGCTGGTCGTCAAAGCAGATGATGATGATGATGTTGATGATGAGTCAAAATGTCAAGGGGGTTAGCTATGTATATGTACGTTCGAAGGATATAGTGATTGAATCACTATTCTTTCAACGAAGGATGAAAACTCGATTCGTAAAAGAAGAATATATGTAACTATAACCAACTGGGTTCTCATTAAGAACGTGGTGATGGTTATATCCTAATAATAATAATAATAGCCCTCAAGCCAGATGCTCACCTCTATGGGGTATATGCTGGGGTTATGGCCATCAAAAAAAAAAACGAAACTAGAGAATTCAAGAGGCGCATATTGCTTATGGGCACAAGCAAAGGTGTAAAAAAGGTGAAAATTAAATGATGTCCGTGGCAGACGATTTATGACATGATTATATGCTTCGATGGTTTTTTAGTTGTTTTTTTGTTTTTTTGTTGGTCTTTGGCTCGTGGCGGTCTGGAATTCAACGTAGCATATGGCAAGATGAGATAATCTTGGACATGCAATGTGAGACAATCACCCTTCCGGGACGTGTTAAATGTGGTAGGAGGTTCTCATTATCTTGATGATTAGGCGTGATGACTGAAGAATCTTTTTTTAGAGTAAGTTTTAATTTTGGTTTTGTTGATGGGGGTGGATACTTTTTTTTTACGTTCAAAATAACCCTTTTTGACTTGGCAGATGACTTTGATTAAAATTTTATTTTTTAAACACAATTTTGTTTGCATAAAAACTGACGTTAGTTTAAAGCTCAACTTGTCAACTCTCGTTTTAATGCTCTAAGACCCTGTTTTTCAGTGCGAGTTTATGAGTTAGATTGTGGAGATAGCCGTCTATCATTTTGTTTTCGGGGTTACCTAACTCTAGTTTAACTCGGAACTAAAAAACTATAGTCCACTGCATGTATATAAGCTGACCCAGCAGTTTTTAACTGTCCCATTTTTTTGCATTCGAAGGAGAAGTTCGCACTCGTGACATTCACCATTCAGCATCCATCTTGAATTTCGACATTTATGAAATATTTCTGTTCCGGTTGTTGCTGCAGAAAAACCGACAGAAACCGACATGTTTCAAAAATACAGAAAGATGGATGTCGAATTCCATAAGAGTATAAAATTAGATTTAAAATTTTTAAAAGATTTTAAAAAATGGGGTTTTTCAAAAACTGCTAGGACAATCGTTGAGTGTGTGCATGAATGCAATTCAAAAATAATCTTAACCTGAAGCAATCTTTACCATACAGCTTTATTATGATTAAATTGAATTGAATTTTATTTTGGGGTCAACAATACGTCATTAAGTCCAATGTAAACAAAATCACCTTTCGTTCTTTTCACTTAATCATGGGCCTCTTAAAAATATCAGACAGTCTCAACTGATTGCAAAGAGGATAATTTTCGCCGAACAATCTTGGCCAACGAACGCACAAAAAATATTCACAAATAAGGAAGCCTTTTTCAAAATGGTGCGACTTTACAACCGAAAAAAAACGAATTTTAATAAAGAGGATTGTCCGAAGGGAAAGGAATTGAAAATAAAACATTAAAAAGATTTATGCGTTATATGTACATTCGGCCAAGAATTACGTAAACCGTTTGTGTTGACAGAACGTTAAGACACCATAGGTACCACTGATGGACCTGCTTGCTCGTGTGTAATATTTGTCGTTCATAAGTAGGTTGAAATCTTATTCAATTTAATATATTTATGGAATATATGTAACGTCAAAACAAGTATTAACTCTGGAAGTCGAAATCTGCATGGAAGAGGCTGCTTCTGAATTTATTTGCAGTTGTACCGGAGAAAAAGTACCATAAAGTGGGAAGGTATTAATTATCCACTTGTTTGTATAAATATTTTGACTTGACAGCATTGTTGACATGGACACAAGGTATTATGCGTTGTAATGTCAAGGACTTAGTATCAACATTACAAAGGAGCTAAAGTTACATTTATGCAAGAATTTTTATGGGGTGCTCATGCAAACGTAAAACAGAAAATTATATCTTTCTGCAAAGTTGAAAATTATCTCGTTGCATGAATACCCTTATTATTTTATTTATTTTTAAAACAGAATAATAAACTTCAGCAAATGCAAGGAACAAGGAACAAATTGTAACATTTTAAGTGGTGTTGCCAACACTGTAGAAGGAGTGAAAACGAGGGTTTCAATTGAAAACTAAATTCCATTTCAATCTGAAAGGTTGAAGGGTTAATAGTCCAAGTCCTATGGTAAGTTTAAAGAACTGCTACAAAGGCGACAACACTGTCAGATTCTGCGGTTTGTTGTACGAAGTTCCGCATACAAATTTTATTTAATCCTTCGATACTCTTTCAATGACAAAGAGCACATCATTCATGACTTAAAGTTTTAAAAGAGTCATATTTCGAGTTATATAGATTGTTAATAGATTGCTGCGAAAAAGGTATTTATGCTCATTAAATGCTCAATTCATGGTGAAAATAACAATTTTTAAAATAAATTGAATTTATATAAAAAACTGCAAATTTTGAGGACTATTTCAAGTTCACAATTCAATCGGTATTATGAAAAGGGTTGCTGAGAAAAGTAATGTTCTGCTAACTTCACAGTAAAGCAGTACAAGCGATTACAACCACTTTTTGATGAACTGCAAAATGGGGAATAGAAAAAAAAAATCCTGGAAGTTGGTATTTCCGAGGCAACGTGACCCAGACCAGGATAAGTCTTACGAGAAGGAGACGACACCAAAAATGTTAAATGTTTACGAAACCGAGATGTGGATGCACACCACCCCTTGAATAGGGTACCGGACACAACAGAAAAAGACCCTGATTTGTTTCGCACAAGTTAAAAACAAATTCTTCAAAATTGGTATCTGCTTCAATAGAGGTAGCCAGTTAGAGAGACAACCGAAGAGCTTGATAGCTTGAAAGACATTCATAAAAACTTACTGCTAGTTATCAAACACGATAAGTGGCTTGAGATTTTTATAATATTAGTAGCGAAAAAAACCACCCACCCGTTCTGCTAACATTTCGATCTTTAACTTGAGTCCCACATTAAAAAAATATTTAGAGGCAACCACATGCAAAAGGTTATTTATCTTAAAGTAAAGTGCTAGATGCAGCCCACAATCCATTTTGTAAATACTTCCTCTCCATTCTTATGATAGCTCTGCTCTATTGCCTAATCTATACAAAACTAGCAATTATCGACATCATCACCTACAAATCGCACAAAATTGCGAGCAAAACATTCAATTTCAAGCTTACTTCGAGTACTCGAACTCTTTTGACTGGTGACTCATCCGAACAAGTCAACTCTATCCACCAACTTATAAAAACCAAATCAATTTACCGTCATCGCATCCAGCATCCACTGCGCGAAACTCTTTCAAGGCCCGCATTTAACATCCCGCAAAATCACCTTTGCACGGCAAAGGCAAAAATCGGAACCTACATTCGATCTAATTTCAAGAAGAACAGTATGGAGCCAACAACACGCGCAGGCGCGCAGATGTTGATGCATAATTATATTGCAACATCCACGCAACATTTTCAATAGCCTCTGCTGATGTCGTCAAATTACCTATAATGTCGTAGATTGCTATCCCTCTTGTTGTTTCTCTAAAGTCTAAGCGGTCGTGCTGATATTTTTTTTTTTCTTAAAGCGTTGCGTAAAATAAAGTTCGACGACAATAATTATATTGGACTGTGCGCACATTTAACTCTTAAGACCACGAAACAAATACCATTTCGATGAGAATTCATAAAGATTTTTTTTTTGCAATCGGGGGAAAAAAATACTGCAGCGATTATTATTACTGCAATTATTGTAATTTTAAAATTCTATAGATACTTCTCCATCACTCGAATAGATAAATACTCGCGTAGATCACTATTGTTATAGTATTATTGTTGCATAAGTTCTATTGCTCTAAAACATTTGCATCTGTATTTTTTGTTGTTGTTTCTTGCATCCAGTGCTACCCACAATAACGAAAAGATTGATACCAAAAAGTATCTTTAACGAATCAATGCTCACAACGCGCGCCTCCACTTCAAGTTAAGTGAACTAAACTGGCGCGCGTGCGAGCTTACTGAGCTCCTAATCTTACTTCTAGTTGTGCGCCTGCGCTTATTGTTGTTGACGATTGCTGCCGTATAAAAACTGAGAGCAAAACATAAAAAAAAACCCAAGATGTCGGAGATGAATCACTCTAAATGGGTCTTCAATTCAAGGAGGGAATACAAAAAAAAAAAGAATATCAAATTGCCATTGTCCATAAAATTCAGCTAGCGATAGATGGCGGAGGAGGTCCAGATACAGTCGGAATAGATACACAGTATCTATAACAGTGTAATGCTCTTTTTATATGGAAATGCTCATTGCTCAAGAAGTACGCTACTACCAGTCGAAATTGTAAAATGTCGAGGAGCTCTCTTGGAAATTATAAGACATTTGAAATTCTTGCGAAATGTTTTCCGTTCCCTATGCTAAGATATTTTTTTGGATCGATTTTGTTCGCAAAACTGTTTCCTTCTACAGCAAAACCCTAACACAGCACCCAACCGATTTAAATTTTATTGATATCGATTCTGGCCGGAGTCTTCCATAAATCTTCCATATTTTAAGATACTATCCGAGAGCAACTCGAACCTTTATGCAGATGATGTCTACAGATAAATATTGTTTTGATATTAAAACGTAATTTGTATTGCATTCGCATGAGTGCTCATTGCTCAAATACATATTCAACGCGGGACCCAACCAAGCGGCCAAGTGGCTTAGTATTTTTATTGATTGATTTTTATGATTTGATGCATTTTAATTTGCAACTTTGACAAGTAGACCTCGCAAATCAAGTGATACTCAGTGAAGCTAAAGCTTGCGGCTATACCCAGGCACGTGTGTTATCCGTTATATCGGAGCGCCGCCGCCGGACGCCGCCGCCACCGCCGCTGTAACAGCCCCGACATGCATTGATCTGCAAGCGCATATCTATACGCGTGTATGCGAATCGTTTAACTATAAAAAGAAATAATCGCTCACTTTTTAAGTTTTCATGCATCGTTCAGCATAAAAAAGCAGCACGAAACAAATTGCTGAATGTGGAGTGGAATTTTATAATTTCTTGATAATTTGTTGAAGAATTAATATAAATGGAATTGATGGTTGTATGTCCGTTTACCTGAAACGAGAAATAAAAAAAAAACTGATTTGAGATTAAAAAGAATTTTAATGGAAATAGAATAAAAAAAAAATAAAACAGCAACATTAAATTATATCTAATATCGAATGGAATTAATTATTTAGTTTTTTTTTTATGTATAATCGTCGAAGCAAATTAAAATTGTTTCCAGAGTGCACTTTGTATGATTATCTTCGATTGGGGTCGTTGAATTTGATTATTATTAATTTATTTATTGTTTTTATTACTTTTTAAGACTATTACTGTACATTGTAGATATTTTATTTATTTAACTATTTATTTAATTTAATTTAAAAGAAATTTAAATGCATGTTAAGAAACATCCTGTATCATTCAAAAAAAGTGTTTAACGTATTTTTAACAAATTTAAAAGAACATTAAAAAATTTAGATTAAGCAAGAACAAGCAAGAAAAATATTTTTTTAAACTCTCAAATTTCACATTTTCTGTCAAAGTCTCGTCAAGATCGAAACATTTCAAATCTGCTCAGTTTCGTAAGACTAAGGCCGCGGTTACGGCTAACACCAGTGCCCAAGTAAAAAACCGATGTTTTCTTGCTCAAGCCATTCGCGAAGCCGAAGTTTTTTATACTGGTTCAAAAAAGTTTACTGGTGTGAGCCGTTACAACGGGTTTAGTCTTATCTCGGTCTCCTTTCAGTACTGAATCAGCATCTTTTGGGCTTCGTCTACTATTTTTAAATGATTTTCTTTTCTGGAGGAGCCACCGATACCCTCTTTGAAGCCTCGGTCCAGGAAAAACTTTCTCGTCTCGGTCTCATATTAGACGAATCGAAGATAGTCTTGCCCCTTCTCGTCTAATTTGAATCGGGTGTAAAATCTCGAATGCCCACCTCAAATAGAAAAAATCTTAAATGGGCAACATCTTTAATTTTACTAAAATCAAATTCTGGCAATCGAAATTAACTTAAATTATTTTTTGTTTAATTTTGGGTTTATAATGTGCTTTTATACTTTCTATTTTATTTTTTGAGCGCAATGGAACCTTTATGCAAAAATGCTTACCAAATTCATTTTTGGGATGGCTCTTTAAAAAAAAATTTATAATTTCATTATCAACATATTCTTGGAGATCCAGTTTTTTTTTTTAATAATTTGCGCGCGCTCAAGGGGATTTTTTTACATGTTTTTCAACACAGCGCGGGCGTGAAGGATGGGTTAGGATGGGAAGGAAGGGCAGGTGTATGGAAAGGTGTGTGGCGCGAGGTACTGAGACTGAAGGTGGTGGTTGTCTCAGATTTTATCTCCAGGGTTGGCGGCTGGGCTAAGGCGGAGAAATGCCGTGGGTTCAATGTCCCTTTATAATTCGCATTATTTTGTTCATTGTCATATTTGTTGGGCATACTTGTATTTACTCATTCACATGTTGTTAGTGTTATGCCTGAACAACATGTAATGAGTAAACCAGCGGCCCAACAATGATCAATGATAATGGAATAAAAACATGACATAGAATACGGCAGGGATCGAACCTGTGATCATGCGGTTGACAGGCGATCACGCAAACCATAGCGCCACGACCAACCCCAAATTCGAAATAAATTATTAATTAAGCCAGTTAGTAAAGGAACATTTATGTGGCGATAAAAAATGTATTCAGTATTATTTTGTTTTGAGTATATACATTAGGAAGAGGGAGGGAGGGAGTAAAAATTTAAAAAAGATTAGTTGTTCTTGATAAATTTTTTGATAAATTTACTATCTTATTTTAATGTTTCTTCGAACAATACTTTTGAAAAACTTTTTCGATATAAAATAAAGTAAACATCTTCCTCTGGCAATTTAAGCTCAATGGAAATTAAAACCATATTTATTAATTTATTAATATTAACATTGGAGTTTTATTTTATAATAATAAAACAGTTTTTACCCCTTAAGATAAAAAAAATATGTTTTTTACATGAAATTCTGGAACATCCTGCAAGGCATGTAAGGCAAAAAAGTATTAATTCTCGAAAGAAAACACTTGATTATTAGAAAAAGAAAAGAGATGACATTTTTTCCATCTCTTTATCAATTTTATAGCGATAAAAAGATTTCCATTCCACTGAAATAAAGTATAAAAAGTATATTATATATATTTCAAGCTGATGATTAGCATAGTTTAAAAAAAACGCTTTTCACCTGTAAGAATGTCTGAAAGATATATTCTACACATTTATAATTGCCTGACAAGTTCTTTTTTTGTCTCTACTAAGCTAACCTGGAGTTCATGTTATTCATAGACAATTTAGACCCAAAAGATAAATTGGAGCTCAAACCTTAAAAACGTCTGACTATTTGACTAAGTTGTTTTTTTCTATCTGTCAAAAAAAAAAACAAGAAACGTCAAAAACAAGAACAGTTCGGCTTCCTAGATCTTTTTGAATTTTCTTTATTATCAGTCATCTGCAGTAATATATTTTTTGTTTTTTGTGCTTCTAAAATATATTTTTAAGTGTTAATACTAACCCCTGTGTTTGTTTCGCCGAAAATGATTCCCGCACCCGCATTAACAAAACAGCCACAGTAAAGTGAAATATCGCGCTCAATTTTGTGTTCAATGGATTGACAGGCTATAGTACTAAAATTGTAATAGAATATACTTTCAACCTGTTGTTTTTACTAAACAAGCTGAAAAATTCTTTATGAATAGCGTAATATTTCTAACCGGGTGTTAACTTTCGACTCCAGGCCAGTTGGACTCGATCTAAAGTAGGACTACAAATATGCCCCTTTGACTTTTAAACACCATAGTTTCTTATTCGGTTATGTATGTCCTTATGATACTTTGAATGGTAAAGTATTATATACTTTTTCTATGAAAGTTTTATTTCAGCGAACAATTATGAAACTCCCTGTGATTTTTTTTCCAAAACTTCAAAAACTTCATAGCCTTAGAAATGCAGTTCAAGTAGAAAAGCAAAGTATCAAAAAACCTCTATTCCTTTAGGGCTATGATATTTGTAACTAAAAAGTCAATATGGGCCACTGTGTGAAGTTTTTTTTACGTCGAATATATTGTCCCTAATAAATTCTTTATTTGTCTAAAGATTTTTTTAAAGCTTAAATGTAAAAAAAAGTAGGCGACGTTATACGTAATATATCCTTAAACTATAAGAATAAGTCTGTGCGATCCAGTCGTCCATTGTATATCATTATTTTTATAACAGCAAGTATAGAAGCATATAATTATAGCCAAACATAATAAAAATGAATCATATTAATTAAGTTTACTACCGATGAGAAAACGAAATAGTAATAATAGTTTCTTCTAAAAGCAATTATTCACCCCCAAGACTCGTTATATGTATGTATATTACCTAACAATATTTTCTTGTCCAAATAAATTACAAAGAACTAAGCAAACGCCAAAGCATAGATATCTAATGTTTCTTCTGCGTGACTTTCATGCGATACAACCGTTATAATGTCCCTAAGAAAATGGATCGGAGCAACGTTACCATACATACATATGTAGTTATATTCAGCGCGTAGAATTAAATACAAAATGGCAAACAAAATCCAAGTGGAACGAGGGGGTTCTGGACATCTATTCGACTTGACAGCGTAATGGACATGAAATGTTTTATTACCCCCCATTAAATGTATATATGCGCGAGGCGACTTTCAACCTGACCAACCATAGTTAGGTAGGTAATCGTTTTTCCTCCCCATTCTTCAACCCCCATTCGAGTATAAAAGCCATCAAAAGCACTTTGAACATAAATTTTGTGGTGGTAGTGGTGGTGTAACATTTTAATGGCCAAATACCATCGTCTCTAATACAATGTAAAATTGTATTTGTCTGGTTTTGCTAATGGGGAGTGAGTATAAATGGTGAAATTTAGGGGTAGTTGGGTGGAAAATACCCTTACCGTGTTGAAATCTGCAATTAGCTAATGAAATGTTTCAGTATATCTGTGGGACGTAGGCGATGGTGGAACTGGCAGCCATCGAACTTTGACTTGTATCTTGCCGTTTGATGGTGGTTGATGGCGGGTATCGTGTATACGATGGGTGGTTGTGAGTAATGAAAAGAATAAATCAATGAGGACATACAGTTCTTGTAATACTTTTTCCACCCTTTAAGTGGTAAATTTTCCGAAGCCATTTTGTTTTAAAGAAGATTTTAGATTTTTTTTTGAGCTACAAATTGAAAGAAACACCATTTAAAATTAAAATTTAATTTCCATTATTATATTCTTCATATATCTAGACATTTCTGATTTAAGTTATTGATAAGGCTAATATAACAACGAATGTTATAACTACGCACTCGGGCGTATACGCATTTTTTTCTTTATTGAATTTTAGAAAATGTTGCTAAACAAGGTTTATACATGTGAGGTTGACTTATGTAAGATGTAGTATTATTTGAAATTCTGGAATAACGGGTGATTGTGGTTTGGACGAATAAGTAAGAAAGTATTCTAAAATTTGGACGAATGGATGATACTTTGAATAATCACGCAAATCAATAATATCGAAATAGTTTCATTACGCTTTTTTATTTTGAAAATAATCTGTTGCACATTTTTCATTTCACAAAATGCGAAATAAAAAATGTGACTTACCTAGTAGTAAATTTGACATTATACAAAATAATCAAATGCGAAATTGTGAAATGTGGGATACAAATTTCATTGAAAAATTAGCAAAATTATGAAATTCTATACAGAACGAACAATTTATTCAAACATAATTTTTGTATATTGTAAGTGTTGTTTTAATGAGATTTTTTAAGTCATAATATTCTATTTTTTAAGATCAAGTAAACAACTAAAAATATCTACACAAATTAAAAAAATATAAATGTATAAAATTTTCATTACTTGGATTTCTTAAATGGGTCAAAAAAAAGTTAAGGTTGAAAAATGAAAATGCTCAAAAATAAAAATCTCTTACAATTGTTTGCAAATAACGCTTCGTTTTAAAATGAAACGAAAAAAATCACCATGAATATTTTATTTCGCAATTTTCATTTAGTTTTTTGTTTGATTAATTTTTCAAAAGTAAGCAAATTTTCATTTTAATTTCTGGCAGTTTGTAGTTTTGAATTTTTTGATTGAAGCTAAAAAATATTGAAAAATAATTAAAGCCCAAATTAGGAAAAGCCAAGAAAAAAAAATGTCCAAATAAAAATAAGCCACACAACAATCATTAATTAATTAAAGAATTTTAAAAAATTGTAAATCATAACTAAAGAGAGATGCTTAAGAACGGTTGAATCATCAAAATAACTAAACGACTAAACGATCTACCTTTGAAATAATGGGCCGTCAACTAGCGAACTAATAATTATTATTTCAAATATGTTTCGAAAAAAAAAACAATTGCTCAAACTACAACCGAATATATAAAAACAAGCTATGGAATAAATTGCAAAACGTTTGAAAAATGCGAAATATATATAAAACCAAAAAATGAATTAAAATTTTATTGTAATTCAATTTTGAAAAAAAACAGTTGTTTTCAAAATTATATTTTTTATATAATATATTTTTTTTTATACTTTCTTAAACAGCTTTATTCGAAAAACTAATCAATATAATCATACAATTTTTTTTTTAACTAAACTTTTTATTTTTAAAATGGTCTCTCTTGTCGCGCCTAAATGATGGGAAGAAAACCCCCTTGTAACAAATTATTTTTTATTATTTGATCCAACTTACATGCTACAGCTTTTAGTCGAACCCTAAACGAATAACAAAATAAATGTCCATTAAAATCGTTAAATTCGTTATCGAAAGTGATCATTTTGGATCATTTTTTTTGTGCAGGATTTTCCAGGAGATACAATGAACGTACTTTTATTTTGTAGAGAGGCACATAAATCAAATATTACTTACTTGACTATGCATATTTAAATAATGCCTTCCATTTAATTATGTATCAAACACTTTGAAGTAGTAATATGATACCCTGCGTGTTAGAATACAATAAACAATGTAACACATATTATTTCCTATTTTTTTTTTGATGTTTTCTAAAGATAAGAATGTATATTTCTGCAGAAAAGATATAACTTCAAGACTAAAAGATTTAATCTGTTTTAATTGACCACCCGGATGTTCTGTCTCCCATAGTTAAGATTAACAACTTTTATATAATCCTTTTTGTACCTCGAAAGTAAAGTCATAAATCCATAGATATAAAAAGAATCTATATATCTTTGTATTTATTGTACCTCGAACACCCGCAATATCAACTATTAATAATCAATTCATTAGATTAATTCAAGGGTATACCAATACCCCAAGCACTGGCGTTTCTGCCGCTTTACCAGCCGCCATATATCCATTGCCACTGTCATATGTTCACATATCGTATAATATTCCGACGACGACGGCTTGGTTGTTATAAGATGCTGTGAGCTAAATACCAGTTCGAATTTCTCGACTGTCACTTGACAAATTAATCACAGATCATAATAATAATTACCAGCTGTCTAATTAAATTATTTGCATTTCAATTCACCGGATCACAGACACAACATGCAATGCATTCATTCACACACAGCCACTGTCCGTCGTCCGTCGTCGTCACCGCTCATCAATAACTACATATCTGTGTGCGAATAGTTGGCGTGCGCGCAGCGTGATTTCTGTGCAACACATTGCTGCGCTGGCGCTGTACCTTTTAGCTTATAAGCCCCATTTAAAATCGACCGTCGCGTCGCGTCACAACTATTTAACCCAGTGCGCCAGGCTTACCCCAGTAATTATTTTGCCATATTTTAACGGTATACATGGTCTATACGCCCTAACCAACCATACCACAATAGCAATTTATAATATCGCGCAAAAAGATACAGTATGCGAACAATAAAGATGAAAAATAGGTATCTTCGACTCTCAGGTGAGCTTAATAGCATCGCATGGCAAACAGCAACAGGAAAATCCTAATTGCGTTAAAAATTGCCCGACAGGCATAAATGGACAAAATATTACAAATCGTTTGTTATGCAAATCACAATATCTATGGAGAAGACTGCAGGCATATAGGAGGGTACCTATCTTTAGGTTTCATATATAGTTTCACAGTGATTGCGGATAGTTTGATTTTTATCCAGGGTTTGTGGATATTTGCTCCAAAAACGCCATTTGTATTTAGAGCCGTTGTTATTTGACACGCGGCGGATACTTTTTGGGCTTTAGGGGGGCCTCCAACCATCGCAAGGAGTTTAATTTAAAGGGAAATCTATATGGGCGATATCCAATTTGTATCTGTCGCACAATCGCTGTATGCATGGATTTTTTTTTTTTTTTGCTTTTTTGACTGCAGTAGATATCTCTTTAGCACCCAATTGTGGTGGTGATTTTCTATCATTTGGCCCTCATAACTTCCTACGCTTACGACACACTGCACCAAGCCGACCGGCGCGGCGGCGGCGGCGGCGCGGTGCAATGTTGCCATGCCCTGCAGTGAAGTCATACCAATGAGGAACTTTGCTATAGACCTATCTCCTTTGGTTATTAACCTGATGTATCCAGGGGATAAAAAGATTAATATCTGAATTTTCTATTATTATTCCGGTCGATTTATTTGTAAATTATAATCATTGGGATTTGTGTGATATAAAGCGATTGAGATTTGTGGAGTGAGGAGATGGCCGATGGAGGTAGGTGTTGGTCTTTGTGGTTATTAAAATTGGTCTCGCATTTAGGTCGTGCATGTACAGGGTGTCTAACAATCAACATTTGGATGCATTAGAAAACTCGGAGTTTGCATGCGATAATACAGAACGCAAACAAACTGGGTCCCGAAATCCGAGGTCTGTCTACCCGGTGTGCCCTAAAGTACCTCGGCCTGATTTTGCTTAAACCTAATGAAATACGTTTGAAGCAAAATTAATACCTGTTATGTAACAGTTGTGAAAAACTTATTTATCATGAAAACGGCTATAATGATTGTTATGATATTTTCAAATTATTTGGTTAACAAAAGTCGTTATTAACGGAACCTGCCACTGAACCGAATTTTTTGATTTTCATTTTTTCTATAAGCGTTTTGAAAAATTGTGATCAATGTTTTTATAAAAACCCCTATATAATCTTAAAAATATTGCATATCAAAATTTTTCAAAAATATCTATTGGATTGAAAAGAATCAATTTTTTTTCTAAATTCACATAAAGTGCGGATTCATGCTTTTTCTAAATTTATTCTTAAATGTATAACACTAAACACATTAAAAACTTTTTTTTATAACCTTTTGCAATTATAATTTTTATTTTTTTGAAAAAAACTGCTCTAAGAATTTTTTCACAATTTTCGTAGTTTTTTAATATATTATCATATCATCTGTTTTGAGGTTAAAACTCTGTTTCGGCGATTTCTAACAATTTCGATACTTATTTCGAGCTCTTCATAGTTTCCAATACAGACATACCTACTTGTTTGTATAGATTTTTCCAAATTTTCTAACAAACAAGCTTTTTCTAGTATTAAATATCTATTATGTAACTATTCCTTTTTGTTGAAATTTCTAGAATTTTTTTTTTAATATTTTGTTATTAATTTTCGATAAAAAATTTCTTTATTTTCCAGGAGAAGGATCTCGGCTTTCATATTTTATTTAAAAAATGAAACAATTGAAAAAATAAACTAAGTCGCGCACTCTTATTTCATTTTCAAAACGAAATCAGGCCGCATTCTAAATCAGATATACAACCTAATTTTACTCAGCTATTTTATAATAATCAATTGCAGTGAGTGGCCGCTGTGGCTATATTTTTTATGAAAATAACTCCCGCGATAAGGCGGGCAAACGGACTATCTAGCTTTTGTGGTGTGACTTTTATCCTAGAATGTGTTTGAAACCCACAAATCGTTGAAAAAGCGGGTTTAGAACCGCCTTAACAAAGTTTGGGAGTTGAATAGAAACCGAATAAATGGGAAATGAAGCGAAAGCGATAAAATTACCTCTTAAATTACTTCAGCAAGTTTTCTTCTGCGGCAATAATTGTTGGACACCCTGTAATTTTTAAAATTTGATTTGTTGATTTTTGCCCCATGTAGATACTTAAATTTAATTGATGTGAAGTTGTCGCTGCTGCATTAAAGTGTTAAGGACATTTGAGTTGTTGTGGCTTTTAGCATTGAGTTTGAATTTATTTGTTGATGGAAATTTGCATCAAATTGAGCTGAGTCAGCGCATTCAATACATAAATAAATACAATTTATGAAAAAATAAACATTCATTGTTCGCATTGAAATTGAAGTGACGTTGTCTGATAAATATCATAAAAAAGAATAAAAGCAAATAATTAAATGGATCTAACAAACAAAAAAAACTCTAAAAAAAAGAAGAATCCCTTCTCCCTAGATGACGATTACGGTTAACCCATCGGATTCGGATGTCGTAATTCGATAACAAGCGAGCGTCAAAGACGCGTGCCGTACTACAATAAATAAAATAAAAATAGCGTGTCCTGTAATATCTATCTTCAAAACATAATGCACGAGTTCGTCGGATCCAACGGTGATGGCGAATGGCGGCCCGTGGCAGCGTTGGTCCGTGTGGACATTTTATTTAGTTTTTTTTTTATTTTCTTTATAATGGTAAGTAGCAAAGAATGATCATATATGATAGCTAAGAGCCTTTGCGTGAATATGGCATATTGGTCTCTTTGACCGACATGTGCCCTCATTTAACACCTATAAGTAGGTAAAAATGTCTGTCCGAGGGCAACGGGAATTGAATTTAAATACGTTTTGTTGTGTTGCTGGTCATATACAAAACTAACCAACTAAACTCATTCATCAAAGATGTGTTTTATTTTTTTTTTCTTTAATTTCACTTTCAATGACATAAGGACACTCTTGATGTGACACATGAATGAGTTAGCATAATATCTTTTCCCCGGTTGATGTTTCTGATGGTAGAAAAAATAGTGAGGGTGTCAAATATAATATGGGAATAAATTACCGAATTACTATTTTGTTTTAATTAATTGAGACCACAGAAAATGGAAATAAATTTTGTAGGGGTCGGTATACCAAAAGATGATATTAAAAAAGTTGCGTGACAAGAAATATTCTTTGGAAAATGATGTGATTCCTTTTTTTTGAAAATAAAAAATTTATGAATTGATTAAGGGTTGTAAATGTAAATTACTTGTTTATTAATTATTTGCAGTTCATTTTGATGCAAATTAATCATCTCTTCCTTCCATACGCGATTCTAGAACTATATTTTCTGCAGAGGAACCAGTTATGGTCGACAATTCGTAGCTGTTTATAGTGTGTCATATAAAAATGTAACGAAAGAGCGTTCAACGGACGGCTAACGGAAGAAAAACATCTTTGCTAAGTGTTCTATACAATTTGCCCGAGAACACTCAAAAAATGAAATCTTGGTGGTCATCCAATTGTTGTTTTTTCATTCGAAACCTTCAATAAAAGAATGTCTTATAAATTGGGCATGGTTCTTGACCTTGAAATCTCCAAAGTTTTGGCTTGCAAGACTTGGGACTAGTTTCACAGTTGGGTATAGAGTTAGGCACATTTGGAGCTAGCCATGAGAACGAAACGAGAACAATTCCATAGGTAGTTTGGTTTTTGCAGTTCCTTTCAAGGTTAAGTTCTGCGCATTTCTGTATGGAATCTGAAAAATTCTACGCCAGTTCCTTCAGAATTTCTCATCAATATACCACATGATTGTATTTGCTGCATTTTGTTTGCTGCTCATTAGATTATGATCACCAATAATTCAAAATGTCCAGTATTTGATTCTCAAATTAAAAATAGAGTACAAGAATGAATGACTTACGGTCAGTCACACAAAATCGTTTCCTTTCCTAAAAATTTGTAATCAAGCTTGGAGTTTAAATTATCGACTTGACATTGGAGACTTAAGCGTAAATTATTTGGATGATTTTGCACCTCAAAGTTGAATTTTTAGGACCAGTTTCACAGTCACAGAAGTGGCACTTAACTCGTCATTCTAAAACACTAAAAAAATCAAATTTTGAAGTGCAAACTTACCGGAATTGTTTACACTTGGTGAAGTGTAGAAGGGATAATGCCCTGAAACATTTTAGTGCACGTAACTAACTGGAGGCATATAGTTTGACTATGGAAGAACTTGTTGATACCGTAGTCCGTTGAACCATTAAGGATTATGATAGCACTGTCTTAAGTAAATATAAATCCAAATTTCAATAAATTCTTACTTTTCCACTCCCAAGACAAGTTAAAACTTTTCCTTGTCGTGCGGGTAGCTCAATTTACGTAAAATGGTATAAAATCCCTAGAAACTTATTCAAAGAAGTCATAACTGATGTTCTTGTTAATAATGACCGTCATAAAAGTTCAAGCAGACATTTTTACACACGTCATTGATCTAACAAATCAAATCTCTGGGCACATAACATAGGTGATAGGTATTGTGGGCTCATAAAAGAAGTCACCTAAAAAAGAACGCGTTGGTTTTATAACATGCGCTTTAATTTTATGATTACAAAAATATAATTATAATTCATAGTCTGCGCACTGACTCCGCATATCTTTTGATACCACATTAATAAAAAAAAATTCATGTGGGAACAATATAATGTTACGAGATTGCAACTGAACAGCCTTCGCGAAGTAGTAGTTGGCGACCTAATGCAATTAAGGCTGCGTGCGTTTATGTCGTTTAACACTGAGGTGAAGAGATCTACTAATTGTGTTTTTTGTTGGGTCTTCCTGCGCACTTCCTTCACTTATTCCACCATGCATTGCAGTAATTTTCCGACTCGATTGGCTTTTCCGGCACCTCACCTTCAATACACTGCTTAGTGCTCAAGTCATCGAAGAACAACACACTCTTACCGTGGGAATTACACATGTGGAAAATAAAAACGATTGATTGGTTTTCCGATCGAGTGTAGGCGGCAATGCGGTGTGCTTGGACTCTGGACGCTTAGACACAACAAGACACAACATTGCATCAACGAACGACATGAGGAACGTGTGGTGTAGTTGTAACTTGTTAGTCACCATAATCATCATCAACACCTGCATGAAATAGGCTTCGATAGAGCTCGAGCAAAAAAAAAAATAACAGAGGATGCTAGCTGATGGTGTTGCAATTGCAACTTCCACCAAATGGTGCATAAAATTCAATAATGTAGGCCCAAAGCGCGCAATCAGTCAGAGACCATAGTTGTGGCGGCAACACTATGCACAACAAACCCCTGAGTGTTGGCCGCATTGTTATTGCCGGCTGAATGGCCTGTCTGGAGGGCATTTGTAAAAATATCGAATCGACTCTACCGAGAGATTTACATGGACTTTTGGTAAATTGTTTCTCTTCAATATTTTTTTTTCTGATTTACAAACAGGCGACATTATTGTAAAGTTGATTAATTAAATGCAATTAAAATGCATGTTTAAATGGCGTCTTTAAGGAGACGTTTAGGTGTTTAATTAATGAGCTTGCATCAGGTATATGTGTATAACATCGCAGTTTGCAAAATCTGTCCAATCTGCCACGCGGAAGATGTGCCGATATGGATGTTGCCAAATGCAAAATTTGTAGTCTTGGATTTGTATTTAATTGAGCGCGGGAGGATTTTAATGAGATACAATCTCGATGTCTATTTTGGATACATTGAAGCACAAAACGGTTTTGAAAAGAAGTTAAAAAACCATTTGTCTTGCAATGTTGGAAATTTGTACAAGAAGTTGCGTTAGATTGGTATGGGTATAGCGACTACTGCAAAAGCCTACTCATAGTAATGCCGAGACGTAAAAATTGAACAAATTAGTCAGGACGAGCTTTTATGGAAATAATGTTAATGGTGTCGTTTTGGTGGAAGATTAAAATTTTTGATAAATTGGAAGCATTATTTTAAATAAACGAATGTGAGTATATGTATGAGCTTTTTGTTTCGTATAAATTTCTTGACAGATATTACAGACATTATTTAAAATTAGACATTTTAGCCAAGATGTCTTTCATGGTATGTATAGTGTTTTTCATTTTGCCACTCGAGAATTTTTCCCGGCCTTGTCTGGCAAGTAATAATATACAAATGTCAAGTCCATGTTATTTGGCTTGTAACGTGATAGGTATGTATACGTATATCACAGATATATGTCTGTGCTTTCAAAGATTACAGATGCAAGCCTTTGACAGGAAAGATCACAGGTAAACGCCCATGCTGTAAAATATCACAGATATTTGCCCAAATCGTAAAGGTCCTTATGTAAAAGATCACAGGTGTCTTTCTTTATACGGTCCTAATAGCAAAGATCACAGTTATAATCCCCTCGTAGAAATATTTCTAAATATGCACCGCTGGAGATCACAAGTTTTTGTTTTGTTAAAAGATATCAAAGATGGCGGCAAATATCACAAGTTAGGCTCCGTTGGCGAGGATTACAAGTACCTATATGCCACTAGTGGAAAAGACACAACTGATCGTTAATCAATTGGACAGGAATACAGCAATGGCGACAAAATATCACAGATATGGGCTTCTGGTTGCCAAGATCACAGATAGACAGACTCCCTTGGGTAAAAGGACCACATGTTTAATATGACTCTGGTGTCGCAGGTGACAACAATTTGCTAATAGTTGTAAGATATCATCCTGATGATGGTAAAGGTTACATACATAAAGCTCCATCGGCAAAAATCACAAGAATCAAAAAATCAATGCGTATTATACGTGAAAGTAGTAAAGATCGCTAGTACAAAGTACTGATGGCAAAGATCACAGGTATACGCCCTTAGGGGAAAAGATCACGGATATACCTTCTAGTGGGAAAGATCCAAGGTATATGCTCCCGCTGGCAAATATAGGAATCACACCGCTCGTAAAAACTATTACAGATATAATCCCACTAAAGCTAAGATCACAATGACTATGATCTGTTTGTATCTGTACATGCTCTGACATTTATCACGTTACACGCATCGGACGCGTTTCAAAAATATTTTTAAACATTTCATTTTCTCAATACACCAGATGGCATTTCTTTGTGCCCAAACTTCTTTGTTTTGACCCTTTAAATGAATTCCAATAATACATAATTCATTCTATGCTTTCTCATATTTCCTCTAATAGTGTCATTTTTTTTTAATTCTTAACGTGGGATCGTTAACATATCTAATTTAGCTGAAACCAAAAGAAAAATCAGTTTTTTTCAGTCTGCAAATTATTATAAGATATTGCGCATTCCCAGAGGCAAGTCAGGCGGTGGCATTATAAAAATATCAAGATTAAAAAATTGCATCAATCTCTAACCGTTATACAAGTCTCACTTATCATATTGCCAGGCCAATAAATCCAGTGGCTTATTATATAGCAAATCAAACATTTTGAATCCCAGTTGCAGCGACCTTTGACAGCTGATACCGCACAAAGAGATTACCGCCAACGCCATCGCTGCCGTAAAATTTCATTTGAATTCGCCGCCAATTCCAGCCAAATGGGAAATTCAAATTTGCATACGTTCAAAACAAAACAAAAAAATCGACTAACATTGCACCTTCTCCACCAACTTTTAGCTCCTATACTGACCCGCTTCAGCCAAAATAGGTCCACCAATATACGTATATACATACGTATATGTAGAAGCAGGCACCAAAAACAGGTCGACATTATTAATCATCGCTAACCGGGCACTGTACCGTGTGCTGCTGCCGAGTCCGTGCAAAACGCAAAAATAATAATAATTGGGCAACCGCTGCGAACTGCATTGGAAGCTATAAGCACGCGGGATTTTATATTCATACCGATACATGACTGCGTTTAATTTTTTTTTTTGTTATTTGTGGGGGCCAAAAAGGTGTTATGCATCTGCATCTCTGGACATATTGCATTGCATTAGATTGGACAGACAGACAAACGAGCTACCCGCTTTAACAAATGTCCCCATGGATGTGGTTGAAGTCCCCTTTGACTATTTGCGGAATGCAAAGCGGTCGGTGCTGCTGCGCTGCAGTGCAGCGGCTGCACTACGATGAGGTGCGATTTCCATTAGAATCAAAAATTGGTAATCGACCAGTGTATGATATGAAACAGTGAGCAAAGGATCCGATGTTAGAAACTCATACTCCTCCTCCACTTCGAGAGCATTTTAACCACGCTATAGACGTGTAATGCGTTAACGGCTACACAGATAGGTAGATACCCATACCCAGGAATCAATTCCTCTATCCAAAGTCTAGTTTTAACGGCTTAGTGGTTGCTCAGCAGCATCCCACAATTGATATCTCATTTTCATTTCACACTTAAATCATTTTCGCCTTCCTTCGGCCGGACAGACAACAGGCTCCAGGGCAACCGGCATAAATTGGAAAAATTGTACCGCTGGCTGGCTGGCTGAGTTGGCACATATGAAGAAAATGTTCATGGCGGCAGTAAAAATCGTATCAATGCAAATCCATAAATCGCTCGCAAGATGAGATTCGCATAATCGATGCGGAGGTGATATGCAAAAGAAGTTCAACTCTTGGTGGGGTGGTGTTATTTGGTGGGTAGAGGTGAATATAGATGATATACTCGTACAATTGCGTTATGCTGTATACGCGTTGGATGTTATGGACCCACGTTTTGAGATATGGCGAATAATTGGATAAATGGATAATTGAAAAGTATCTATACTAAAATGGGATTTATTTGGAAAGCTTTATATTGGAAATTCTATCAGGATGCGGGTGGTGAAATTGCCTCAAATTACAAAGATTTTACAGTTCAGCATGAAGAAAAGTTCAAATGAATAGGAAGACATTTTTTTTTTAAATATATTATATATCTACATAATTATAAGCAATCAAAAAGTCAAAACTGTGGAAAAGCAAAAACTTTGGATATTGTCAATATTTGGAAAATATGAATGTCGGAGTCTTAATAAACCATGAAGTCAAAAAAAAAAAAGAAGTTGAGATGCCCATAGCGAGAATTTCCAAAACTAAGTTGGTGAACGCCAGGGAAGTGGCCTCAGTCCTTTACTCTTTATTTCAGTCATGGAATCCTTGTAACGAATGAGAATGAGATGATGTACGAGTATTGGGTTATTTCCGAGAAGATACCAAGGAGGCAAGAAGAGACAGTTTCAGCAGCCTTAGCAAAGAAGGCAGTTGTTCATCTAGTGCAGCACTTAAGTACTGTTAAAAATCGCAATGTGTTCTCCAACCTGAGACCATGACCTGAGACATGTTTTTATTCTACTGCAACTTTCTTCGATTCTGTGGTTTTATCTTCTTCTTCACTCTCCATCTATTCAGACGAGACCAAAAGTCTTGTAAGAACTATCAAAATATATTAATCCCAACTAAACATCAAACACCTTGTCCTGTAGTGAATTCAGTTGACCTTAAGCACGTATGAATATGTGGAGAGAAAAGCAAAAAACGTTGAGCTAAAGATCAACACGCTAAATACAAAAACGATCAGCCATTTAACTGCCTCATCTTCTCAATACTCAATTAAATATTTCTGAACAACCCGTCATGATAGTAGAAAATTTATAATATCTTGGAGCACTGTCTCTACTGCTAGAGAAAGCGAACTACATACATAGATTCAACAGTCAAATCGGGAAAACAAAGGCTGCTTAAGGAATGCTGTTCAAAAGTTTAAGAAACAACGCTACGATTGTTCCGCTTCAATTAAATTATTAAATCTGAGAACTGGTTAGGGATCCATTGACTTGATTGAAGAAGTTAGTGGCATTTGATTGGAAAAAAGGCAATACGCCGTTTCGAAAGGGCAACGAGCGGGTTGACCTAGAAGCACTTGGCAAAGAATGGCCGAAGAGGAATCACCACAACTGGCGAAAAGTTGGAAAGAGCTTCAATACATCTCCAGCAACTATACACGATGGCTGGAACGAGCCCCGAAAAAAGAAATTCACGGACATGATTTAGGTCCGAAGACCTGACTAAGTACAGTAAAAATCATATAAGAACTTATGCAACCTAAGCTGTTTTGCGAGAGTTTTAGTTGTGTTTAAAATTGAATTTAAAAAATAAACCCCAACATTGATAAGAAGGAAAGCTTTGATGCCTTCTGTCAAACATTTGCGCTCAAAGCCTTTTGTTTTAAGTGCCACCTACAATCAAGTATCTGCTAGGGTACCAGTCTAGAGTGTCTGTCACTTGGCATTGCAACTACTAATTTACAGAGCGTTTTCAGCCCTTTCCAGTTCCATGTTTAATTGAGAGAAAACTTGTTTACCCGACTTGAAAATACCAGAATAGAAATACAAAGACGCAAATCATCAGAAATCGGATTATTCGGTTATCAGAAACCTTCGACTTGGAAGGATATCACAAATCTATGAAGTTTAAGAATTTTTGGTTTCATTAATTTTAACTGATAACCGTTGAATATGTACGAATCTCTTCACGTAAGTGACCCTTATTTTGTGATAAAACTCAATTTTTTGAAGCCCCAGAGTCCACAACAAGTGGTCGAGTTATGAGAATTGTAAATTTCTGTCTCGAATGATTGCCTAAAGGGTACCCATTCAAGCGTTTTACGTTACGCACTATTAATTGTATATTTGGTACATACATGTTGTGTGTATGCACAAAGGTTCATTGTACAAAGTTAAATTCCCTTTTTAAATTCCAAAAGTTCATATCACAACTAAGCGCAACAATTAAATCGGTCATCATCATCATCATACAAACGTAAATTTTTATATAAAACCAAAATAATCATCGCTATACAATGTCCATTCATTCTTCACACACATATTCTCCCTCTCACTGAATCCGAACACAAAAATGTCCAATAATTAATTACCCGCGATTCCTGTAGTCCATCAAAATAATGATAGAAATAGAATCCATGCGTTTTCAAGCTTCATTGGCCACCGTTTACACGCTGCCCGCTTGTTCACCCAAAACACGACTTCGATCTTGTGATCGTCAAACAATTTACCTTTTACCCTGATAGATCCACCAACTCCAGCACTGCTGGTATATACATACCTTTCTCTGTAGGTTTATTCACAGAACTTGATGCATGAGAACGCCAGTACGCTCCGCGCAACATTTGCATAAAGACTATAGGAAGACCAATGAGCCTAGGTATAGAGGCAAGCAATGTTGTTTCTTCCGGGCTGCACTATTCGAATCTCAATTTAATTTCACGGTAATTTGAGATTGTCAAACAAAGGGGGTGAGCTCGTTCTCACGCATCACGCGAATCTGAAATTGGGATCTGTTTTTTTTTTTTTACTTGGTTGGCGTAAGGATTTTTTGTAATTTTGTGCGAGTTATTCATATCACCTGAAGTCACAATCCAGCAATATGCCTTTATGGTGCGCTCTTGTGTTTGCTATGACATTATAGGGCATTTAAGTTCATCCCCCGCAAGATGTAATAATACAAGAATTTACTTTTTTTTCTATTCCTGATATATTTTATTTTGAATGACTTCAAAATAATATTTTCATGAAGGAGGATGATGACGTTGTCGTTCGTTCGGTCGGTCGTCGATATGATATTAAAAACTTTGACGGTTCTGGACGTGAGCGAATGTCGAGGCCGACTTTTTGTATACGATATTTGAGCATCAACTATATGAGTGATGGAAGTGTGAGTTGTTCGAAGGTAAATATTGACACTGCTGGGTATTCTAATTTTACAAGGCGGTCGTTCTTTCAGAAAAGTGTCTATTGGTTTTTTTTTTTTCTTTTTTCGTCGTACATATATTTTTCTTAACCTTTCTCGTGTAGACCGATTGACGTTGTTTGACATTATTTTTTGTCAATATTTGATATTTAGTTTTTTTTCTGTGTTTTGTTTTCCACGATGACGATAATGACAAGCAAACGGAAATCGATGTTAATGGTAACTGCGCGGAGTCAAAGGGTGACTTTGTGAGTTGTCGTGAATGATGTTCTAGATTCGATGGAATTACATAATGATTCTTAGGAAAGAATGCGTTTCCTCTTAATAAAACAATGGATGTATACAAGCGTGGGAACACAGGAATAGAATATTCATGTAGAGTAAGTAAACAAGCGAAGTTTAATTCATTGTTAAATCATTTAAATTGTATTCAATTTTTTTAGCTCATTTGTGGTGTTGCCCTACACTAGGCGCTGGAGCTTAACTACAAGGTCTGGTTTGACTTCGGTAGGCGAGTATAAAATAAATTTTGAATAACTGTAATTCGTGTCATTAGGCCGCCATTTCATTTTGTTAGTGGCCATTTTGATTTTTTTTTTACTTATAATTGGTACGTTTTCGCTCCAAAAAAAAGATTAACTACAAACTTGTAAAAAATTGAATAAAAGAAATAGAAAATTAGAGAAAAAAAGTCATTTAACATATTTTGTAGAAAATTAAATGTTCAAAAAATGTATAAGTATGACCACTAAAACAAAATGGTGACCTAATGACACCAGGTACTATTGTGTAATCTGTGGTTTTATCCTAGTCAACCTTACCGTGCCGAAGTCAAACTTGAACTCGGATTTAGGCTCCACCATATAAGTAAATCGAAGTTCCCCGTACTGGAGATCTCCAGATTATTTAGCCTTTTCTGCATATACGGATCTCTGTACAGGCAGAATTCCTTTTCTCCGTTACTTGTTGTAAACAAATGGATTCTGTTCCCTTGAGTAATGTTGAGATTGACGCTGCGAATGTTCCTCCACACTCTAATGATGGTAAAACTGTAGCTTAGGACTCTGGTGGTATGGTAACCTAGCTCATTTCAAACTTAGGCATTTCACAATAGTTTTTATTTTTTGTTTTTGGGTGATAAAAAATTCTTCCTTAGATATTTTTGCCTCACACATATGTCATTTCCCAAGCAAAGGAAATCGAAATTTTGAAAATCGTAAATGTTTCTCCTTTAATTTAGTGATTTTCGTTTTCTAGAGTGAAAATTCAATTTTTGTTTATGAGGTGATCTAAAGCAACTGGCAGGTAGAAATCATACATATGTTTCTCTTGATGTATACGAAAATTTGTCTTGTTCCAAATTGTATGTCCGTAAATTTTCTAAAAAACTGTCATTGAATACGAATGCTTTTGGCGTATTATTCATCATCATCATCGGCTCGACAACCGGGGTCCGGTCCTGGCTTCCTTCAACAAGTCTCTCCACCTATCCCGGTCTTGAGCCGACGCCATCCAGTTGCGCACCCCAAGGCTTCGGGCGTCCTGGTCTACGTATTATTGCCACAGTGAAATTTATCGCTTTAAAAATACTGCCTTAAATAATATGAACCGAGTTTTTAGAAAGAAAAAAAAAACAAAATAATTATAATCAGTTAAGTCCCCAGGTTTGACATTGCGATGGTGCAACGCTTGCCGGAAATGTTTTAATACTGTTTTTTTTCTTTTTTATTTTATTAAACTTTTTTAAAAAAAAAAAAATATTCGAAATTTTTGAATTAATAATTCGTATAAGCTAGTTTTTCGTAAAGGTATGTAAAAATGTCAACAACCACATACAACCTTTCTACTTATTGGCCTAAAGTTTATCACCAAACCAATCGCATAAAACAAATTGATTAAGATCTCGATATTTGGTAGTCACCTTTAAGAAAAAAAAAACACTCCACCTTCTGTGATCAAAAAAAAAAATGTTTGCTCCAAAATGACCTGTAAATAATTCAAAGCTCACCTCTATAACCGTCATCACCTGAAAACACCCATAATCCAATCCTATATTTTTGTGCATCTAATTAACATCAGAGAAATATCTTGACACGAATATCTTTCTCATCGTAGACTTTGTGGAACATTCTTGTATCTTAAATATCGACGATATATATCTAGCCTCAAGCTATGCATAATGCAACTTCGGCGTTCGGCGTTCGGCTGCCATGACATGACTATCGCTGTACCTACAATAGACCTAGCGACATGAGAAAAAAAACACATTACATTATTTTTCCATCGATTTTACATCATAAATGAAAACTTCCAAATAGAACACACATGCATGAGATAGACATAAATATTATGCCTCACCGCCTACACACGTTTACTGCAGAATATTGCATCTATCGGATATTTATGTATTTATATCTTTCTGTGAGAACGATCGCCCATTAAGATATGAGGCATCCATATTGGGGCACATCCCTCCTCGTTCATCGAGAAATCAATTTTTATGACTAATTCCATCTGCGAAAAAATATTATGTATCCATACGCAGGGAACCACTTAATTATGTGTGATTGCAGACGCGCCACCAACACCATTTTTCTGCGGTAAGCGATTATTTTAGGTGTAACTTCGTCCTACTGATAGCTCGATTAGTTGTTGATGATGGTTGGAGATGGTGATGCTGTGCTTGCTCTCCACAGAGGCAAATGCAGAGGAAGATGATGATGCACACAGGGGTGGCTGGCTGTATACTTATGCTGATGGTACCTAGTGCGCAATGAAAAGGTAATGGTAAAATGGAAGAAAAAATTGAAGAATCTTTCATCTCATCATCATCATTGCTCTGACGAAGAGGAGATGAGTGGTTTGGAGTTAAAGTAGCCCACGCTCTAACAATTCTATTAACCATGTTTGGCTATCGTTTGCCGTTTATCTCGTTCCGCTCCCTAATAATTGCGCAAAGAAACACTACGATTCTGGAATCGCAACACAGATGCTTTTCTAAACAAAGAGGTAGAAGCAGCAGAACACTGGGGATTATTAGTTGCTGTTTGAGTTTGAGTTTTTTTTTTTGCTGCCGGGAGGATTTAAAGCCAGGTTCAAGACGCGACGGGAGAATTATGTCTGCCATTAGTTTGTATCAATGAGGTGTTGGTTTTGGATATTATGTATGTTTGTTAAATCATTTCATATAAATATACATTTCATATTTGCTGATGCAGCAGAAAAAAAAAACGTTTAAAAATAACGCCTCTGCATTTTTTGAGAATTAGGTTATTTTGAGAAGATATTTTTAATAATCTTACATCTGTCTTCAAGTAATGAGGTGTGTGCTTGAATTTTTCTACAGTTAAAGAAATTAAGTAAACATCATTTTATAATAATTGTTTGTGTTTATTTTTTAATGGGAACTAAAAGGAGCGTACACCGGGAAGGCTGTCTCACCACCAGATGCGGTACATAAGCACCTTAGTATGCTTAGTTTTTAAAAGAATATTTTCTAAAAAAATAAAAGCACAAACTTTTTAAATTTTGCTACATTAATATCAAGTTGGTTGAAATAAATTCAAGAAAACACTCAAAATAAACATCTTTAAGAACATTCAAAACTAATTTGCCGCAATTCAACAACTATTGAACAGCAGAGGTAGTTCTTTGCTTTGATATGTATTTGAGAAGAGTATCGAAGAACGAAATCCAGTTATTCATATAAAAAATGTACGAGTATGTCAATGAAGGAATTTCGAAAACTAGATAAGCAAACAACACACACTTGAACGTCATATATTTATATAATGGATTCAGAAATAAAATAAATTGGTTTAAAATGGCGTCAGAAAAACTTAAAATATCGTCGAAGATGAAGCTCTAAATATACTTGATATATTGGTATTTGATTTTATATTGTAGTAAATACCTATAGTTGGCATTACATAAATGTTCGCTCCAATATCGATTTTTTATTGGAGCAAATACTCTCTGCTGCCTTAATATTTAAGCAAATACTCTAATAACATACTTATTCTCATACTTATCCTCACCATATTCGAATTTGATAATGTAAAAACTAAGTGCTTGTTTTAAATTAGAGTAAATACTCTAATAGTAAATACTCCAATCGTAAATACTCCAATAAATACCTGAGGATCATTGCATCACCCTTTACTGCTGATCATTTTTTTTTATTTGACGAAATACTCTCTTTTAACTTAATATTGAAGCAAATACTCAAAAAAATCCTGAGGTAAGCGTATACTCCAATAACGTTTTCGTATTGATATTCTTATTACTCTACTCTACCCCAAAGCCTACGTGACTTACAACTCTCAACCATTCCTGTGTGCGTGGTATGGAATGAAGGGGACCGAATCCTAAATCTAGAATAAGAAGCAGTCTATTCTTCATAAATGAAAAGTATACTGCTCTACCAAAATCATTCCACGACATGGGGAAAAAGGGAGAAAACACCGCCCGCCCCCTTAAGAATTAAAGTTACCGAGGAAAAGGTGAATCAAATTACCGTTTTGTGATTTTGTAAGCCTTATATGTATATGTTTGGAACCAAAAATTCGAAATTGGCCTGTAGTTGATGAACTTACAAAATGTTAAGTGTTTAACATAATTGGTTAGTATTGAAGTTCAAGAGGGCTCAAAAGTCGCCTGAGTTTGTCACAAAAACTTGATTGGGCTCTATCGGGCCTTTTGATAGCTTTTATCAACTAACAAGATAAGTTAATTATTTTTTAAATGGTATTGATTACTCCCAAAGCTGTTTCTAATTTTTCATCTTTTGACAAATAAAACAAAAAAATTAACATTTAGCCAAATCTTTTCCGATAACGAAAGACCATCGAACAGCCATTGTCTATGAAACTTTTCGAGAACTAATAAATTAACATTAGCCAAAAAGAAAACCTGAAACATTTCTTAAAATTATTCAAGCCATGATTTTATCTCATCGCCTCATCATATATATGTATTGTGTGCATGAATACGTGTAGGTAGTGTATTTAGCATGTTCGGCATTTGTCCATGTGCTCAATGGATCCCTAAAGCCATCATCCTCGTGCTAACAATATTATCCAACATAATCTTAATCGATGACTCAATGTGTCCAAAGGGCTCCCATCAGATATTCATACTTGTTTTCTATTTGTTTTTTTTTTTTTTTTTGTATTCTTTTGTTTATGGTTTATGCAAAGTTTGTTATTCATTTTAATTTACCAAAATATTTTCTCCATAAAGGTCTTAGAAGATATTTTAACATTTTAAGTGGTTGACAGGGGAACCTTTAATGTTACGGTCATTAATATTGTATGGGATGTTATAACTTTGTATAGAACTACATTTTGAAAAAGATTTGTGAATGAAATTTAAATTGGCATTTATAAAGGCGGGGAGATGATGGTAGATTGACACAGCAAATAATACAAATGATATTATTTTGAATGAAACTTGCTAACGAGGATAGTCCACTACGTATAATGTTGTTACAGGTTTTTGAAGAGTTGAATTGTGTCAAGCCAGAGGCGATTTAAATATTTTTATTATTTATGTGAAAAGGAATGAATGAGAACAAACGTAAAGACTATAGCTGGTGTGTGTTAATCATAAACACTCATACAAAACAAAGGTTGCAAATATTATTTATTCAAATAAAAATAAAGATTTCAATAATTTTTCTGGACAACAAGAAATAGTTTTATTTGCAATAGATGGAACATGAAAAGAATATAATGTTTTTTTTTTTTGTAAATAAAAATCAATGAGAAAAATTAGATAGATACAAAATGAAATAATATCTTGAAAGTGTGAATATTTTATTCAAAATTTTAGAGTTTATTCTACGGGAATAGGAATATTACTCAGACCAAGTAACAGTTTTTCTTTTGATCTATTTATCTAGTTGCACATAACTTGAATAAATGCAAGTTAAATGTTTTTCGAGAAAATGGTGACGGGATGTTATTCATTATTCGGATTTTTTTATCGGAGCAAACACTGATATATAATCATCTCTCAGATATCTATTGGATTAAATATATACTCCTCACACATCGTGGAGCAGATATAATTATTGGATTAACCGCTGATATAGCTAATTCTTCAGATATTTTGACTGGAGTAAATCCTTATCGGTGTATTCGGCCCAATAATAAATAAATTTATGCAGATAAACATATCTCAGATATCTGTAATTCAAGTAATCGCTCAATCAGAATGAGATGTCGTTATAGATACTATAATAACTTTTCCAACAGCGGTAATTGTCAAGACTCCTCATTCAAGTTTATAATTAATAATTATAATTAATAATTAATAAATAAGCTAAAACGACAATTTTACAATTTTTAAAAATTTTCCCAAACAATTTATTCAGCGAATGCCTGCTTACATTGGATTACCTAACTATTTTAACTTGCGGCTATAGGTACTACAGGGCAAGGCAAGTTTTGGATTCGTGCAAAAAATCGAACTCGAGATATTTAACAGACCTGACATCACGATGATAGAGAACGCGTCTGCCTGTCTGTATGTAGCTCGACGTACAGCCTAAATTACTGAAGCGATATTCTTTAAACTTTGCACATAAGGTTTTGGAGAGATAACGGTAACGCAAAATAACGGTACCTGTTATAGTACCGTTTAGACAAAACGGTCAAAATCCCCTCCTACTCACCTAAAGCTTTTGTCTCCCCTTTAGTGCACGCTTATTATAAAAAAAAAAACATTTTTATTTCGAAAATGGCTCTAACGATTTTGATGAAATTTTTTAAATCGGGTTTGTCAAATAATTTTAATAATTTAGTCAAAATATATTTTTGAAATGGTACTTGCCATAGAGCTGGATTTTTGGTTTTCGGTTTTCTCCTAAGCTATTGCACGGATCTCGATGAAAATTATTCTAGAGGAGGTCCTTTATAATTATTAATACATTGATTAATAATATTGAATATTAAAATTTACAAAAAAAAATATTTTTTTGTATTTAAAAAAAAAATCAATTTTTTTTTGAAAACTCAATATTTTGAATATTTTGAAAACTAATAATTTTTTTTTTAATTTGGTTTTAAGTATGTATAATAATGTAATACATAATAAAAAATAATTTGTATTTTGATGATAAATAAGATGGCAAGTTTTAAGATTAAACTTCTTTTTTTGGCTTATTTTATTAATTCAAATAATGAATTTAACGGTTTTTCATATTTTTACTTGTTACTATAATCAATAGTGGATAGTCGGGCAATATGGTTTTTTTTTATTTGACTTTAAAACCAAGATGTCGTGCATTTTATATTATTATATTTGGGTTGTTCAATTTGTTGTAGTTAAAAATTATTTAAAGTAAATTGAAAACTAAAAATACAAATCTTAAGAATATGCAATACATACAACCATTTTTCACAAAGAAAGAGCTCTTCAAATAAATTGTTTCTATTTTAGTGAACTTTTTCTTTTCTTTTCTAGTTTTATGTAGTTTTGTATATTTTAAATCAGATGACTGCTTTTGGGAATTGATTTTTATATGAAAATTCTACCAAAAATGCTAAAAATGTGTTTGAAGCAACCTTTTAATTCTCAATGTTACTTCAAAAAAGATATCTTCAAACAACTCTAAGAAAATCAAAAAAAAAAATTGTTTCTTAATTTGTTTGAATAGTGTAATACACATTATGTATATCAATTATGAAAAATTGTTTATGTTTACAAGGCAATTATAAGAATCGAATTTCCTTGTAACAAGAAATTTCAATGTCAATTAATTACAAAACACAAAGAGATACATGAAATATAATACATATATGGTAGGTACTAATCTAATATCTTTAAGGATGAGTCTCAGATACACTTTTTGTTTTTAAAATTAAAAAAGTATCTACTGGGGTAATTAGTAGGTACAACAGTTTTTACTCCGCTCCGCTCAATACAAGCAATGTCTAGCAAGGGGTTGGGTATAGCCCGTCACAGGCCAACTCATAACAACCCAACTCATAACAACCTAACTCAACATCTTCATAACCCATCACAGTTATAAGTCATCACGGTTATAACTCATCATAGAAATGTTGGTAACGGGATCTCATCATGGTTGCATCCAACCTTTTGAAATAGTGTGAGTAGGAGGGATTAAATATCCTAATGGATTGCATTTGAAGCCGTAGTGTGAGGGTAGGTCAAGATATGGAAAAAGAGAAGAAAAATAAAATGGTTTCCGAATCTGTACATTTAATATGGTGTATGGTAGTATGGTGGTATGGAACCGTAGCGTTATGGTAGGTCACGATATATGATATGATGCGGAAGGAGGACAAAATGGTTTTAAAATTTGGTCTTGCTCAGTGAAGTTTTTGATTGGTAGATATTGAAATATGTGAACAAGTGGAATCCATTGTGTTTTATGGATTCTATTATAAAACCTTCTTAGGGATAAAATTAAAACAAAATAATTTTTTTTAGTGGGGAGGCACCTTGGTAGGTATTTTTGTCATCAGGGGTATGCAAACGAACGTTTTGGCTAGGTTTCATGAGTACCTACGCATTTTAGACAAATTTTCGGTTTTTTTTGCAACTTCAAAAATTCACAGTAAATCAACCCACCACGGGTGAGCCTACAGCAGTCGGTTTCCTGCTTGTCGAGCACCTAAATTCCACAAAACACATAAAATCATGAGTCCGCAAATCTTACAATTTTTAGTGTCGCCAGCTTTTGGCCTATATAGGATTGACGAGTGAACGAACTTATATTGATTCTTGAGTGCATCTATTTCTGAATTCTGAAAACAAAAGTTCCGAAAGGCATAGTGTTCTGAAAAGTAGGATGTACGTATGTACCTACCTAATTACCTACAACTTTCTGGAAAAAATGATTCTGACACGTTTTGAACAGAGACGTTCTGAAAATTGAGGTTAAGAATTTTTGTAATAGGGTTTGAGTGATTTCTATGTAATTTACACCAGTTAACTTACAGCTAAGATAAAATTATACACAAGAAAAAATATTTTCTTGGTAGGTACCTACCTACTTGGTGGTTCGTAAAAATGTCAAAAAACATCTAAGTAGGTAGGTAGGTACTTTTTTGTTGCTTGGGCAATTTCAATAAAATTGGCATTGTAAGTTTTTTGTAAGTAAGTATCTACTCGTAGGTAGGTAAGGAAAAATTATTTTTAAAAAGTAAAATAAAAAGGTGTTGAAAATGACAATCGTCCCCAATTTAACACAAAACTGCACATCAAAAGCGAATTCATTAATAGGTACCCATCTAGATAGGTACATATGTAGGTAGGTAGGTATCTACTTTTTTTCAAATCAAAATCGTTAAATTCCTTAAACGGTTTTCCCGTATTAAAGGTAGAAAGAGAATTATTTTCGAATAGGTACCTAGGTACATATGTAGGTAGGTACCTACCGATTTATTCCCGAAAAGGGAAAGTAAATTCAATCCGCGTAGCTACATAGGTGCTACCAGAAACAATCCGGTTTTTTGGTCAGTTTCATTAATTGTTACGCTGCACATAATGAGCAATCAATTTTTTTTTTCTATAGGTGTAGGTAGGTAGGTATTTTTTAATAAATTATAAAATCATTAAAATTTAACATCAGAAATAAAATTTATCCATTAACAAAATTTCCAAATCAAAGTTGAATTTAATTCATAAATTTCGCTGTTCAAAACAAACCGATGTCTATAGTGACAATTCCCATAATTTCTGTTGTTTCGTGTTCTTACAGGCTACAGGAGAAATACATACCGATACCAAATCAATGCACGACCGTAAGTTTTAATTATGGTGTAGGTACAAAGGTACATTCATTGGCCTTAACCGAGATTATTTTAAGCAGTAATTATAGGTCGGTATTTTTCGTTAAAAATTTAACTTAAACCTCTTGAATTTGCATTTTTCAGTAACATAATTCGACGTCTAGAGATCAATTCCAAAGTTTTTTTTGAGATTCAAAATTATTTTGGTAAAATTTCAGAAAAAAGGAATACCTACAAGTATGTACCTTATCTACCTACATGTACTTAGGTATACGATTTAAATGGTTTAGAGGCTTAGTGAAATGAAAAGGCAAGATTTATACTTAATTCACATTTCTGCACTTATTTTGCAACCAATTTACAAAATTAAAATTTTATAAATTTTTGACCAGCTATTTTGGTAGGTACCTACCTATATAAAACAATTATTATATTTGATAACAATATTTTACAATACGCCCTTTTGAAAGCTACAATAATAAATAAGATTTAAATAAAAAAAAAAAATTGCTGGGTACAGCTAGGAATCGAACTCGAGACCCCTGAGGCTAGATTACAAGCATCCTTATTAAATAAAAAAAAAGATTGCTGCGTACAGCTAGGAATCGAACTCCAGACCCCTGAGACTAGATTACAAGCATCCTTATTAAGAAGTAGAGAGTTCGAAACCTGGCTATGTTAAGCATAAAAAAAAAATGTATCGTTTTTTTTTTTTTTTTAATCTACTAATTAAGATTTAATAATGTATTTTTCAGTTAACATACAAAGAACTCAAAAATTTAAATTTTATAAAAAAATAAAGAAATCAGAAACCTCAAGAATTTTCACATCAGATATTTAGCCCCCCCCTTAATTTGGAGGTACCAAAAAAATGTAGGGGGTTTACTTAGGTTAGTTCTCACTATAAACAAAATTTTAGCTCTCTGGAACTTAGGGGCCGTGTCATACGGAACCAAAAAAAAAATGCGCCCCTAATCTTTCACTTACAGATATTTAGCCCCCCCCTTAGATTGGAGGTACCAAAAAAATGTGGGGGGTTTCTGTGCACTTACTGAATTTATAACCCAAATTTCAACTTTCTAGGACTAAAGGATAATGAGAAATATGAGCCAACAATTTTTGGCCCCAAAATATACCGACAATATTTTAAATAGTTTTTTAATTTGAATTAATTCTTCACTCTCTTGATTGCCTTCAACGTGACAAGACGGTTTTTTAAATTTTTTGATTGGAAATCTAAAAAAATATTACTAAAATGTCAGCAAATTTTGTGTTATCACAACGGGGTGCTCCAAAACTACAGTTTAATGGTTTCAGATATATTAAATATAGATGTGATGCCATAAAAACATTTTGGCGGTGTGAACAATTTCAAACGGATAAATGCCGTGGGAGGGTAGTTTCACAAGAAACTAGCGTGGTTATGCTAGCAGAACATAACCACGGCCCTTCCCCGGTATTGTCCGAGATTGCAACAATCTCTCAAAGAGTGAAGAGCCTGGCAACTACTTCTTCTGAAGCTCCTAGAAATATAGTTTCAAGAGCTTTAGAAGGAGTTTCCGCACCGGCTGCAATCTGTGGGCCAAGCGTCATGTCGATGCAGAAGGCGGTTTCGCGAGAGCGAAAACGTCGGCATCAATCAATGCCCATCCCACATACTCGATCCGAAATTAACTTTCCCGCTGAGCTGTTGAGAACAAAAACTTCTCACCCTGAAGATTTTTTGTTGGGTGATACAGGCAGCGGTGATGTAGACCGAATTATTATATTCGGTTCTTATTCGGATCGAGTAAGGCTGGCCCGGTGCGAAACGTGGTTGCTGGATGGCACCTTTAAAGTATGCCCTGAAATGTTTTTTCAGCTTTGGGTAGTCCACGGACTTTTTGACAACAAAGTCCTTCCTTGCCTATATTGTTTGCTCCCTAACAAACTGGAAAATACCTATGTACGTGCTCTGATGCTTATTCAGAGTGCAAGTGGAATGGAAAATATGCAGCCAAGGAACTTCCTCATAGATTTTGAGAAGGCTGAAGAGAATGCTCTTCGTCTTCTCTTCTCTGAGGCGAGTATCCATGGCTGCTTCTTCCATTTCGCTCAAGCCGTGCGTAGGAAAATCCAAGCATTAGGGATGCAAACAAGGGATGGCAATGACGTGGACTACCATATGTGCCTCCGGAAATTTGTGGCGTTGTGTTTCTGCGAAACCACTGACATTCGGGATCGTTACGACTTGTTGGCGAATGCGCTCGTTCAAAATTTTGGTGATACCGAGGTACATCAAAATTTTCTCGAGTATTTCGAAAATACTTGGGTAGGGCGCACTCGCCGAAGTCCTCGATTCCGTTTGGAGATGTGGAATTGCAAAGACACAACAACACAAAATCTTCCGAGGACCAACAACAGTGTTGAGTCTTGGCACAGAGCATTTCAGGGATCCATTGGGTGCCATCATCCGAATGTTTACAGGCTCTTAGATGCGTTGCTTCTTGAGCATGTGCGTGTGAGTGCAGTCTTTGAAAGGCTGAATGCTGGTGATTCTTTGCCTTTGTATTCGCGAGCCGAATACGCTCAGGCAAATAAAAGGCTGTTGAGGATCATCAGCCAATACAGCGAAAAGACTGCAGAGGAGTATCTCACCGCATGTGCCAACTATGTAGGCCAATAGGCAGACCGGAGCACCCCTACAGTGAGAGGCATGGGGAACTCACTTTAAAAAAGCACCCCTACAGTGAGAGGCATGGGGAACTCACTTTAAAAAAGCACCCCTACAGTGAGAGGCATGGGGAACTCACTTTAAAAAAGCACCCCTACAGTGAGAGGCATGGGGAACTCACTTTAAAAAAGCACCCCTACAGTGAGAGGCATGGGGAACTCACTTTAAAAAAGCACCCCTACAGTGAGAGGCATGGGGAACTCACTTTAAAAAAGCACCCCTACAGTGAGAGGCATGGGGAACTCACTTTAAAAAAGCACCCCTACAGTGAGAGGCATGGGGAACTCACTTTAAAAAAGCACCCCTACAGTGAGAGGCATGGGGAACTCACTTTAAAAAAGCACCCCTACAGTGAGAGGCATGGGGAACTCACTTTAAAAAAGCACCCCTACAGTGAGAGGCATGGGGAACTCACTTTAAAAAAGCACCCCTACAGTGAGAGGCATGGGGAACTCACTTTAAAAAAGCACCCCTACAGTGAGAGGCATGGGGAACTCACTTTAAAAAAGCACCCCTACAGTGAGAGGCATGGGGAACTCACTTTAAAAAAGCACCCCTACAGTGAGAGGCATGGGGAACTCACTTTAAAAAAGCACCCCTACAGTGAGAGGCATGGGGAACTCACTTTAAAAAAGCACCCCTACAGTGAGAGGCATGGGGAACTCACTTTAAAAAAGCACCCCTACAGTGAGAGGCATGGGGAACTCACTTTAAAAAAGCACCCCTACAGTGAGAGGCATGGGGAACTCACTTTAAAAAAGCACCCCTACAGTGAGAGGCATGGGGAACTCACTTTAAAAAAGCACCCCTACAGTGAGAGGCATGGGGAACTCACTTTAAAAAAGCACCCCTACAGTGAGAGGCATGGGGAACTCACTTTAAAAAAGCACCCCTACAGTGAGAGGCATGGGGAACTCACTTTAAAAAAGCACCCCTACAGTGAGAGGCATGGGGAACTCACTTTAAAAAAGCACCCCTACAGTGAGAGGCATGGGGAACTCACTTTAAAAAAGCACCCCTACAGTGAGAGGCATGGGGAACTCACTTTAAAAAAGCACCCCTACAGTGAGAGGCATGGGGAACTCACTTTAAAAAAGCACCCCTACAGTGAGAGGCATGGGGAACTCACTTTAAAAAAGCACCCCTACAGTGAGAGGCATGGGGAACTCACTTTAAAAAAGCACCCCTACAGTGAGAGGCATGGGGAACTCACTTTAAAAAAGCACCCCTACAGTGAGAGGCATGGGGAACTCACTTTAAAAAAGCACCCCTACAGTGAGAGGCATGGGGAACTCACTTTAAAAAAGCACCCCTATCCCCCTCAATGGGTAAGCCTTGACGTGGCGGGGGGGCTTACGGCTAGTTCATTACAATATGTAGGTAGATTAAGAATTAGCTACTAATATACCCGGTAATAAAACAGTTGCCAACACTAAACATAAATCGTTAAATGCGTGAGGATTTAAATTTTGGAAATTAATTGACAAAAAAAAAACTTAATTACGATGCAAATTTACCTATTTCAGCTTTCACTGAAGCTAAGACTGAAGCTGGCACAACATTGCAAACAAACATTACCATAGGTATTTCAAATCGAAAAAATATTCGAATTCTTAAAACTGTACCCATGCTAACCGAATCAATAATTACCTAAATGATTTTTTAAGTGATTTCTGAAAAGCTGCAATTTTGTGAATAATGCTCGTACTCAGACAAAAAAAAAACTATTTATTTTAAAGTTTCAAATGATAACTTTTCAAATAATGAAAAAAAAATATTAAATTTATTCTTTTTTTATAAAAATATCAGATTAAATGGGAGAGAAACAAGGAAAAGAAGCTGTTTCACCGAAATATTAGCGCAAAAACGTAAAGAAAATGGTTTTTCACAAAAAACGTCATTAAGTAGGTATAAATTTTTCTTTAAAAAAAATTTTTTTTTAAAATAATAGAATAATGGGTGAAAATGTAGTCCTTCAAGTAATAATTTCATTAATATTTTTTTTGCTGCAAATATTTACACTCCAAGTGCGTCTAGATGTTGCACGCGCGATAACGAAATCGCCCTTTTTATAACGCAATTTTACAGCACGAAAATGGTTACACGCCAGCTCATCATACCCAAGCCATTATCTCGCAACTACGAAAATTGTAAAAAAATAATAAAAATAAAGTCTTATAAAAACCTGAAGCTACAAAAAATGTATGCGAAAACTTTGTTTTCGATTAGGTTTTCATCGAAAACCGATGTTTTCGCCAAAACCGTGTTTTCGGGTTCGGATGAATACCGTATTAGTGGCCGAGTGGTTAGCGTACAAAGTTTTTGGTGTGACAGTAGCTGGGTTCGATTCCCGCAGAAATATAGTTTTTTTTTTATTTTTGAACACTTCTATCCGATTTCTTTAACTTACTTTATAAAGGTGCAATAGAAGCTTAAAAATTTTCTATTTTTTTATTTTATGGAGTTTTGTAGGTACAGTACCTACTTTTATGATTGTGAGATCCGATTATGAGTAGCTTCTTTGGATCAAAATTGGAGTAAAATTGTTAGTTGGGTAGGTAGGTATAGGTACCTATATGTAACTCTAAAAACGTGAATTTGCATACCTACCCACCTAGGTATCTATATATGTGGGAGTGGTGCGCCGACAAAACACTGTTGGATTCAGTAAAACTGCTTTAAAATATTTATTTAACGGTAATATGTAGGTATAAAATAATAATAAAGTCATTGTCTTAAACAGAAAATTTATTGTATTCTATGTAAATTTGTTTTTTTATTAAATAAAGTAGTAATATGAAAACGATTTCGTATGAAAAAATGACTGACTTGATTTTCTTATTTATTTCATAGCTTCTACAATTATGGTTCAATTTTAACGAATTTGGTCTTCAAATTTTTGTTATAAAAATATATTTTATTTGAGCTAAAAAAATATTTTTTTATATTTTTTTTCTATCCACACGGTTCAATTGAAAATGATAAATTTTCAAAAAAGCTCAAAAAAATCGATTTTTATAATCTTTGATCGCTTGTATCTTAATGAATTCGCATCCGATTATAACAAATCGCATACTGTTGGAAAGCTGAAAATTTAATCTTTCCAAAAATGTTTACTATATGTAAATTAAAAAGATTATTTAAGAGATATCAGCCAGTGTTTGAAAAATAGACAAAAAAAACGTTTTTTGCGTATATCTCGAAAATGGGTCCTTGAAAAAAAAAAAAAATTAATGTCATATTCGTTTTCAGCGACCCCAAATTAGTAAAATAAAGTTTTTTTTTGTTAGGTAGCATCGGTGACCCAAAATTTTGTAAACTAGTGTTATTTTCTATTTTTCTATCGAGCTATCGAACATTAAGGATAATAAATAAAAATCTGTGCAAAATTTCATTGAAATAGGTACCTATATTAACGTTAACACGTGCCGCTGAGCACGTGAAATTTCCCATTCAAGATGTAGGTACCTACCTATATAGAGTTTTTTCTTAGTTTAACTATAAAAAAAAATCGCGTAATAGTTAATGGACAAAACTTAAGTTAGCACAGGCCTTAAGTATACTTAATGTAAGGTAGGTACCTACCTATTTAATATAAAAAAATATTTTCATATTTCATTAAAAAAATTACCCAGTTAAAAACAACAATAAATATGATACCTATATCTTTCACTTTTTGATTATTATTTGACGCTTTTGTGTACTTACAAAAATAAATTAAATTAAAGGTGTTAAGGGTATATTTTGCGATTTTTTATTATTTTAAATTACTTAATAAGATTGTCGACAGTTATTTATAAATTTCAGAAAAAAACGAAAACAAAATGGAATATTGTTTAATGCATAAAAGAAAGAAATTTAAAGCATAAGTAGTTCAATATCAAACTTACATTTTTAGATTGAATGCTTTTGTTTACCTAGGTATACCTATACAATACATAGGTTACCTACCTGGAATTTTTCTATAGACTTTTTTATCAGTCCGGAATCTACCTATAAAATTTTTTGGAGAAGATTTCAAATTAATTGTCAATTCTTCGATAAAGACCCGTCTATTTAGCATTTAGATGAAGACTATCTACCAATACGGTGTAAAATAAAAATTGTCAACGCGATGAAAGACTTATTAAATTAATTTCAGAATACCTACATATAATCAAACTTTAAGTGCAGATGAAGAGCAAAAACAATATACTTATCTATTTTAATCAAATTTTCGACGAATATAAAAAATAGGTGTAGGTAGGTAAACATTCATAAACATTCAACATACACAATATACCTATATATTTATATTTTAGTATAAACAAATATTGGAAACGAAGACTTTTTGATTTTAAATGTTTTACAAACTTTGAATTTATCTTAATTGTGGTCGACCCCTTTTATCCCCGCCTAGCTTAGCTATAAGGTCCAGCAGCCTTAGTTTGCAACCCCAGCGACCCCATTTTTTTATTTGTTTCCACAGCCATCACCATTCTCACTCCATAGGCTTTCACGGATGCTCTTCCTTTCTCTCACGTAACAAATGTGTTATCAAAATGAATGACGTTTTTTTCTCTATTTCTACTTGTTGGCCAATGGGTAAATTAAATAATTAAATCGTTTAAAGATGCCTACCTATATCTAACGGAACTTAATCCAACCCTACCTAAAAATACAAATTCGGTCAGTAGTGCATCCTCTTTCAGCTTTCATTAGCCTTTTATTCTTAGGGAGTGTACTACTTCAACTAAAGTCAAATATGCATACATAAATACACATCCACTTCCTTATTTCAATTTGGCAAGAATCATTTGGTCAGAAAGAGATAAAAGATCATGCCTAAGTCGTTCGCGTTTTGTTTCCATCTTCAAACTTGTTTCTTTTCCAGTGGTACCGTCTATGAAACATTTCTGTATTAAAATACAGTATGAAGTTGCTACTTTTTAATACGGAAACAAATACAAAAAAGACCTCATTGTTTGGTTCGAATACAACATCTCGGTTAAAAATATATGGAAATAAGAAAAAAAAAAATAATTGTTCAGGGCCGGAGCGACACTGGTGGTGTATTTTCAAAATTGAAATTAAAAACGTCCGAGGTGTCGTTTTTTACTTTTCTAGCGCTTGTAGCGCGGGTGTTTTTGGTTGGATCTATATGATTGAGGTCAATAATTAATAAGGAAATGTTAATCATTATTTCTATCAGAAAAAAAATTCAAAACGATCAGAAATTTCATACTTAAAAGCTGATACAGTTTTAAATCAATCAGATTCTTTTCAGTAAAAATTCAAGAATTGATGAAAAATTGCAGAATTAAAAAAAAAAATGCCACCAATTTATTGCCCTAACCCTCCTCTAAAAAGTTGAGGAACAATGTTTTAGGATCGAATGAACAGGTTAGGCGCTAAAATTGGTAACATCAATTTGGAAAGAAAAAATCGGTTTTTAATTAAGAAATGGATTAGAGCTTGCTTCAGAAATTGCAATTTATCCTTCAAAATCCTGAACGGATTTTCGAGATTAAAATCGTAAAATACTCCCATTAAAATATACATACAATTTGCCAAAAGAAATTATCAATTTCTTAACCAATACACTGCAAGAAATGTAAACACAAATAAAAGTAGTTTTTTTTATCATCGACTTAATTCACAATAAAATTTAAATCGGCATAAGAAATTCAAAAAAAAAAAAAAAATGGTAATATAATTGGCTACCATATTCTACAAAAATTTAAGAACAATTACAATAATGTAAATCCAACAGGAAAACCGATAAAAGATGATTTTGAATACATTTTTTAAGACTTCTTTTCTTACCACATTGTTTCAGCCCAGGTTTTCACTCAAAACTTTATAGGTACATTATTGACTAATTTGATTGAAATATCTTTTATTGACTTGCAGATAAATAACCGCTTATTTTGATACATAAAGCATAGCTGCACATGTAGGGATTTATGTAGGTACTATATAAGGTTCTTAAAGTGATTTAAAAAAATTGAAAACGAATTTATTTTATATAGGTACAAGAATGAACGAAAAATATTTTAAATGTCTATTTGGTCTATATCTACCGATCTTTAATTGTAAATTTTGAAAACATTACCTTGATTTAAGAATATTGTGAATTTTTTCTCAAAGAGCTTTCATTTCATAAATCTAGTTGTGAATTTTTGTGAATTTTTCATCTTCATCTTTTGTTTTTTGTATGCACAACTTTTTTTATATTTTCATAAGTAAATCCAATTTGTAATTTTGAATTTTAATGACAAATTTATTTTATATGAGTTTGACCTTCCTATAGGTTAGATAATTAAAAATACCAAATATCAACTTAGTATTTAATGTTAATACACTTGAAATCAAGAATTGAAAAAAACTAGTTTTTTTTTCAAAGGAATTTTTTTGAAAATATTTCAAAATATTTTCTTCTTTAACAATTTCATCTCAGTTATAGGTATTATCTTTTTGTCCAGGGAAGAACAAAGTTGTTCCATGAAATTTTTGCGAACTAAGTAGGTACCTCTACCCTATATAGAATTTTTCACAATTTTACTTAAGCTATTAGGTACCTACCTAATATATTCACTTCATTGAATTTACTGAAGCAATATCCAAGTCGACATTCTTTTTAAGAACACCATGTGTTATTTCGTACCTACTATTTTGTCTTCATTTCCCATCTCATATCTAAACGAAAATTGCGGTTCCGCAGATTTTAGGTATAGGTATACCTACCTACCTTTGGTTTTTCACATCTTTACCATTTTGAACTTTCAATAATTTTGAAACTTTGTCATTTCGTAAGTTTGTCTTTCGAACCTTTGTCTTCCGTAAAGTGTTATTCTTTCCAATAATAAGAAAAATATTTTCTGCAATTACTTTTTAATGATAATAAAAAAAAATATTCATTTGCTTTTATTTTGTCGGTAAATTAGAAAACAATTTTTTTCTATTTGTTTTTATGTTTTTCTCTATACCTAGTAGGTAATTGTAATAATTTGTGACATTTTTTTCTAAAATTACTAATTTAATTTTTTTGTTTCTTTAACTAGGTACCTACCTATTAGTTTTTTTAATAATTAGAAATGTTTGTTTCCTAATTATTAATTTTTGAAGTAACCAGAAATACCTATTTGACAAAGAAAATCGACACTTCCAATCAATGTAAGGTACCTTACCTACCTAACACTTTTTAAGGATGCCTAGTCCCTACCTATGAGAAAAAATATGAAAAAAAATTCGTTAAGTAGCTACCTACCTACCTAAACAATGCCGAGTTTTTTTAAATTAAATTTTTGGTATCGTTTTGTTTTGAAACACTCTTTTGTCACTACAAATAGGTAGGTATTTCTACCACTTTACATCCTTTCTGCCAATCTCTTACTTTAAACTAAAGCTACCCACATTTCCTATCTGAATTACCTACCTGTTGCTGTTGTTTGTTTATTGGTTACAAACCGAAGCTTTTAGTATGTACTTTAAATAAAATCAATTAAATTTACCTAGTTAAAATATAACCAGTATCGACTAATTTTAGGAGTAAAATCCTAAAAAAACTAAAAGTATTTTCCTACCCCAGTTCCTGACTTAAAAAAGAAGCGCCACGTATAACCCCCCTTAACATACTTTGGCATCCAAGATGCTACTGAAATAAAAAATCATAAGCATTTCATAATAAGTAATCATACAAATGGGGAGGTTCCTATCAAAAAGTATGTTTGAAAAGAAGCCATTATCATACCCCATGTTGAAATTTTGGTTAAAATCGGTCCATGTCCAGTTGTCCCTATGTTGAGTTATACCCTGTGTCGGGTTGAGTTGTTATGAGTTGGCTTGTGACCAGTTGCGAGATGATGGCTTGGGTATGATGGGCTGGCGTGACACCTCTAGCAAGTATCTATAAAACTTTGTCTTCTTAGCCACCCTCCTCCCACCACCTTTTGCTTGGAATTGATGTAAATTTTTCAAAAGAGAAAAAAAAGTAAATAATTGTCAGACAATAGCAACCATGTATCTATGAAACTACATATATATTGATCTATGTCACATATTATTTTATTCTACAAGCCAAAAAAAAAAAAAAAGTAAAACAATGGCCGTTGTCGTCGTTTCTATATACCTAATGCTTTGCATATTATGAACCGACGGCATGCTAAATAACTTTACATAGAATATCTATTTCAAATTGCTTTTCTTACCGCCTGAATACGTTTGACAAAGCACAAAACCGAGTTAAGCTAGGTATGTATATGAAGCTTGACAGAAAAAGACAAAAACACAGGAGCAGATCAGAGCAAAAAAAAAGCTCTCGCATTTCACAACAACTTGGCCATGTCGCCCGTCATGCGCATCGCATAGAATTTGTATCTAGATACTCCATTATTTTTGTTCCATTATAAATTTGTTGTCTTTGTTTGACGTTTTTAATTTTATTTTTTTTTTTCGTTAGTACCTACCTAGGTACGAGTCGAGTATATATGAAATTTGATTTGTTAGACACAATCATGTACATTCTGTATGAATGTGTGTGTACTAAATATACAATATAATATGGAGCAGATAGCTGCATACATATGTATACATAAAAAGAAAATAAGCACAAATCGGCTATAGAATTAAGAATCATTTTCTATATGGTTAGAACTACTGGTATCTATTTCTATTGCCTTTGTCATCAGCCATAGGCATATAGAACACATTGAATTTTGTCAGCCATTTTGACATGATGGCATTAGGTTATTTTTCGGTTCGTTTAATTAGTTAAAAGCGGAACGAAATAATGAAATATATGGGTAGCATGTTTTGGATTGTTTTTGTTTGATGCAGAACTGTAAACTTTTATCTATAAACTTGATTTTTAGTGTTTCCGTGATATTATATATTATAACCCTATTACCTAATTTAAAGACAAATATTGTTTAAATATAACCTACCTAATTATTTATTTACACAACTACAAAGTTTTTGAAAGTTAACAGTTATTCGTAGCTCCAAAGCCTTTCTGGCGTCTAATTAAGGACTTGAAGGAGCAAGAAGTTCCTAGTCAATAAGATTTTCTTTTTGCCTCATTCAACCTTAGATTCAACCTTAATCCAACTATAGATATATCCAGATCTAGCTAGGGCATAAATCTAGATGAGGCAGTGCAAAGATGGACAACTCTGAACATGATTTTTATTTGTAGTTTAAACAACTAAAAATATTAACTTTGACAATTTAAAAAATGAAATTGCATTTGGTTATAAAGATTATTCTTTTTCTATTAAGGACGCACAAAAGAACATACCATTTATAACATTCAGAACAAAATGCCATTTATTCTTAAGGAAGCTTATATTTTAAAAGCAGAGGAATGTAAAAAAAATTAATCGATTGTTTAGCTAAAAGGCGTTTAAAATTAAATAAAATCTGTATTGAACGATGTTAAGTTTAATGTTTTTTTCTGTTGACTTATTAACTTATGTACATACATACATACATACATTATATCAATTTAATTTACGTAAGTCTTATTTGTGAAACTCCTTTAATTTCTACTTTAAGTAGTTATGATGTGTACAATTAAGAAATATTTAAAAAAAAGTGCGCATACGCACTAGTGTACTGGTATAATATGTATCGAGACACGTCATAAAACAAATCATTTTATATAAATTTTGATGAAATTTTCAGGAACGATAAAAAGTAACGTATTCAGGCAGTAAGAAAAGCAATTTGAAATAGATATTCTATGGTTATTTAGGTACATACCGTCGTCGGTCTTTAAACAAAAAATAGATGAAAACAATTTGCCTTTATTTATTCTTTTTACTCTTTTTCTACATAAATATACCTAAAATAAAATTATGATCTATCTAAATAGGTGTCTCAGATTTTGAAAATTGAGTTAAAAAAAATATTCTTCAAGCTAATGAATATCGTTGCTTTTGTGAATTAAAAGTTTTTAAATTTTTTAAGACAAGTTAGAAAAAATGTATTTTTATGTTTCTTGTACCTACTATCTTCCTAAGCAAAAATGTCAAAAAACAAGAATTGAGTTTGAAGTATTTTTGAAATCGTCTAACAAACCCTTACTTTACTTGAGACTATAACACAAATATGAAAATTGCTTAAGATGGCAAATACTCCCGACTCATATATATATCGGAAGTTTGGCATAAAGAAGCTCGCAAAATATTTCTTTTAATTAAAATTTAAAAAAAAATCAAAATCTAATCTAATCTTATTTCTGAAAATCTAAATTTTACATTTTGATTTTTTCTCAAGTCATCTATCATCAAGTCACCCAAACTTTTAAAAAAATAAAATTAAATACAAAAACCAATGAACCATTATGAGAAATTATGAAATTTATATTTTTCTTCAAACCCATGAAAAACATCTTCGTCCTCATTATTGACCCCAATCGATAAATGACCATTATTAAACCCTAACTTCTATAGTCATTGAGCATGAAAAAATTGCACTTACACCTACCTACACAAATGTACTGTGGGAAGGAATAATTGCTTAACTAAACTTCCGCCGGTCACAATATTGAATATATTTCCAAATATACTCTTGCAATTATCCTGAGGGCAACATTTATAGGTTTATTGCTGCTCACACGATTGGTGCAGTAATGTTTCTTCTTTGATGAATGAAAATAAATTGTGTACCGTGGTGGCCACATAAAGAGAACACATTTTGCATCTTTTATTAAGGCATAGCTAAAAAAAAATTATTTGCTAATTTTGACGTTCGATTTCACTTCGTTGGTTCTTTCCTAGCAAACCAAAGAGTGGGGTAAAGACATTTTGGCAAGACAATTTTTAAGCTGGGATCATTAGCAAGTCATGTATGCCTTTGTCTACGTTTTCACGGGAACGACTGAAGAAAATTAAATGTGTTTATTTTCTTAAAACACAAATTAGTTACTGATTAAACTTTAACTTTAAGCTATTCAGTTTTTACAAAATTACAAATATTTGTTTAAATTATGAGGCCACTACTGTATATACATATATGTTATATAGATTGAATAATACAGGTAAATTAATGCATGTTCTTTTTTATTTTTAAATTCGTCATCCCTGTAATTTGATCACCTACAGCATTTGAGAGGGTACATTTTACATAATGAACATTTATATACAATACACAATGTAAGACTTGAGGTCATTTAATTTTAATTTTCAAAATTGAATCAACCAATAATTGCAAAGTACCTAGTAATTAAAATATCTATATCTATACTGGGTTAACTGCATAATATTTTTAAAAAAGACTGCAGCGTGTTGGCTGAACCATAGATTTTAATTTATAACTATATACCTAGCATATCGCCTTGAAAACTGTAGCTTGTCTGCCATTTTCTCGTATGCAATGTCAAATCCCATAAAGAAGCTCGTCGACTCATAGGTTTTTAACATTTGCTTATATCTCTGAAAATATATATGTCCTCAAAACATCCAGTTCGAGGGTCCAACTTTAAATAGGTAAGAGCATTGAATAAATTGAGAAACAAAAAATTGCACTTTGTAACGTGTTGAATTTGAGTACGAGTCTTTTTGTTAATATATTTTTTGAGAGGGATTTCAGCAATATTAGTTAGCAAACAACACACTAAGTTTAAGAAATGTTCAGTTTTTAAATAAAAATTATTAGTTTTAAAAATTGTGTTTACCCAAAGTTTTTAAAAACACACGTGCTTAGGTTGTATTGCGGGAAAATATTTACGGCACCCACTGTTTTCGTAAATTTGCGCTGATTTTCAATCTTTATAAATAAATAAACAAATTTGGTGGCAAGATAGTCCATATGGAACCAGGACCTAATAAACCCTCAACCATTCCTGTGTGTGTGCAGGAATGGTGAGAACTTACAATTTTATGCCGATTCCAAACGGCTAGGGTTAGAAGCACCCTATTCTTGACAAGTAGTACTCTTGGAGAATTTTTCAATTTCCCCACACAGACAAAAAGACACAGTAGCGCGTGAAAAACATTTTTTTTTTTTTTTAAGGACGAGAGTCTGAGATTCGAACCCAGACCTCCGGCATAACGGTCCTACCAATTATATCACGGGCTACTTATTGTTGTAAGAAATTTTAAAGTTAAGAGTAAATAAATGAATAGAACTTCAATTTACTAGAAACTATTTGTTTAATTAATAACTTTTTCTACTAAAGTAGTTGATAAAATATCAGATAACACTGAAAAAACTGGATTTTTCTATGAATCATACACCTACTCAATTACACTTAAAAAATAAATCTTTCAGAGATTTGTTTACTGTTTTTCTTAATTTTGTATTTTTTTTTTGTTATTTTTATTCGTGCTAATGGACTATTAGATCAACTGACCAGACCATATACCTTATAGTGTAGTCATTCAACAAGCTGTCTTTGATATTTAGTAGCTCACACCATACTTGAGCGGTTTCTTTGTTTATGATCGGATCTTGTGTGTTGTTTTTGTTGTAATGTATTGCATTTGTTTATAATGCAATTGCAATCGCACGATTGAACACTGAAAAAGTACTACGTATTATAAAACATCATGACAGCTTGAGGGTGTTTTCAAAAATTATTTTTATGTTTTCATATTTTCAAATTGTTCATTGAATAATGAATAATGTATTGGATTTATAAAAAAAAGTCTACATGTAAAGGTTTTTGATTTTTGAAAGTCTAAAGTTTAATTGGACAAATTTGAAATAAGAACATTTAAGAATTTACCGGTAAATTTTACAATTTTTCAACAACGTTTGTAAAATCTAGAAATATTTTGTTTATGTGGTAGATTAAATTTCATTGTCAAGGAGATGGCTCATGGTTAATAAAATTGGACAATAAAAATTTATCAGTTTTGTGTACGTTATGTTGGTCAAATATTGTCAAAATCCTTTATAAAATTTTTAAGATTTTTATGAGTTTTAAGTTATTTAGTTCAGAAAAATAATTTTACTCATACTTTCTTTTTTAAAATGAAAAAAAATTAAATGTTATATATAAAATACATAGAAAAAAATGGTGATGCCAAATAAAATTTATGTTTGTATACAAATTAAAATTGCTAATATATTTTAATAATTCAAATAGCGGAATATGCCTTTTTAATATTGACATTGTCTGATAAAAACCCTTTACATTGATAAAAATGTTTGAATATTTTAAAAACAAACAGATATCAATTTAGTCAAGCTTAACACAACGTCCTCTACGTTTGTCAGCTATTAGACTACAATAGAAACTGTTTTTGAACAGATGTCCAGCATCTGAGTCCTTACAGTTTTACACTATTTGACCCTAGTTTACACTATTTTTAATTTGAATATCAAAAATAACATCTTCAAATTCCAATTTAACACAATTTAATTTTTTTTCAGTCAGTGAGAGATGTCGGTTCTTATTTCGTTTTTAGCATAAGTAAATAAATAAATTTGGTAGCTCGACAATCCATGCAGAACCATAGTGCCTAATTGACTTACAACTTTAAACTATTCCGGTGTGTGTGTTATTGCAGGAACTTTTATTGGAAAATAAAATTAAATTTTCGAAAAAAAAATGTCTGGATGATTTTCCGTCGGATTTTATTTCTATAATAATTTTGAATTAAAAAGAAAGGCCATGTAAATCATCATCAAATAAAATGATTTTAAAATTCTTTTGACTTAGAGTCATAGAATGATGCTTTCTTTATTTTGAAAATTAAAAATAGATAAGTCATATTCTTAGCTACCATTCGAACATTTTAGTAAAGTGATTGCGACTTTACTGACTCCAAATAACAATTGACAATTGACAAGCATAAACACAAACAAACAGTACTGATACTGATTCGTTACTTTCTTATCAATCGGCAATTTTTTTTAATATCTTGGAGAATCAAATTCAAATTTGCTGTATGTCGAAATTATGTTCGTTGTTTTCTATTCGAATAATAATATTTAAACCATATTGGAATAGATAAAAACCAACAAATTTTGAATTAAAAAAATTTTAAACAAACAAATCGTATCATTACTAATTTAAACAGCCGATTCACGTATGTAATGAAACGTCACAACTGTAAGAAAACAAACGATAACAGAAAAAATTTTAGAATAACAATTAATTTGAACAAACAAAAAAATTAAAAATAACATTAATTAAAAATAAAAAAATTATTTTATTAATTTTAGAAAAAAATAACTAGAGAAAAAAATTTTCTAATTATCAAAAAAAAATTTAGTACACAGATATAGTCCCAACTTTTTCACTTGCGATAATTAGTAAGGTAACAAATTGGGAGAAATAGCTGTAAATGCAGATAAGTAGTTAAAAGTAATAAATAATTTATTTTTTCGATCACTCAACTGAAACGAAAAATACGAAAATTTTTATCTCAATTTTTTATATTTTTTTTTATTCTGATATTGAAATGCAAATGTTTAATTTAAATGACTCGACGACGTGAAAATTGTATTAAATTTTAATTTTCTCACAAAAAAACTCACCGAGGTCAAATCATTTTATTTTACAGTTATTATTACAAACACCCCTTTTACTCATGTCATGTTTTCGAATTTCAATGTTCAACAAAATTGTTTTTTCCATGATCCTGTTATTGAACCTAAATCAAAACAAATATTGTATAAAGTGACAAAAAAATCGATGAAATATCAAAATCAATAGCATTATTTGGCTTCAGCATTTCTACTTCACTGGATATCTTTCAAAACCTATAAGGTCGAACATTGTTTCTCTGTCTGAATTCAATTGAAACACACTTATCGCTTGTACATTTCGTTACAAAGTAAAACTTTTTTAAAGAGATTTATGCTTACCTGCCAGCGCCAGCGTGCAAAAGACAAACTTTAAACAACTAAAATGAAATCATAACACAAGAAAACATATAGTATCTATGGACGGGATATATATGTATCTGTACATAGATATTCAGATGCTGCCAGATATAATTCGGCGTTCGATCGCTCACAAAGCAATCGATATTGTGTTTTATCTCTATCGACAGCCCCAAAGCCAGCGCAACTCTCAAACAGCACGTGATCACGATCTTTGAAAAGGTGATGGAGAATAAAACAAAAGTAATCTATAACCTCTTGTGCATTTGGGTCTACGTTTTGGCACCGGCGAACCACTATACAAATTTCACTCGAAACAATAGAGAAATATAGAAGACCAAAAAAAGAAAACCGAATTTGTATCTATGTATATCTATCGATCTATCTATTGATGATTGAGACACTTTATTTGAACATGGTGCTTGTGCATCCGCTGGAATGGATATACCTTATTCCTACTTCTATATGTTGCCGCGAGAGGTCGCCTTCTTTCACAACTCTGAGCGATTAGATGGAATTAAGATTGATTATTTGATTTGGAAATATATAATTATTTGATTCCTGCCAACCTTCAGAATGTGACTTTCGAGTGACAGCTGCGACCGGCTTGATCAAGTTTAATCATTAAAGCACCGCTGTCAATGGAATAGACGAATTAAAAAGTGAGAAAATCACTTTTTCGACACCACAGCGGGGGGTCATTAGCATTCCAAAACATACATACATATACTTTATACTCGCTATAAGATTAGCCCCATCTTCAGTTTCCAAACTGTGATGGACGATGAATCAAATTATCTCTTCAGAAACTTGATTTGATTTAAGATAGATAGATGGGATTAAGTCGGCAAGAAGAGACACAATAAAACCCTCTGATGTTGGCTGACAGATAGTACGACATATGCGCGCGGCACTAGTGTCGGGTCGCGGTGACAACAACTGTGCAGCACGGCCAGATTGAGGTTTTCCTTTTCGATTTAATCGATGAATCGATTTTTCTTTTCGATTTTATGGAGATCACGAACTCGCGTCTAAAATGTCAGGTTTATAGGAATCTATGTGCGCGCTATTCTCCGTGTTATGTAAGTGCGCTCTGCGCATAGCTTCTTACCATCAGCTTTGCTTCGTTCGCGTTCGACTGTGAGCACAAGAGTGCCGAATATTTATTAACGTTTTGTACAGATTTAGCCAAAAGCAAATGAATGGAGAAAAAAAAAATCAATAAAATAAATTTAAAATCAATATACGATCGATGATGGTGATGATGACGATGACGGTGCACAGCAGCGCAGCACAACGAAACGACCGACTGACGCGACCGCAACGATAATAGGCAAACTTTTATGCAATCATGATCAGTTGAGGTTTGTTTTTTTTTTGCTCCTTGTCATTTGAGGATTTTCAAATAGGCGCCATCTAGGCATCTGGCGTGCCACTTAGGTGACGAATTTTCCCTCGACTCAAATCATCAGCTATTAAGTTTGGATCGTATTTTGTGATGCTTGCGACATTGACAGATGCAGTGAGGTGGTGTTGAAGTGTTAAGTGATGTGAAGTGATGGAGTATTTTGACATTGTTAATTTTTGACAACTATGCCTTTTTTTTAAATGAATAAAAGACAAAACTATGTGATAATACACGACTGGTAGATCACTTTGAATAGAGATTATACTTAATTTGCTGACAATTACTGTGACTAGGTATCACTTTTAATTTTTCTATTTTCTTGTGTCAATTTTGTTAATTATGAACCAATTTAGAACGGTATTTTCAATTTGTTTTTACTTAAATTTTATTTTTTGCATTAATTAATGTTTGCTAGGCGACAGGCCTAGGAGCGATTATTCCATATTCTTAAGAAGATATGTGCCATTTTGAATACTCAAATACGTAAAGCTTGGTTTAATTTGTTTACCTATCTTTTTTATCTTTTTTTTTTCATAAAAAATGGAGGCTAAAGATCGCTGCATGCAAAGTGTTGAGCACAAATCTTTCAAGGGGTGATGTCCGTTACTGTTTTTAAATATTATCACGTTTTTTGTTTTTTTAATAAGTTGTTAAACTTAATAATTGTTATAATACTAAGCGTTCGTAACCATGCAACTCATAAACAAATTTGAAAAACTTCAGACCATTATAAATTCGGATCAACGAATGGTAAGCAAGATTTTTCAAAACTCAAAAAATAGTGAATATTTGAATAGTTTTTTTTATAAATTTTTTCTGCTTTCGCATAAGAATTTTGATTTGAATCAGATGAACCGTTTTTGAGAAGAACGAAAATTAAAAAAAAGGAGGGAACGGTACTTCCCACACTTTGGAATTCCATTCAATAAAAGTGAACCATGTATCAATTACAATTTATTAATTTTTTTGGAAGAAAACCGTTGAGATTTCTGATTTTTCGAAATGGCCAAAAAAATTATTGCAAGTACCTACCCTTTTTTTGGTTTAAAAAAAAATCGAAAAAATGTGCAAAGAACATTTAAAACTATGTTTCAAGAAAATCCACTCTTCTTTTATGCTGTAGCTCATCGGACAGATAGGCAGACAGATAGACATGATTGGACTCACCTTTTCCGACTCTGCTACTTTTCACGAATATAAACTTGCCCCTTAGTACCATAATTGCAAGTAAAAAAAAGCATTGCAAAAACTTCTACTAAAAATAATGCTTTTCCAAAATATCGTTTTTAATTACAATTATTCGCAGTAAATTCAGCCGCTGTTAGGTAACTGAAGATCGATACACTGATTTCAAAACACATTAATGCAAGTTCAAAATGATTTACATTAAAAAAAAAAACAATTTCAATGCATTTGAAAATTATTGGCATTTAAGAAAAAAATACTCCAAGTTCAATTTTTACATTTTTTACATTCAAAAAAATTTTATCTATGCAAGACGGAAACTATTGCAATTAAATATAAATTAAAAAAAAAAAAAAAAAACATTCAAGAAAAAAAATTAAATTAATAATGAAATATTTAGCATTAAGCCCTGCGTTGAAAATTCGTGTTAATTAAAAAAAAGCATTTTTTTTTTCTGGCCTTGACAAAATATGTAACTGTTTGTACCTAGTGAACTGAATTTGCCCCCTAAAAATTTAATATGGCCTCGTCATCATGAAGCCTTCAAGATGAAGGAATATTATTATTTTAACAACAAATATTTTTGCCTTCTTTCAAATATATCAAAGTACAAATATGTAACTGGATTAAGTGCCATTTTCTGAAACAAAACTTAAATAAATAAGTTGAACAATAAATATAGTATAGGTGATTATGTGATAGTTGATCAGGCGCATCACAAGAGCTTAAGTTGAACATAAATACTAAAATTTCGTATCAACAACAGCTCTAAATATTCGTATGCTCTCCGATGTCTAGATTTTATTACTTTGTAGGCAGCATACTTTGGACTGACTTTTGTAATTTTATTCAGTTGTACCTACAGAAATAAATATTTCAATGCAGCATCTTTCATTTCAAAAATACTTTGTTTTATTTTCCTTCAGAATGCTCAAGTATCTACTACTTCAAAAAAACAACATTTTTCCTTTTGCTGTTATTTTTACTAAGAACATTTGCATTTAAAAATATATGCACCTCCTTTTTGATGAAATTAAAACAAAACTATTTGACAAAAAGAAAAAAACATACATGCCTTCTTATTGGAACGACCTGTACGTTTACGGCTCCGGCCGTTCTGCAACGATCACAAGCCCTTTGTTATTTAAAAATCACAATTCAAAAGAAAAGTTATTTTATACTAAGTACTTTTTTTTACGCATAATCTTTTTATTTTATTGACATTTCCCATACTGATTAAAACAAATTTCCATTACAAAAAAAAACCTTCCAAACAAAGCGGGTCGTCAACCGATATTTTAATTCAAAAATAATATTTTCTCAGCCTTATTAACTCTTAACAAATAACACAATTCATTTATTCCAAGTAAAAAATATTGTATGCAACAAAATTTACAAATCTTTTCCATAAAAAAAAAAAAAAAAAATCCCACCCATTTTGGGTGAATACCCAAAAATATCTATCGATAATTTAAGAGAAAAATAAAAAAAATAAAACGATAAGTCGCGGCATCGATAAACAATTTGAAGCTTTAAAATTTATTAAAACCAACATAAAATGTACATAAATAGTCATCATTCTGATATTGATTACTTTATAATGATTCTTAAATAAAAAAAAGAAAAGTTTTATTTGTTTTTTGATTTGCAACTTCAACTCGAAAGCACAAAAATATGGAAAAAGTTGCCCAACTGTCTGCTACAGCAAAAAAAAAATACCATCGAAATAGTCATTTCTTACAGTGGGACAGCATCACGTAAGAATACAATAAAAAATTTTAAAAAAAAGTTTTTTTTAAAAGTATTTCTTGGTAAAAAAAAATAAAAATATAACCAACAAGAATTCAACTTGTTGTAAATTAGTAAAAGATATTAATTTTAAGATTCCATGAAGTAGATTGTGTGCCTATAGGGTTAGTAAGTTAGATGTAAGTTATTAATAAGTGGGCTAGTTTTTTTGCATTTTTGTCTAGCTTTAAGATATTTATAAGTTTGAATTAAATAAAAATGAATTTAAAAAAAAACTTTTAAAAATTAAGAAGCTCTCGAATGAAGACCTACAAGTGAGGCTTAAGGGGACTTGGGTTTGTGAACGAGGCTATAGCTTCTTTGTAAATCTGTTTTTTGTTTGAATCTATATTTTTAAATTTATTATTTTTTTTAAGAATACTTTAGTTTTAAAAGTGGTTTAATCTATTTCAACCGATAACCAAGAAGACCTTTGGCTTAAGGAGTGCCACCTTATTGAGTTTTATGAAGAAAAGAAAATATTTTTCAGAAAAATGCTCAGAATAATATATGTGTAAACAAATTATATTTCCTTTCAACAACAGCCTTTGCTCAAAAAGTTTCAATTTTTTTCATTCAAAATTTTTCAAAAAGTTATATTCTATCATAAATTCAAATTACGAGTAATATAGGGAAAAATTATTTCTCCCATTTTATGTTGAATTTTCTGGTATGAATTGATTTTAATTACAATTTGGTCCCACTGTGCGTGTAGTTGTCACATCTTATGTGGTATTTTCACTCTTGCCATGGTGATAAAAGCCGATGACAAGCTCTGTGTGACTTGACTTCAATGAAGCTCTAATCTTCCTGCATGCGCCAAGCACGGGCACACTTTGAACTGCGAAGTTGGTTATACTTATGTTGGTACCTATCCATATTTTTCTAAGAATTTCACTTTTAAAGCCGTGGGAAAATTAATTTTTCAAAGTTTCGTCGGCCTCGAATCTCTCATGTTCGGTTCATGTCCCTCTCAAGTTGTAGCATACTGATTGCATTCATATTGTCGTCGTCGTCGCCGTGCGTCGACTCTGGTGGCTGAGGCATAAAGCACAGCTGCTGCTGGCCCCCCGCAGTGGATGGCGACCCACCGTTATATCGGTCGTTTCATTAAATAGGCGGCACAGAGCACTTCGTAGGAGTGTATAATAGTATAGCACACATTTATATTTTACAGATGCATTGAAGGAAGGTACGGTGAATATGGCATTTGGGAAGGAAACAAAATGTTATCTCGTTATGATGCGATGCTCTAACTATATGCCTAACAAATGTGAACATTTTATGAATGGAAATTATTTTATGACCGTGTTCGCTACGGTTTCTGAGGAAATGTTCTAGTTATTGTAGTAAAATGCTGATAAAGTTCGAAGAAAATTAAACGGTTTCCTATATGATTAGATATTTTCAATTTTTTTTATGAATGGAGAGAGTTTTTATTTGTTTTTTTTTTCAAATTTGTTTTTGAAAACAAAAAAAATAAATTCCGTTGTAGTAATTAGCTAAGTAGAAATGGGAAAAGGTGTTTAAATTGCAATGCGTATACATTACGCTAACTTATACATTCTTTTACTTTTTTGTACATATTGCAATTCGTTTTCTACGGTTTGTTTTTGTTCCCAAAGTTTCCTCTAGTTCTTTGGTGTTTGTGTAGAAATGTTAGTTAGTCACAAAATGTAAGTTTTGGAAATTTGATTAGCCTCCTTATCTCTTTCAAATAGAATAAATATAAGAAATCTCTGAAAATTCCTTAATCTGGGGATTTAAATATGGAATGGAATTAAATGCATGTATCACTCAAATTTTTGCATAATCTTCTGAAAAGATTTATTTTCCGACTTAACCAAAACTGAATCTCTTATACTTACGATATTTTTATAAACGTTCGCCATTTAGCAGAAAAAAGCAGATAAGCTTGTCTAAATTATATTATTTATGGATCTTTTAGTTTTTTCTAATGGGGTTGTGTTAATAATAAAATTTGCAGAAAATCAATTATTTTTTAGCTATGCCGTAATGTCTGACTTCAATTCAATTTGCGTTATTTAACTTTAAAATTTAATCAATTGTTCACGCTTTGGCCTAAAATTGTACTAACAAATATACTGTAAAATTAACTTTTAGATTAAAACGAACCTTTTCAGGCAATAAACTGTCTTTTCAGTGATTATCTAATAATAAATGAAAAAAAATGTCAATAGTAGTTCAAATTTATTAATTTAGGTTCCCTAAGTAAGGAAATTCTAGAATTTACCGGTAAGGCTTAGAAATTGTCAGCAACATTGGTAAAAGTTGAAAATGTTTTGTTTTCATAATTCATTTCCCACTTTTTGAGCAAGGCATTTGTAAATTTTGGAATTCGTTGGAGTCTGCAAAGCGTGCTAGAAAAAAACTGTTTATATTTGCCCCTGTCTGGCAATTCAACATAACCTAACGAACATATTCTAACAACAAATTCAAGGCCTACCTGGTAAATTCTAGAAATTAAATATTTCAGGAACTTAGAGTACCGTTTGAAAATATTAATGTCCAAAATTAATATTGTCGAAAATAAATTGTATATTTATTTTATTTTATGTCACTAGTTTTAAATTATTAAATTAAAAATGTCTGCGACAGTTTTAAGGCATATCCAGACCAATGCGAAACAACACGTTGTCAAAGTTATTGTTTTTCCGACGTCACGACAGTTTCGCACCACAATCGCATTGTTTTTAATAAACCTTAAATGTTTAATTAGTTTTTTAACTTCCTTTGTAGAAACCGGCTTTTGTTTTTAAACAATTATGTCCCGAACACTCTTAAACGGTTATAGTAAAAGATTAGCATTAATTTACAGTTTCTACAATAAAATCTATAAAATCTAAGTTTTGTGTGAAAAAGTAAAATTTAGATTGACATTCCCAATGAAAAACGTATATAATAATGAAGGCGTATATATGTATAAATTACAATTGAAGTTTATAGTAAATACAAGTCAATTGGTCCAAAGAAATTTTGTCTACCCTTTGAGCCTATTAAAATAATCATATGCGTCTCGCTTTTGCTTTCACATTTTCATCAAAATAAACTCACAGAACTATAAAATAAAAAAGCTATGCCGCGCTATTGACATTTTAGTTATTGGTCAAATAAATTTATTTATAGCCGACATCGGCCACAACGGCATTCATGGCCAATGACCAAGACCATTGACACTAAAATATTTAAATTTATAGCAAAGATAGTTTTTATATCAACTGAGGGATCATGACATCGAAACAGGTAAAAAATGCCGTTATTTTATTTTAATAAATAAAAACTTGTAAATCGGATAAAAGTAAATTTTAATTAAATTTTTCAGAATGTGCAGATAAGTAGGGCTGCTGCGTAATAAAACTTATTATTATTATTATTTTGTTCGTTGTATTGAACCTTCCAGACGCACGTTCAGCACACGAACAGTTATAACGAGAAGCTGGGCGATAAAATTAGTTTCCTTAGTTCATTCAATGTGAAGATGGTAAATGAATAAACCTTTTATAAGAGTAGGAATGAATGATCGATGGCATACAAAAAAAAAAACCAATGCCTGCGGCACAATTTGTACTCGTTGGATTAATGTTGAGTACTTATTATTTTTTTTTTTTTTACTTCAGATCTGACCTAGTAAGATGAAATTTCTACATTTCTTGATGTTGGTATTTCTTATTGGCACTTTGGTCAGTTATAAAAAAATTTAAATAAAAATTTATAATAATAAAAAAGGGGAACTTAAGTTGTTGACCCAAACGGTCAGGTGGGATCTTTTATATGCATTAGATGGGCTTTGTTTATGTAGTATCGTCGAAATGGTTTTATAAAAAGGAGATTAAAGTTGTTGGGGATTTGATATAGGTTATACATTTTTTTATGTCATTCTATTTGTGTGGTCTTTTCGAGTGTTTGATGGTAGAGTTGGTTGGGGTGTTGGATTGTGAAGATTAGATGTTTGCTTCTTTATTCGACAAAAAATTATCGATGTTCAAAAAAAAGAAGCAATTAGTAGGTACTCGTATAGGTATTAGTGGTAATTGATAGCACTTACAAAATTTTAAAGTATTACATAAAAAAAAAAATGTTTAATGGATAAGTGAGAATTTAGTGGGTGTACGAGTAACGAGTACATATTGAGCAACAAGATTGTATCGGATTTTATGTTTTTTTACGTGGAAATTTGTGAGACAGTTTTGAACATAGATACAATATTTCAAAATACGTAATGAAGGAAATATAACTTTCTAGTTTGTACTAGTTTGTACTCTTGAGTAAAAAGTTGGGGTTTTTCTATGACGTTGTGTTCAAGCTCAAGGTCCAATTAATTAGGACCATTTTGTTTGCTTTGTTTAAATTGATTGCTGTTATCAAGGCTACATTATGATGGATCCAATTGTCAAGTTTTGCAAAATGGAAATCCAAAGTGGAGTTATAGACAGGGCTGTATACTTTCACCAATATTGTTCCTCTTGATTATCAAGTAATGTTCTTCACGCAGAATGGGAACGGAGGAATTCAATGGAATCTGCAATCACAACTTAAACACTCTCTCATGGAACCTGTTAAAATGGTATAAAAAGTTATACTTGATCAATGATCACTGATCAGGTCGGGTACCCATTGACTCTATCAATCGAAGATGTTAATGTCAATGGATTGGCCATACGCTTCGAAAGAATACCGATAACAAGTGCATTGCGAGTCAAGCGATGCATGCAACACCCTCTCACGTTGGTAGGCAGACGAGCGGGTCGACCTAGAAGCACTTGGTGAAGAACAAAGCACGATCTAAGAGAAGAAACGTACACTATGGCATGCAAGCGTAGTACAGGCCCTATGCCCCACAAGGGGAAACTCACGGACATAATTAGGTCCGAGGAAATAAGTTGGCAATATTAGCTGAGATATTGGTACATATATCCGATCCCTTAATTTTTTTGAGTGTATTTCGATTGGCTTTCTTTTCTTCAGGTATAATTTTCAGTTCATTATTCATAATGATAATTATAAATAACCTCAAAATTAAGTCAAAGAAAGCCATACAAATAATTTGGAACAATTAATAAGCTTTTAATATTCACAAAAATATACACTCAAGGATCACACATTTTATAGAAATTTGTTACTCAGTTCTTGAGACTATATACTTATGGAATCATTTAAATATGCAATATGCATATTTTCTAATGTAGAAGAATGTTGCATAATATATACCCAGATTCAATTCAAATAAACATGAACCTGTTCACAAGATTAATAGCTTTAACTTGGAAAATTATTAGTGCTCGGACATTTTTCAACACAATAAAATGCCATAATTACATACATTGTTATTTTTTTAATATCATAAACGCCAGAAAACATCTATAACATCTTACACCTACACTAATCTCTGTGATTTAATCATAATTCATAAATTAAACCGTTAAGTGTATCGTTAAAACCTATCAAATTACCTCTAAATCACTATGCGAGACGCAGAAAAAAAAACTTGACATCTGAATCAGCAGCTAAAGCAATAACCTAAATGACAGACGCCATGCCACTCAAGCCCCATAATTTGCTTGTGGCCCCAAATTAAGAGTGTCGATTCGATTTCGTTTAGTCAAACTAAACACTCCTACACAAAAGTGAAACAAAAAATTGAATATTAAATAATTTAGATTCGATTTTGTCTTAATATCATTTGAATATAATTTTCATTCACTATAAAGCACTTTGAATGCTTCTATTTGAAATTAAGAAGTGATATCTATAAACTAATATACAAGAAAATAATATACCTAATAGGTACATAACATACCTACATATATATTATGTAGATTCTAGTGCGGTAGTGCTTTGGACTATTAAAGCTTAATTCAAAAACGATGAAGATGAGTATTAGGATGGTGTTTAAGATATCTCTATTGAATTTTATTCATTTGAAAGCAAAATTAACAATTCATAAATGAAACTTATACTTTTGTTGAATGAATAGCTATTGTTAAGCGTTGTGATATTTTTTTTTATTTCTTATCAGGAGCTAAAATCTATTAGCTTTTATGTTTAACTTACAAATTAGAACTGGATTTAAACCTGTACTCGGATTCAGAGAAGTTTTTTTTTAAACTTTTCTTTTCTTGGGAACATTTTTTTTTCAAAATTTTTTCTGTAAGTAGTACTCGACGGGCACGTCTCGAAAAAAAAATTAATTATTATTATTGTTTTACTAATTCCCCCACCTACGTGTGCTATGCTGAAACGGGTCTACATTGTTATGAAAATTGTGCAACTTCCAGAGCAGAGCCTACCAAACATAGTGCTTTAGCATTTTCTGAGAAGGAATACGGTGTTTTTTTGTATGAAAGCAGGAGTTTGAAGTTGAGTTGTCTATTATCCATGAAAACTATTCAACAGAAGCTGGATGAGAAATTTCATTCTGTTCTTCAACTTCCTTAGTGTATAAGGAACTCAATAACAGTTTAATAAACTGGAACTATTTACACGATGGCTTTGGTCACAAGGAACTATTGCCTCTAAAAATCAGACCACATAGAGAAGATTTACTTCGAATTTGCAATCCCTACAATTTACGAGAAAATTATTGGAATTATTGAACTGGTCAAACTGGAAAATTCTTGGTAAATAACGTTGCTAGAAAAACATAGTTTATCAAAAAATCGATTTAAAGTTTTTCGTCATTAAAAAAAATATAAAAAAAAACCTTCGAAATATGTCATTTGATATCCTCCAATGTTTGTGATAAGAAACTAAAAAGTGTCTTTTGCAGGAAAAAATTGAAATGAAAGTAATAAAAAACTTGCCGGGGGAGGAAAGAGGGTTTTTTTGCCAAATGCAAAGTGACACAAAAGTTTTCAAGATGTCAGCTTATGAGCTAAGTTTATGACAGTAGGGTGGGGAAAATGTTTTTACTTTTGCGGTTCGTTCTGTATGCCAGTGTTTTTTTTTCTATGATAACTCTGAATTTGCGATTCCGGTATTGTGTAAACGTGAAAAAATAATATTCAAAAATGTGGGGAGGTGATTTTCGATTTTCTTATAAACAGAGTTGATCTGATTTTAATCAAAATATTTATACAATAGCATCTAAAATTTATTAAAAGTATTCAATACGTAAATTTTCAAAGTTTGAGGAAAAAATATAAAATTATTTTTTGAATACCTACTAAATATTTCTAAAAGAGTTCTACCAAAGACCATATAACATGTTATATGGTCTTTGGTTCTACCCTCAAGTTTCAACTAAGCATGTGTGATGAGTGTCATGAAATAAAAAAAAAATCAAATTATTATTTTACACTTATGCCCGGTTGCACGAAATACTTCTTATTATTTATTCCATCCATAAATTTTAAATGACAAATGACATCAATTGCACCTCACAATTTAAGTTCTGAAAGCCAATAAACGAACTACTGAACTAAAATGTCCTTTTCCTACAAAATTCCACTGAGTATTTATCATTTTCTAATACTTTTTTTGGCATTGTTTAAATACTCAGTAGGACTCATTTTTCTATCTCACTTCCACTGGTGAAACTTTTTCGTTCAGTTCTTAAAACATTAGCATTGATGCAACCCACGACAAATTTATCTAGCCGATACATTTAAAAGCATTTCAGCAAAACCTAATTTTAAAAGGTTTTGGTGGGTTTGCAAGTGGACTTAAAAACGGTGTGATCGCACAAAGAAGTGAGTATTTTTTTATTTGTTTAAGATTTAAGATTCTGTTGAAGGAAATTTGAATAAGAATATTTTTTTTTCTTTATTCGCACAACTTGTTTTGTTTTAAGCAATTTATTAACACAATGGTATCTATTGAAAATTATTACAAAAAAAATAATTTTAATTTCAAATCAACAGGTATAAGTAAAAATGCAAAACTTTGTTGATAAACTTCTTATAGGCTCTGAAATTGTTTATGCAAATTCTTTAATTTTCATGCTGTTGACCCACCCTAGTTTGCTTCCAAGATTTTATTTATACAAAAGTATTAGAATAACGAGATTGTGAGTCATTTTATATTTCAAAACCTCTTTAAAAAAATTTAAAAAAAAAAATGTTTTATTGATTTTTCTATTTATTGAACTAGATTTTGTTTGGCTTACAGACAAACGCAAGCTCGCAGATAATGTTAATCATTTTGGAAACTATTTTAAAATTTAAAATAAATACTATAAAAACAACGTAAACCTGCCAAAAATTAATATTTTTTAAATAATCTCTATATTATAGTTGATTTTAAATAAAAATTGAAAGAAGTGGGCTTCTTTCTTATTGATGGCACAGTATGACTCCTGTGACAAAAGATTTAATTGTTAATTTTCTGCTTTTCATGAATAAATAAAATAAAAACAAACATAAAAACATAAATTTTATTCTAGTCATAATTAAGTTTTTATGTTTTTTTTTTTTTTGTTTTGTTGATTTTAAATATTCAATGTTTTTAAATTTTGTTCTAGCACGCATACTGTCATAATAAACCCATTAAATATCAAAGAGGCGTGTTATTTGTCTCCTCACCACCATCTCGTTTATTTAGTCTGATTCATCAGCCTATTTTTAAAACATCGATACAAACTAGCTTATAGAAAAGTCTTGTTTAATTAATTTTATTTTTATTAAACAAGCTGAAACAAAACAAGAAAGACAAAAAGAATCTATGCAAATAACAATCAATTAACTAATGAACCTTAATAATGTCCAACACCCTCTCCAACTTTGAATTTGTTTTTATTTTATGTATATTTTGTAAAATTGATATGTCTTTTCGATTTCATGGCAAACGCTTATATAGTTTAAAACCCTAAAATTGATAGTAATCAAAAAAACAATTATCCATGTTTCGGAATTAATTCCACCACACTCCTGAGAACATCTTCTAACATCACATCAATCAGCAATTAAATTGGGAAATTATGGAAAAGAAAAACCTATATCTTAGATTGACACAACTCTCACGTGATGTCTTTGATTTGAATATTGTAACTACAAACACCGACCGGTGATGAAGCTTAAAAAGTATTTAAACTGAGTTGAAAAATAAAAAGAAAATTTTGGGACTGTTCCCTTTGCCATCTGATCGAAATCACCGAAGCTATTAATTCCCTACGAAAAATATCGATAATGCAACTCTGTCCAGGCAGCCGACCGACCGACCGACACCGGCTAGATAATCCATGTAAATCGTGTTATTCATGACAAATATTTTAGTTGCTTGATGCTTTTTGGTTTCTTTTCTTATCGTATTTAGCTCTTCTTTTTATCGCCAGTTTAGTTTCATTAACATTATATCGAAATAAATATCGAAAAAAGCCTGAAAACCGAGTTAATCTAAGCCCGGTAGCTCCAAGAGGCCAACTAACAAAATCGAACTAAAATGTTCGAATCGATTTTCTTCGATTTTGCATGTTATGCGTGATGATTATGTATCGATAATGATGATTCAGACAAAAAGTATTTTAAAGATAAGAATATTATTATTTTTATTTTTATTATTGAATTTTATCTATGAATTTTTTAGTATTATAATTTCGTTTTCAAAAGAAACCGGTTGGTTGAGCATTGAAAATAGAATTTGAATAGTCATCCTCATCAGTGTATCGTTTTTTGTATTATAGAGAAATAATGCCATTGATTGTTTTATTTTATTTTTCCTCCAAACCCGCATCCCGCTTCACAATATTTCAACAGAAAAAAAAAACAGATAACATTTGAAACATTTAAAATATAAACCAGATAAACTTTACCTTGCTGTTGCCTGTTCGAATTGCCAAAAAAAAAATGCGGCATATTTGATGTTTATTGGTAGTAAGTATCTAACTTATTGATTTTTGCCCGACAAATTGGGAAGACATTTATTTGAAAGCGATTTTCATTAGGTAATCATACCATTTACGTCTTATTTGATATTATATTTATGGGTGGTTAGTAATTTGGTTATTAATTTAGTATAAATATGCAATATGCATCGTACAATTTTATGAAGGTATAATTATAGCAATAAAAACATGTTAACTTTATGAGGGTGTTTTAAATTGATTCATAATCGAAATAAATCAAATAATATTATATCTATCTAAAAAGACGCGTATAGCTATCGTGGTTATTGAACAAAAATTACTGAGACAATTTATATTGAAAATGTTGCTTAAAAATTTGATATAATCAGGCAAATTAAATTAATTTTCTTATCGATTTATGATGTTGTTCTCATCACTGGAATCTTACAGATTTTTTTGAAAAAAAAATAGACCAACCGAACTTGTGGTTTATACGAACCCCACAGGACACAAAACATTTTTTTGCTGTATTGACAAATAAAATAAAAATATAAATACATTTAGATAAATAAACAAATATTACTAAGAGAACGAAAAAAATGAAAAAACCCAGGTTGATACAAAGAAAAGTGAAAAAGATACCAAAAGTTTTTTACATTATTCAAAAAAAAGTAGCTTTGGTAAAAACGATTCCATCTGATAAGCTTCGGACATAAAGTCTCCACTTTTGCAAAGAACCAGAATCGCAAAAATTGTGACTTACATATTGTTGAACAAAACTTTTCATTGCATTTATCATAAATCCGGAATAGCTTCTGTGATGTATAAGAACAGTTCATTATTTTCGTTTTTTTTTGTTCCTATAATTAAACATATAATAGCAGTAGATAACAAATTGTCAGGTCATCGCCATTTGAAAAAAAAAACATGATTTCTAGACTAACTTGGGGTCGCTGCGGTAAAAAAAAAAACATATTCACAGAATCATTTTCGAGATATTAAAAAACTTATATTATTACGAATTGATCCATGTGGAGTGTAGATGGAAAAAAATAAACTAAATATTTGCAAGGTTTTAAATGAAAGATAAATTCTAAAGACAATCTGCAAGTGCACAAAATTTAACAGTAAATAAAGTAGCTACAGAATAGTTTGCTTTATCCTTTATCATTATTATATTTATATTGAAGTTTTTTCTTAAATACTCTGTGTTTTCTTTGTAAAGAAATCATTTTAAACAAAAAATTAAGTTTTGTTTTGAAGGTTTCAAGTTTGAAATCAATTCCCAATAACTATTTTTCAGAACAACTTTACTTGAAAAGCAAATTAAAGAATGGAGTAGCAGCTTTAAAAACGGTATTCAATAACATTTTAAAAGTTCCCCTTATTGTTTTATACTTTGTTCTCTGTATAAAGTATTTAGTCACATGTTTTTTTGATTTTTTCTTAAGACCATAAGTAACGATACCTACCATACATTTTTTTTTGCCCTTTCGGAAAATTAGATTTTTTTCTAAAAAAAAGAATTCAGCGAATTAAACAAAAGTCAATACATTTAATAAGATATTTGCTACATTTTAATGAACAAAAAAAAATTCCAAAATGTGTGAAGTAATGTTACCTCCCATAGAATTTTTTTTTTGATCTTCGATTTTTTTAGAAACGATTAATCTGTAATCCAAATTTTTATACAAAAACGTCTAAAATTTGTAAAAAGTATTCAATACTTAAATTATCTAAAATACTAAAATTTTGAGTTCTGAAAACAAAAATAAAACTTTCTTCTTGAAAATTAAATATTGAAAACGGCTCAATACATATTTACATAGGTAGATATATTTTAAAATTTTGTACCTACAAACAAAAATATTAAAGAACCGTTTTCAAAAATTTCAAACGGGAACTAAATTTTGATACATTTTTTAGTGTATTATTATTATTATTCATAAAAGTATTTAAACAGTTTCAACAAAAATTCCCCAATTTTTTTATATCTGACTAAGATGACGCACTAACTCCCAGGCATCCCAGTAATCTTTTTTTGAAAGTTGCGTTTTTAGAACATAAAATTTAATATAAATCTTAATTTTAGTCATAAAAAATGACAAGAACGAAAAGATGTTTGGTCGGTATACCGAGATGACTCCGAGAAAAGACTTAGTTTTAAGAGATTGGGACGAGGCTGAAATTTTACGATTGGTCTCCTCTCATGATCAGCCCTAGGCGTCTATCCGAACAAATACCAAGGAACATTTCATCCGTTGGGAATTATTTAATATTATTAGTATTTATTGAAGGTTTTAATAACATCTAAGGCATGTAATTCTACTAACAATTAAATCTAAATATCTTTGGATCTACAATTTTTTTCAACTGCACCATAAAACTCGAAAATAAGACTAATGAAAAAAACTTGCTTCAAAGTCGCTAAAATTTAAAACAACGAACATCCTAATTCATAATTGTGACATTTAAACCACACAGATCTTCCGATAATTCCAACCAACCAAACAAAACCAAAATCTGAATAGATTTGAATCATATAAAGTCAAGTGCTAATATTCTCGTGAAACACGTTTCTAAGCTTATTCAAATTTTATTTAAAACATAACAAACCATAATTTAAGATTTGTCATCAAAGAAACCTTTTTTTATTTCTTAGAACTATTTTGGAGTAAGGATTTGATTTTACATATCACAACAACTTAAGTATGAAATAATAATATAAAACAAGATTATCTCTTTATTTAAAAGTTAAAAATAGTTAATAATATAATATTAAAAAAAAACAAGAGAATATATAAAATTCCCATATAATGTATAATTAAATCAAAGACACTCATCGAAGAAAAACTCCACTTTAAGCTGTTTTGAACGATAGATATAGAGAGATAAAAATGCTTAATCAATTGACATAATTTAAATGTTGACAATTTGTTAAGTTGGCAACATACAGGATTTATACCTAATTGGCTTCTACTTCAAGCATAATAACTAATGAAAGAGTCCTTCAAGTCTTACCGAAAGTGATCAGTTTTGTTTTGCGGCAAAATGTCTATTCGCTGTTAATACAAACCAATCAAACGGGATTTCTCTAATCGAAATGGGTGTGTGCTTGAAATAATTAAGCTATTTACCACTATTGAGGAAATTAACTATTCGAGAAAACTAATTACCCGCGATCAACATCATAGACCTCTCTGCAATGCTTACCAATGCCCACACGAAAAGTATGGGTATAGGAGCTCCGCAGTCCGCATATCACATAAAGTTGGAGGCCTGCCTGCAGTGTGTTCATTTAAAATTCTGACGGATGTTAGAAAAATCACAACTTAAACTAAGCGATAATGATAATTCAATTAGTTTTTATATTTTCTTGTTTATTGATTACAATATGATATATATACCCTTGGTACGTTTAGATAGTGCTTGTACTTTTTTATAAAGTTTACAGATATATTTTGAAATTAATATATGCTAATGAAGTGTGACAGTTTTTATTGAACGAATTTCTTTGATCTTAACGATTTGAAAGGGCTTTTTAAATGTCCTTTCATGTTTTTATTAATTCTGTGACATAAGTTCTGTTAAATACTATTGCATTGAAAATTAAAGCCAAATGCCGCCAAATTCGTTACTAATCTCTGTCTATCAATTTTTTACAAAAAGACTTCAATAGTTTTATCTAGAATGGGCCTCCCAAACAAAGGTTCGGATTTTTAAAATTTTACTCAAAGAAAATTTTAATGATTCTAGATTTAGAGGCATAACCCAATCTAATGTGCACAAATAAAACCTGGGGAAAAATTTATAACAAGTTTCTTAAAATAAAAAAATGCATATACGTATACGACAAAGATGAAAGAGATCAACTCTGAGTTCCTTAGGTTAGGTTAAAGTGGCTGTTGGCCTGGAAGTCCAACACACTTAGACCAAAAATTAGGTCCGTTGTGATACCACATGGATCAGTTGATCAACCTCCCTCGTTGAACCATTTTGAGCTTCGAATGAAGCGCAGGAGACAGGTGATGTCGCAGTTTACCAGATCGCTAGGATCATCGAAGAAGAATTCTCCTAAATGGAGTCTTTGTGATAGGGCGGGACAGGTACATAGAAGATGAGAGACTGTTTCCTCTTCCTCTTCGGCCCTGCAACTCCTGCAGAAATCATTTGCAGGAGCTCCAAGTCGAAGTGCATGTCTGCCTATTAAGCAGTGTCCAGTGAGGACACCTATAACATAGCTTATATGCAATCTATTCAGAGAGATCAACTGCTTAGAGCGTTTAGCACTAAGTTTAGGCCAAATTAATTTTGTCGCTAAACAGGTGTTATTCCATCTGAGGTTTGTTCTCTCTATAGTTTCTTGCTTTAGCATAAGTTTGCATGTAGCCAGAGGCATACCCACACTAGCTTTGTGAGCCAGTAGAGGTAGACTTGTTCCTTCTTTTGCAATTTCATCGGCTTTGCAATTTCCTGGAATGTCTCTATGGCCCGGCACCCAGCAGAGGTGAATATTGAACTGTGTGGCCATCTCCATAAGAGATGATCGACAGTTTAGGGCTGTTAGTGAGTTCGTAGAGACAGAGTCCAACGATTTTAACGCGGCCTGACTGTCTGAGAAAATACGTATATCTTTTCTTAATATAACGTTTTCTCTCAGCCAGGAGAGGACTTCTTTAATAGCCAGGATTTCAGCTTGGAACACGCTAAAGTGATCAGGTAGACGAAATGAGAGACTCAGGTTTAGTCTATCAGAGTATACGCCTCCACCAACCCCATCATCCGTTTTTGATCCGTCGGTGAAGAAGTTGATATAGGATCATCGTTCAAAAATGAAGCTATGTTGGTTGAATTGAGGATGAGTTCCTTAAATATATGTAAGTAGATGTTGGTTGAATTGAGGATGAGTTCCTTAAATATATGTAGAATTCGTGAATTACTCAACTTTCATTACTATCAATTGTGTTCAGATTTAATATTATGTTTTAAGAAGAAGTGACAATCATAGAAAAAAAAAACAAAGAATCCTTAAGAAAAAAGAGTTTGAAGCATAACCCCGGTTATTAAGCAGATAGATTCTTACGGAGCATCTGATTTGAACCTGACTTCAATAAGAATAGAAGAATATAAATAGGCATGTACAAAAATCAAGCATTTAATAAAAAATCCAAGTTACGGTGCGTGGTCCAATTACCAAAAAAGTTGATTTTGCCATACAATACGCCATTCTGTGATATCGCTTTGCACCTAGGAGTTGTCTGTCGGTAAATCGGGCTCGAACCTAAATGGTTAAACTGATTTGCATTAAATTTGGTACAGAAAATTGAAATATTTTATTCAATCATCATCAATGACTAAAAAAGTTCTATTCTAATTGTGTACCTTAAGAAAAGGCCTTTTATTCATTTAGATAAAAGGAAATTTGTACAGGTCTCTTTAAATAACAAAAATTAGACATTGATGCGAATTTAGTTCAAACATCTAGTTCAGGTTGGTTCAATTCAATTTCATATAATTTAGTTTTCTAAAATCAACAAAACTCCCTCCAAATGTCAGAACTTCTTATTCTTGATCATCATTTGCTTTTTTTAGTGATTTCATTACATTTTTGTTTAGTTGGCCTTTAGTTTTGGTAAAAAGCCCTTTTGAACTGAAATGAACGAACTATGTATGTCAGTAGCGTGAATTGAACTGTATCGATCACTAAAAATGAACTAAAATGTTCAAATCTAGATTTAAGTATTTGAGGATGCTCAAAAAAGTTGAACTTTCCTATTAAGTCCAGACTGTATACTACTATTTGGGACAATGATTGGTCTAGTCTCACTTAAGCGTAGCCAACTTTGAAGCAAGGATATTCCTCAAATGCTTTCGATTTGATGCAACCACTCGTCATTTCTTTCTTTTTATTTGATAATTTGATAAATTTGATAATCTTAAAACCCATGTGAAGTTTGATTTCCGTTGACTGGGTCATCATACGAGTACACTAGAGCAATTTAAAAAAATTACGGTGATCTAGTGAAGACTTGCAAACAAGTCCAAAACCTTGTCTACACCTCGTGGCCATAGGCCGAAATCAACTGTGACTTTGTCATAAAAGATTAAAACCTTCTTCTATTGATTAAAAACCAAGATGTTTCGTAGGTAGGTAGGTAGAAATGGCGATCACAAGACGACCTAGCTTTTGATACCCATAACTCATTTGATTGAAGGGGAAAGATTTATAGAGAAGCTTCACAGCGGAGTTTGCTAGAGCTATTTCGTCACATTGATCAGATCTCTGTTCTTCATAGCAGATAGCTCGATGAGATCTTAATGCTCTTCCGAAAGATTGCATTCTCATATTTGTCAAAGCAGGACATTTGCAGAGGAAATGGATTACTGTTTCCCTTTCCCGTTGGTCACCACACTAACCGCATAACGTGTTGTGAGGAATGCCCAACTTCGCTGCATGTTCTCCTATAGGCCTGTGTCCGGTACATACCGCAACAACCCTGGCTTGCCTGAGCCTGCGTAGAGGATCGTTTTGAACGGGTTTTATTATAGGTGGGCCATATCTTCTTAGATATAATGCAGTTGGCTAAATTGTTCCACCTTCGATATGATTCTGTGTGATAATTAGAAAAGATTTTTCCCTTCATAACCCCAAGAGGAATGTCAACCATTCCTGCAAGTGAGCTATAAAGAGCCGATCCTTACCCTCAATACCACTATGACCCAGAACCCAAATAAGAGTGACATCAAGGTTAATGTTAAGCTCATCGCGACATTGCTGGACCAATTTAGAAGATGATGTGACTGAGTTAATGGCTTTGACAGCCGCCTGACTATCTGTAAGGATATACGCATTTCTGTTCTGGTTTGGGTTTTGTCCAAGTAACTTGAATGCTTCCCTAATTGGCAGTAATTCAGCTTCAAAAACCCCATTCAGGAAGCCGAAAAGATTTGGCGACGATGTTTCGTACTATCATTTTTGTTTGTTTTTATTTAGCCTTGAGACATACCTATCTAACCTAAGTATAATTTCAGCAAAACTATGAACTACATGTTTTGGTTATGACTAAGCAATATGTGAATAAGTGTTATGAATTTGATCATTTGGGAAAACGTTGAGACGTACGGTTGTACGTAAGAGAAGCCAGAAGTGTTACTAATAGCAATTAATTTTTTTTTTTTAATTCAAATATGAACTGGGCCTTTAAATACATTGAAATGTGAAAAAAAGATGAAGAGAGTGTCGTTCTTTAACAGCGATAAATATACAGAAAGTAAAACCGATAAACCAAAAAATCATGTAGTACAAGTACTGCATGGTTTACTACAAAATGCCTCAATATCAGCTCCTAAAAAAAACAGAAAAATTGTGTTTCCGCAAGTTTCCCCAATGTCAAAAATGTTTTCCAAGCCAATTATAAAACGGAGAACATAAAATAATACAGAAACCAGAAAAGTACAAATATACGACGCTTCTAAAATATTTCATATCTTTCATACTTTACGATACAAATAACTTAATTCCATTCCGAACCAGTCAAAACTATTTTTTTCTCCTGCAGAAATGATTTTGCTTGGTTTCAATTAAGTTATACCTACTTAATTTTTTCACCTAATAATTGCCGTGATAATTTTCACGATTGATCACAGTAAAGGACTGCTATCTTAAGCTTCTTGAACATAAGTCAACAAAAGGACCATAAAGATTTAGGACCACTTTGTGCTAAGTGGGTCAAGCTTAATCCATTATTGTTACCTTGTTTATCAAAATGTTCATTAAGCAAATAACTTGTCATCCGATTTGTGTTGCATAGAGTCACTTCACTAGATCCTATTGAGATTTGTATCAGAAACCCACTATAAGCAAGCTGGCCCTTAAATGCTTTTACCTTTTTTCTTTCTGTCCTAAATTGCGTTTCATTTTAAAATTATTTTGTTTTCGATACATGTATTAAAATATTTATCATTTTCAGCCGAAAAGAGTTTTATTGAATTTTTGAATTATGCTACGAATATTTACACAAAGCCACGGTGACTTAAATTTTTGTATTACTTTTTTTTTCAAATAAAAATTTTTCATTTACAAAAATGTATGTATTTTAATGTTTGAATTTTATGAGTTGACTTTGAAAGAAGAACTGTTTTGAATGCGGTGTACAATGAAATTCAAAACACTTTTTTTATTCCGTTGGGAAATCAATTTCGCACTGGTATGGATTTAATTACAAACAATACTTTCCCATTTTAACTAAAATACCCCTCTTCAAAAAAAAAAATAAGAAAATGGAAAAAAGCTTGTTCTCCAAATTTTAGTGATTCTAAAATCATTTACCTTCTTTAATAAGAATAAGAACTAATTTCAGAAACTAACTATTGCACGTTTAAAAATAGCAATACATCATCACTCACAATATTACCTAACTACTCAAACTTAAATAGGTGTGATAAGGATTTAAATAAAGTCAACAATAAATCCAATCTTTACAAAGAAATTCATCCTAATCCATTTTTTTATTGGTTTTCGCTGAAGTTTCTTTTGACATTTAAAAGACTTCAAGTATTTCTTGTTGAACTTTATTTACACAACAAAAAATAAACAATTGGCCATCAAGAAAAAAAATAATAACATAACACCTTCACTTTTTAAACGTTTGAACATGGCCGCCACACTGTCTCAACTCTTTTTTTGTTTGCAGAAGTACCAACGATAAGATAAGAAAGTTTACAAAACTCTGGATAAGACACAAAGAGTCACTGATTTGTTAAATTATTGTTTAAATAAATTTACATTATCCATGTTGAACAATTTTGCACTTCCGGATGACAAGCTAACGAAATTATTGCTATCTTATAGGAACTATCCATTGCACCTACCTGCATTACCCAAAAATTTGCGGATGGCACAATTTGATCGCCGATAATAATATCCGTATGCATTTAGCAGCTGCTGATTAAATCGGTTAGTTCAGGATAGGATCAATGAATGAGTCTCTCAAACTCTTTCTCACTCTGAAAATCCCGCAGGGAGACAGGGAGGAACGTTTTCAATAGTAACCAAGGTAATTATCCAGTTTAAGAGGTGATCACAACAGTTTGGTAAATTTTCACAAAATTAAACACACTTTAAAATTATTAATTTTATACCACTCATGGAAGTGTGATTTTTTTAATCAATAAAACCACAATAGTATGCGATACATTCGAAGGTATCTAAACATTAATTCTTGGAAGGATTCGCCATTTTTTCGCAACAAGGACCTCCTTTTTACAGAACACTCTTGATATATGGGTAACATTCAATTTGCACTCAAAGACATTGCACTATTTGGAGAATATACTATTTGTATCTCAATAAATCAAAATTTCACTCATTGGCACTCTTTGATCATTTTTGTATCTTTCAGATAAATTATTCAAATTCATTAAAGATCGATATGTGTATATGCAACTGCTATTCAACGATTCAAGAAATATGCGGATAGAAAAAGTATCTCACGCGGACATTTTTTCTATATATCTTTACAAATCACAAGAAACACGTTTCGCGTACCTATCACCTACAAATGCCGCGACAAAGCTTTACGATGACGACAAAAACACGATCGATCGGCACTGATCGATGAAGCTAAAAAAAAAAAAACACGTTAAACTTAATACACAAGACTGCTGAAGAACGTACCACGGAACAAACAAACGACGGACGGGTTAGAAATTGCTTACTCTCCGGTTACCTGGTCGAGACTGATTGGATAACATATAGTTCAGGTTTCATGAGGCTCATTTCACCTGAGCAGGTGAACCAGTAACACATCGCGAGACGCCAGTTCACTTTAACACACAAGTCGAAGAACGAGCAAACCATATCTACAACATTTGTACAACCAAGAGGCGCCCATATTAGAATCCAACTAACCGAATCGTATAAGAAAACTCTTATACGAGTGGCGTTTTGAGTGTGAACTCCAGGTGTTTGAGTGGAAGATTGTTTATATTTTTGCACTCAACTCAATTCAAAACAGGTAAGTACGAGAAAAATAGGTAGGTATCTATCATTTTTATCTGAAGTAAATAGTTCTATGGAAAATGTTGCTCGTGGTGTGACTGATGGAAATACAAATCTTCATGTGTTTAAATGCCGCCGTCGGATATCTAGTTACATTTTAATTTATCCAATGCTTAGTTTTTGAGTGTTTTTTTTTTATAGGTAGTTGGGGGTGGTTTTTGGTTTGACTTTAAATAAATGTTTACTCATGGCATAACGCCTGCGAATTGTGTTTTTCGTTTAATATGGGGGATAGTACCTACATGGTGTTTAAAAATGCTGAATTCTTCTTAAAACAGAAATACGACTGAATGGTTAGTTAGTCTGTGATGCAAGCTTAACTACTTAAGGTCGTTTAATAATTCAAAAGTTCCGTGTTGTTGTAAAATTTTACTTCTTCCATACCTCCTATTATCATTTGTTGTTATCTATTGAACTATAGAACAAACCAATCACAGAAATGTAAATGTTAAATTATTCAGTTCAACCCCACCAAGAAAATATAAATTTACTTTTCCCATGACCACCTCTTCTGATGAAGCTAACAATCAGTAGACATAAAGTAGAATCAATTAATTTATTTGTACTTCATGAATATACCTATCTATAGATAGTTTCCTAACTAGATAGATTAAATAATATTCGTCTATATCTACGAGTATGTACCTGCAACCATTTAAATTATATGTAAAATATGTAAGGTCTGCTATTTCATTTCAAGTTAAAAAAAAAACACACAACTTTAACGCTCATTTCATGCTCGTAGATACTTTTGTATCTTTTCTTCACCATTTTCCTACGGTCTTCTCTTTCTGGCTATCTCTTTCTTACTTTAACTTTTTGAGTTCGTATATACACTGCACAATACCTGTTTTAGTGTTTTCATTGGACAAAATAGATATTTTATGCCACACCCCTTTATTGAATCAGGTGGTTGTTTGAGTAGATTTTTTTGTTGTAGATTAGATAGCTAGGTAGGTATATACGTATCTACTTGATTTTAGTATTGTTTTTATCTCTTATTATTATTATAAACGTACCAATATTATCTTTCTATCTCAGTTTAGCTTTTAAGATTATTAAATTAGTTGTGCTTATAAAAGGCGGCGCGGCGATGGGAGTGATGAAAGAAATTTCAAATTATTTAGGGGAAGAAAGTAAACTTTCAAAGCTGTTTATTGTGTTAATGTACATAGGTACCTACATCTGTTATGTGTATAGATATAAATAGTTAAGTATTTATTTAGATTTTTTGTTTTTGAGATTGCATGTGCTTGCTAGGTGGCCTTAACGATTTAAATTTTTAAATTATTGTAAGCTTAGATAACCTATAATTAAATCGGTATTTTAATATTTGATAGTGAGTTGTAGTTAGAAGCAGAAAATAAATTGCCTTGGATAGGTTTAGAGGGGTGGTAATACACCAAGATACATCGTGGGATCTCATGGATCGACTATACCCCTCGCAGGGTATGAAGGGTGTAGGGAAGGGTTCTGTTTGATTTTAAGGTATTGAGAGAAGGGTATTCATAAAAAACCTTCCCTCTTAGGATAATTTTTCAGGTTCTTGAAAGACTAATGCATGACAAGGAGATCTCTTTCGCCTGTTCAGAGGATATCCTCTGCAATCTTTCCGTCTCGGAGATTTCTGGCCACATATTCCTCGCGACCCGACATAGTGGCAATTGCTGACAATCTTTCATTTCCGGCTTTTCGGAAACTTTTTTGTTCACGTTAGAGATCAAGAGAACCTCTATTTTATAGAGTTCCTTCTGCCATACCTACACATATTATGCGACTACTTTTTTTTTAAACCGAGTAGAAATAGCTTGCTGTGAAAATGGTTCACTAGTTTTGACTGGGGAAATTTTCTTAGTGGCCACCTGGTTGTAACTGAAGATAACAATATTTCTATTTAATAGTTCTAATGGTTCTTCTGCCTCGCACACCACGAGCACCTCTGCACGAAAGACTCTGCAAAAGTTTGGAAGCTTTTTTTGATATATGTATTTAAGCGAGGATTGTCTGAGAAGATGCCTGACCATACCCCATTGTCCGCCTTGGAACCGTTCATGAATATCGATGTATGACTTGTACTTATGACCCGGTTAACCTTCCCAGGAATCCCTAACTTATAGGAGTTCTTTGACAGAGCGGAAAAAGTCAGCTATAACATTTTTTGGTCTTACAGCAGAAAAGGTCAAGTTGGTCAAGGTCAGTAGATATAGATCGAATGACTCTGAACGTACCAATACACTCTAATCTTTGAACCTTTGTCATGGTTTTGAGATTGGTTCCCTTGGTTGCCTATAGAGTGCCACTACACACTGGGATTTTAAGCTTACTTTGACCCATTTTGGTATTAAAAAATTCAATAATTAGTTGAAACCGTACAGGAGCAACAGTGTTTTAAATCATTTGAGTAAAACCAAAACTACAGTTTGATCCATTACGTTGGGTAGAAGATGTATTTTCCAGAATTTAGAATATTTTACATTATTTTCTATTTGATATCTACGATGCCGCTACCACAGTAACCCATTAAGTAAAATTACTATAGATAAAAGTAACCCTTTGGTCACAACCCTGGATCTTCCACTGATCCCAGGTAGTATGGTATTCGAAATTATTGAATTCGAGATTTTTTACCATTCGAGATTTGTAATTCCCCGATTCCAAAATCCAATCTTTCAAAGTTGGAAGCTCAATAAGTAGGTAGGTATGCTTGGCAAATGGCCCACCAACTTTACCTACATACTGTGTGTGTGTGTGTGTGTTTGTGTGTAATGTAGGAGTAAATACCTACATATGTATATGGAAATTAGAAATGTTCTAAGAGAAAATTGCAGAAATTTAGAGAAAGATCTATTTCCCCGCTTAATGGCTATTTTCATTATTATTTCTATTATTGTGTATATTTTTTAAACACCTTTTTTTAGTTTTTTTAGTAAGACCTGGACCAATTTCATTTTAAGAAAAATAATGTCATAACGCCCAGGTTGTGTGTCTTAAAGCCAAAATTGTGCAACAACAAATCCTTAAGACATTTTTTTGGGCATTTTGACATTTTTGATTTGGGCTTTATGTTTTTGGGCGAAAAGACCTAATGCCTCAAATATTTGGTGTTAGAAATTTGCAAAAAAAAATTGTTCTTTATTTTATTTAGTTAATAATTCTTCATTTTATAAGGTAAAAATAAAATAAAGCCAGAGTGCAAATTCTTAGTGAAGTGTTATTATAATTCACTCGCTATCACTCACATGTTACTGGTGAACAATTTATATTTTACATATATATTTTTTTTTCATGCACCTGAATTAACGAATATATAAAGGAAGGTATTTTTTTAATGTAGGTACAAATAATGTGAATTTTTTTTTTTACACTTCAGATTCTTTGCTGTAGTGAGCTTAGAGCAAGCTTCGACTACAGTCAGAGGCTCATCATAAGTGCATGTGTTAGTGCTTAGTAATGAAAACTAACACATGCAACACATAAAAATAACTAATTACAAAATAAGACAAAATTAAACAAAATTATACAAAACTATACAAAATTATACAAAATTATACAAATTACTAGACATTCGAAAATCTATTGTTAAAAATAAAACAATATCACGACGGAGGAGCACTGGTTCGAAACAAAGTTTTTAGTCTTAATTTACTCATGTTGAAATCGATAGATAAATTGTTTAAATTAAAAAGCTTGCACATATGGTTCAATGGTTCATGCAAACCATAGTTGGTTGTATGGAAATCAATGTGTAAAAGTTCAAATCTTCGCAGGTGGTGAGATCCTCCGCGGTAGTTAATGCCGATGCAAGCTAACAAATCGGAAGCATCGATTTGACCATTAATGAGTTGATGAATAAATATAAGGTCATTATTGACACGTCTTTGATATAAAGTTTGGATTTGCAGAAGTTGGATTCTATGTTCATATGGTGGTAGATTGAACGGGTCAGTCCAAGGAAGGCCCTTCAGAGCAAAGCGAATGAATTTATGCTGAATTGATTCAATCCGACTTTTATGTGTTTCGTAGAAAGGGGACCATACTTGTGAGGCATATTCAAGATGAGGACGTACATAACAATTGTACAAAGAGAGAGTGTAACGTATGGATCGTTAAATTCCTTTGCCCAACGTTTAATAAATCCAAGCATAGAACTGGCTTTCTTAACAATTAAATTTATATGTTCCGTGAACTCTCAAATAGAGCTAAAATGAACACCCAAGTCCTTAAAGTTTAAGATACGACCTAGCTGCGAAATAGAATAATACAAAGAATTTGGAAAACGTTTTCTTGAGAAAGTAATTGTTTGGCATTTAGCAGGGTTTAAAGTAAGGCAATTTTTATTACGCCAGACAGTAAAACTATCAATATCGGCCTAAAGAATATTTTAACTTTAAGAAAATAGTTCTGCGTTCTTTTACAAGTTTATGCCATATCCGAATCTTAATTCTCGATTTAGCTCTACAGTGTCAGTTCGGCTGTAGAGCTAAATCGATAGCGATAGATACGATATCTGTTTCAGTTTTGAGTTAAAAATAATTCTGAAAAATTTATATTTTTGTCAAATTTTTTTATTTATGATGGATATTGTTTTTTTTTTAAGTCGAATCATTAATTAAGATAAATACTCGTACATCATATCTTATGTTTTATTCTGGTTTTTGGTATAAATATAATAGATTTAAAAAATGTCTCCTTTTACGCCCACTTTTCAACAAGCTAGATCCTAAACGGGTGTACTGAATTTCCTTCGATACTTTTAACAGATTTGCATTGAACTTAATGATGCATAATTTCTTAAATTAATTTTAAAACTTTAAAATACAAATTTAAATGCTTGAACTGAAAAATAAAACAGTTATCATATTTATACCGAATAACACAGAATTATAATAATTTTATAGTTTCAAAATCTAGACATATTGTAACAACATTTAGTTATTTCCGTTTTAATAAAATTTTATACTAAATCAGATATTCCAAGAAAACATCTACAAGACCACCAAAGGCAGCGGATCACTCATCGCTTGATCTAAAAACTCTTCAAAAGGATATAATTAATCTTAAAGAGTAGATACCCACGAATAAGTAAAATACAAAAATATTACAACCAATCGCTTGGATTTCAGTCAATTCAACTGATGTCTTGCAACCGATAGCAATGCATCCATCAAATAATTGTGGCTTCCAGGAGAATGTGGATAAAGCATAAAACCCAGTAGGTATATAGAAATAAAAGTGATAAAAGAGTCAGAGGAGGCGTAATTGTCCGAAGCAGATTCAGAATCTTGATATAAATGATGATGTCTTTGTGCTGGAAAAAAAGCCAAAACGCAGAAGCAGGATTATACGAATAGTAGAACGATTCTTTATGAATTTATCGAAGATTTTGTCACTTAACTTATGCATCAATAAAAGTCATAATATGATTCAGACGGTAATTCGATTATCATACTGAAATTTTTTTTTTTTTTGCTTTACCATTATCAAGAGCAGGCCATCTTGAGATGAAACGGATGCAATATTTTAAGAAACTCTCAAAAATCATGGCTCATGCCACTGTAAATTCATTTGAAATTTATGAACACAAAGTTAGTCTAGAAGAAAATTTCATCTTTTTTTAAAAAAAAAAGGAAGTAGGTGGTTCACTCGTATGTGCAAACTTTTTTGCTTTTGGGAAAATTTTTATTAATTTTTAGTTTGATAATTTGTAGTTAGTAGTTTTAGTTGTTCTAAATTTATATTTAAAAATGTTTTCTTATGTTTAATTTTGTGTGAGTCTCAAGAGTGGGTGAATTAGAAGCAGATAGACGTGAATATTAAATTTGAGTTATTAAGTAAGAAAAAAATTATCAAAAATATAAAACTAGACAAATGTTTTTTTTTTATTGAGTTGTTTTGTTTTTTTTCTGTCAATAAGGACCCTTCCATTTTAAACATAATTCTTCAAGTGAATGAAAAAAATAAAAGTCCAATACATTTGATATTCCGAGGGAAGGCGCATTAGAGGAAGACTGCTACTCAGGTGGCACACGCAGGTAGGAGGGAACCTCAACCAACTTGGCGTGCAAAACCACTACCACCACTAATGTTTAGGCACAGTTTTCAACGTGGAAGAAAGGCAGGCGGAAGAGCTTCTGGATGAATGAAATGCAATGACACATATTATTTAGTTGGCCTCGGACATGGACCCATCCAAAACCGGTCAACTCGGCGTAACCCTAAAGTGGAGTGTGGAGCCTAAAAGTGGAGTGGAAAAGTTGTGGCACAAGTATTGAAAAATGCACTAAATAATGAAAAACCTTATATTGTTATATTCGTAGTATATTCAAAAGATGAAGTAAGTAAAAATACACATTTGTATCCTTTTAGATAGATCCTTTTTGTTTCGGGTTACAGAAAAATAATAATATTTACTATACGCCGCCCGTTTCAGACCATAGAATATTAACCAGATGAAACTAAGTCTCTATGGCATTCAACACGAGAGCGAAACAAGACCGTTTTTTTTGGACCACGCTGCTGATGTGAAACGAAAAATTGAACACAAAAAGGACGCAAAGAAATCATAGCGAATAATTTCACTCTGTTTTTTTTCAAGTAAACTGTTCACATGAGCGAAACCAAAAAGGTATCCACCCCCAGGCACTTTTTGCACAAAAATAATAACCCAGCCAGTATTGCATTTGTGTGTTGAAAATGACATTTCAGTTTCATTCGTATTTTTTTGTTGTTGTATGTCTGCCTGTGCAAATGTTTTCGTTTTGTTATTATGCCAACAAGAACGTTAACAAACGAGAGTTGAATTCTTCAAATTTAATGATACCGAGACGCAATTAAAAAAGGCATTGCTGGTCTCGTCTATTGGTCAAGCAAGAACGTTACAATATGCCACGCGTTTCTACTGCACTAACTGCAGACTTTTGGCACTTCCTTGTGTTGAGCAAACTACTGGCTGATTAAGAGCTTCGAGCATATGAAAAATTTGACAAAAGGCTTGAAAAATATTGTTAAGTCAGTGCCAATGCCCAAACAAGTGTATACATTTTTATACAACTCAATAAAAAATGTACACGGAACAAACAAAAGTGCGTAGAAACCAGAATTTTTGTGAGAACTTCTTCCACGTACACTGCAAGTACAACGCAAGTGGCAAACAGATTCCTAAACGTCATAGGTGTCTGAAGGATGAAGCTTTTTGTTGTCTTACAAGGAAATCTGATACCGTAAGGCAGCCCAAAACTACGAACATACTCGCCTAACTGGCTCGTTTGCGTTTTCCTCGCACGGCGAACAAATTTTTCGAAAATTCATTTTGTTCCGAATCTCCAGAAGCGAAATTCGTTGCATTCAACGAAGTTCACAGTAAAAATGAGGTTTGCTCGTGAACATGGCCCTACACGGCAAAAATTGAAGCCAACGAACTGGAGAAAGCCGAAATTTTTCGACAACTACGAACCGTTCGCGAACTAGCTGCTACACGATGAAAATATAGCGAGCACGAGCAAGTTCGGCGAGCATGTTCGTCGTTTACTGCTACCTTAAGTCAAGAAACCTTACAGATGCTATTGGAATAAATTCTTAGACAAAATCTTACAACAAAACATTTGATCAATTTGATCAAATTTGAATTAATAGCAGCCAGCAAAAAATAAAAACGATTAACACATAAAGTCTTTTTTAATGCATAAATTTTCAACAAACCAAATCATCAATCCAAATGCATCCATCCACATTATATTCTTTTGGTATCTCGTTATAAACTTGGTACCCCACTTATTGTTAGTAAGAACCAATTTCACTTTTTATTTTTCAACAGCTCTTAAAGTTTTTTAATTCAATTTTTATATTCTTTTTTTTTTTTGTCTGGCACACGACAAATCCACTCGCGTGGATAAACACACAAAAAAAAACTCGTTTGACATGCCAATGTAGCACAACGAGACATGGAGCATAGCAAAGCATACATAGATAAAGTTTGAGTATGACTCATAGAAATTATTGTTTGGTCACATTCCACGACTTTAATAATAAAATTCCAATTTCAAGTTCAAAGCATTTCAACTTTATGACATCGAGATTTTAATTTTTTTTTTAATCCCAAGGAATCAAACAACTTTAAATTCCGCGGTATATGGGAGTAGAATGGTGGTTTGGTATTTGGCTTTGATTTTGTATGCAATATTGTTATCGTGGAATTATGAAGTACTTTTTAAGTATTTTTAGAAGGATGATTTTTAAAAGTTATAAATAAAAAACTCTAACGTTTCTATAACTTCAATTTATATAGAAAGATAATCTTTTGGCATTACAATTTAAATATAATTTCTGGCATGTGACCGCCACGATCACTTTTTCCAACGCATTCGTTGGCGTATATCGGCAATGACGCGTTGAATGTTGTTCTTCAAGTGGTCGATCAAACTTTCGAACTTTGAAAAAGTTAGTAATCACGCCCGTATAGCGGTCACCTTCACCAGCATCGTGATTCCATAAACCCATAAAGCACACCAAACAGTAAATTTTTCTGGATGTAACGGTGTATCTTTAAATACGGAAGTTTTGTTCATTGACGTAGCCATTCAACCAAAAACGAGCTTCATCGCTAAACAAAACTCTCTTATAAAATAGGGATTGGAAAAAATGTGTAGTCAGTCAGTCTATTCATGTTGAGAACTGTTAAAATGGCAGCCAGTTAAAAAGTCTTTGCCAACTTAAAGTTCTACACCTCTAAAAAAAACCCTTTACAAAATTACAAAACCATATCCAGAGTAATAATAAATTTAAAACACATATTATTGAAAGAGCTGCTCACCAGCCCTTAGTAATGTAATTACGGGAATGACTGACACGAACCCAATGTCAAATAATTAATTTATCTTTTTCTCTTTCTCTTTCACTTTAACTTTACCCGCCACGAGGTGGCTGATTTCGATAACCTCTTAGATTTAACTATCATTATATAAAAACTTATTAACTAAAGAAGACTATAAGTAAGTTAAAAAAAAATTGTATATAATTATCTTTCTAATGAACTTATTTTTTTAATAAAGGAAATTTGCAACTTGCATTAAGTTCAACTAATTCGTTTTACTTCAAACTGCTTGTTAACAAAAGTCTTCAGTTGCAGCCGGACTTGCTAGAACACATATTGTATTTTAAAACTTGTATTTGCTCAATAATTTTAAAGATCTTTTCAATAACTTGCCAATAAAATAAATTAATTTATCAACACCTCAACTTTTTGATTTAAGACATTTTTCGTTGTTAAATTTTACTTCATAATTTAATTACTTAATATCCTCGTAAAATATAATACTTACTAGTTTGTTGCATTAATAGTAGATAATTGCAAAATAATTTCATAAATTATAAAGTCACAAGGACTTTTAGCTAAGCAAGCATACTCTTACGAAAAAAAGTAATAGTAAATCATCAGGACCAATCCAATCTAAATTTAAAATAACAAAATCAAAAACTATCATCAACCATCGACTCTATCGAACACGACTTTGACCTAATCCATTAGTGAACTCTCCAACTCTCCAACACCACAACTAAACTAAAAAAAAAACCTGCTTCAATAAACCAAAATATGATTATTCAATCGCAATCCTCACGAAACTATAAAAATGTTGCAACAAATAATCCCATCAGCAACTCCATCCATATCCCTGGCTACGTCTTCATCTCTCATCGATCGACCCTATTAACTTAAATGAATCCAGCTAACATTGTTTAAGCCTTTCATCAATCACAGCTTTATTGAAACAAAGCCATCCAGAAGACCTTTCATCTGCGGTCATCTCTCACTATAATCGAAAAAAAAGCACACAAATCAACAGAGGAAATAATAATAATAACCACAATTCTATCCTTTTGGCACCTTTTTTTCGCAGCTCTAACTCAGCGGAGGAGGAGGTACACCAACAGCGTGCAGCCATCGTCATTGCCGAATAGTTTGAAACTCGCGCAAAAAAGTGAAAGCTAAACATAATAATTCGGTTCTGTGGATTGCAGCACGAACGGACGTGGACCTGTTTCATCATTGACGGCGGACAACCTCTTCTTCCTCTGTCACCTGCGCGTCCACCTGTAGGTAGGTACCTCAAGACAACACAGGTCCACTCCGCCAATTTGTTGTCTATCGCAAAACTGAGCGCGATTGCATAATGGAGCTCCCAAAAACAAAACGAGCACATAAAATCATGGAATTTACTTCATTATTACCACTCTAGGTTTAAGTATACATAGATGGCGCTGTGGTAGCGAGCGACCACGGTTATGTGCAAAAATCCTGCAGGGCTAATGGCAAGTGTCTTACTCACGAGTCGCGACTCGCGACATCAAAAAAAAAATGATTGGCGGAGAGAGTCACGAGGAGGAACACCATACTCCAGTTCAGAGTGCACCCCACATAATGTTGCGATTATTTGCCATAAGTATTTGCAGATGAAACCACAAATCGAATAAAAAACAATGTGAAAAACGATCAGTGACGTGATATTACAAAACGATGAAGTAAAATTCAGCCAAGAGCTATATATAGCTGATCAACAACGGGATGGTCGATCGATGAGTGTGGCGAGGGTGTTTGGGAGGACTGTGGGTGAAGGTTTAGTATAAACTGCACACAGGATGAATACTTCGTGACAAATATGACCTAATGATCCGAAATCCATTGCATGCAATAATGTTTTTTGTCTGGAGCAGTGAAAATGCGGTGGCGTGAAATGGATAGCTTCATACTAATTCAATACTTTTAATAGTAGAAACATTCAGACGTTAAGTGAGTAAACATTAAACAATTACCACCTGGTTAAGTTAATGTTCATTGAGATGATTATATTAGATAGCTGTCCAGAAATTTAATTTCTTCTTTCCGTGTCTTGCGTTAAATTAAATACAAATGCCTTAGAAATAAAAAAAAAAAACGTTTAAAAAACACATTTGTGAGTGTTCTAGATTTAATTTGACCTATCATTTAACGCAAAGCAAAAGTTATAAAAAAATTGCTTGGTTAGGCTGGGTAAATTGGAAGACTACGAGATAAAGATGGGCGGAATCAGAGTATAGGGGCGCCAAAAAGAGAAATACCAGGTCCAGAAACCGCTCTAGAAGACCAAGAATCAAGATTATTTTTTTTAAATCCATCCTTTTAAGGTGGATGTCTGTTAACAAGTTATTTATGGGATCAACTAGATGAACAGCGTTTATTTAAGAGGAAAAGATCGTAACTTTTTGGAAAGGTTTTTTGAAAATTAAAAAAATGTGTTTTAATTTTCTTGAATACGGTTTCTTATGATTCGTAAAAGTTCTAATCTTTTCTTTCAAAATTCTTTTTTTCCAACATCTCTGTTACTCTTCAAGAAATTTAAAGTTAAATGTAAGTCTTCATTCTGCCCAACAAAATTTAGGGACGAGGTTTTAAAATTGTAACCAATGATATAACATTGCTTGAAAAATTGCCAAAAAAGAATGTTCGGTGTCTTAAAAAATCGGTTACAGCTACAAATTGTATTGAAAAATTTCATTTCACTATTACTAGATCTCATACGGAAAAAAAATGTTCGACGTATTTTCAATTTCAAATTATAAATGACCCCAAAATCTGACATAATAGATTTCTTATGATTTCGGGTACACATTTTTTTTTTTCAAATTTTAATTGCAAGTCCAGTGGGGCGCTTGCTATAAAAAGTGGGTATTAGGAATTTTTATGATTCCGAATTAAAAAAATCCAACTCTAATTTAAATAAATCGAAACAATAATGGAAGTTAAATACAAAGTTTCTACAGACAAACCTTGGATATATCTTTTATTCACACAAAAATTTGTTGAGTTGAAAAAGTATACCTATGGTAAGGGTGCGCCTTATTTTAAAACTTTGGAAATTACCTTCTCCCAACCCGTCAACTGGTTCCATCCCATGAAAAAAAAATTAATAAAAAAAATATCCAAATCCGATAAAATTTAGGGGTCGCTATCTTTGAAAATTAAGCTGGTCAGCCCAAATAACAACTACTATACAAGTTTGAATCTTGACCTAAAAATTCAGTTTCTCTTTGAATTTTTTAGTTCCCTGGTATTTTCTACCAACAAAAAATTCTTCATCACCCACTAAACCAAAAAAAAAAAAATTTCCCCCCTTCCCTCACAAAAAAATAATCAAGTTGCCGATATAAATTCATCGGAAACGGAAATTAACTCCATTAAAAATTTGGGGTCATTTGCAAAAGAATTTAATATTCCTTCCAAAATGTTTATTCACGATCGTCCCCCAATTATTTTGGGTCAGTTAGTGTAAGCGACTAAATATATTTTATAGTTTTCTGCGACCGGGTGCTTGTGATAATAATTTTTCAGCTAATATTTTATTATGTTCATTGGAGTTCTGTAAATAAATCTTTGATTTTATTGTTTTTGTGCGCAAATAAAACTGTGAAAAGGTGAATTGAAATAGCGACATCTAGTTTTAGTTCTGATCATGAAAACGTAACAACTAGGAGGAAAACCGAAATTTCGTTGATTGGTCAAATATCATCTTCATCATGTCTTAGCGAAATAATTTTACCTTCTAAGAAGGAAGTTATGGCATTGTTCTTTCACTTCAAACAAATTTTAAAAGAAAATATTAAAAAAGCTTCTCTTTCAACCGCAAAAAAAGTTAAAGACATTTGGAATAAGGCCCGTATTCCAACAAAACGGATTGATCATGTTACTAATAAAGTGGAAGTGATTTTCAAAGAATGGGAGAGGTTAAAAAACAATAAAGAGAACAAAATGAAGCGGTCAGAGAAATTGCAAAGAAAAGAAGAGGTCTGGAAGGAAGAACTAGACAATCTATTTGATATTGCGCATGCTAACGCATTAAAATTGATTAACATAGAAAAGGCAAGAAATTTCTAATAGCTCAACGGGAAAAAGGACGTTGTGGTAAGATGGGTAGTGTTGATATAAATTTAGCGAGAAAACAATTGTGTTTGGAGAAAAAAAAAGAAAATTTGAAAAGGAGGAGACAACACTGGAAGAGCAAGAAATAAAGACTCAGAAATTGAAGTTAATTTTACTTTCATCATCATCAGAATCAGAAGGGGAAGTTGATACTTGAGAGCACGCAACCAGCGAAGCACAAGTTCCTTAAACATCTGGAGTGCCACCTTCAAAAAGAGGACGCAAAAAAATCCTGGACCAAAACTTAGCGGCTAGTCTTGATGTTGCTAAATTGAGTGATCGCAATGCAGTATTGGTTTTGACTCCCGTTCTGAAACTTCTTGGACACGACCCATCAGATTACAACGTCAATCCCAATTCTATAAGCCGAGAGCGTGCAAAGCACCTTCAAATGATTGCTGAGAATTTAAAAATGGAATTTACCCCAGGAGTTCCATTAACAATTCATTGGGACGACAAACTACTAGAGGATATAGTTGGACATAATATTGTTAATCGTCTTCCTATTTTGGTTTCTGGAAAAGGAATAGACCAACTTCTCGCAGTACCAAAGTTAAGTTCTGGCGCTAGTGAGACTATCGCAAATGCAGTTATTGAGGCAGCTGTTGAATGGGCAATTGGAGATAAAATTAAATGCTTAGCTTTTGACACAACATCAGTCAAAATTAGACAAGAACATGCTATGGCTGGCATGCCGTCATCACATCCACTAGATCATGTTAGAAGCAGTCGTCACGAGATCACTGGGACCATCAACGGGTCCAGAAATTCTTATTTTTAAACGGTTCAAAAAATATTGGCCCAACATCGATCGAAAAAAATACGAAACAACCTTATCCAATAAAATTTCTGCAGACATAATAAATGACATCAAGGACGAAATGATTGCATTTTCCAAATCTCAACTGCAAGAGTTCCAACCTCGAGATGACTTTAAGGAACTTCTGGAACTGACATTTATTATCTTGGGAGGAGTTTCTCAGAAAGAAATGTCATTTAAAGCTCCAGCTGGACTACACCGTGCTAAAGATATAGATGTTTCGGAGTCAATTCAAATTAACAAAGAGAGAAGAACAAGGAATACTCAATATTTGCCTATTTGTTGTGTGAGTTTATGTAAAGGTCTGGATGACTTCTTCTGATTCGATGTCAGCATCACGAAATTATCTGCAACTACTCAAAAACCTTGACAATCACAAGAATATCAATGAAATTGTTTCAAAAGTTCCTTGGGCACCTCTGGTAGTGGTCGGAAGAACTTGTCGCTTTTGGATTTTTCGATGATGGATAGTCTCCAATGAAACAAAAAGGAAGATGGTTTCAATTTCAACCCCAAAAGGAGAATCCCTTAAAGCGAATAACTGTTGACATTGGTAATATTCAGACCAAAGGGTTGGAAGATTTTGAAAGCCCAAATACTCGCCGGTTCTTTAATATAACTGGATTTTCGTCGGAGTTCTTGACCAAAGATGTAGATGCGTGGCCTGAGGACAAGATCTACAATAAAGTGATACATTTAGTACCTAATATGAGAGTGGTTAACGACAAAGCTCATAGATGAGTACAACAAGCTACACACAAACAATGAAGAACAGAAGCAGTTTCTTTTATTAGCAGTTAAGGAATATAGAAAGAAATATCCTGACAGGAGGAAATGTACGTTGCTTAAGTAAAGAAACCATAATTTGTATGTTTATTTATTGTACGTTTTCATGTTTATTATATAAATAATTAAAAAATTTAAAAAAATAACTTTAATCATTTTTTTTTGTAATTAGTTCCCCAAATTCACTTTATACCATGGAGAATCCTGTAATATTCAACTGCCAGTAGCGACCTCTAAATATTTTTCAATTTTTATAAAATTTTCAGACAATTTTTATTTAATGGCAAAGAACAAAATGGCGGATTGGGACGGTCAAAATTAAAAAAAAAATTTACCTAATATAAGGCACACTCTTGAATACTTAGGCTAGCGGTAAGTTGCATCAAAACCAACATAAAAGAACAAAATAGACCGTTAACGGGAAACTGTGGTGCCTAATTAATTGGGATCTAATTTAATACTACTATACCCACAAATAATTGAAAAATTCGAATTCACACTGGAAAATCAAATTTTTGTATTGATTTTTCACTAAATTTCGCACTTTCTTATCTTTTTGTTGTGCTTGACCTTTCTTCTCGTCTTACTTCTCGATATTCTTCTTTGCTCAATAATTTTGTCAACTTCAAACCATCCCTTTCAAACCTCATTTTACTAGCAAATATAGGTGCTATAGAGCAAGGTTTGGATTTGTGCAAATTTCGAACTCGAAAGCATCAAATTGACATCGCTAAAAGGAAGTAAAAAAAATTGTATCTCCACACTTTTTTTTATAAAACCAAATATAACGGTACTTGCCCTACATTTTCTTCTTTTTTTTGAAAATTAAATATTTCAAAAACGGATCAATACATATTTTTAAAATTTGGTATAAACAGCTTTTTAAAACTAACTGTCTTTAAAAATGAAACAAAATTTAATCGAAAATAGCGGTACCTCACATACCAAGGTTCAAAAACCGTTGTTAAAAATTCCTCGAAAACATTACCGAGATTTTTGATAATTTTGGTTCAGTTCATAAGTTTTAGATCGGCTTATTACAAAACAATAGAAAATTATAGTTTAGACATTATTTGTCGAACTTCTAGCAAATATGTTTTTTAAGATTTTACTACTGTTTTATTAAAATATTAGATCTTATATTTTAAATTTTGTAACCATAGATCGTAAATCCTTTGTTGTGCCTATTCCAGCATCATGTTTCTCCTTTAAATATCTTTAATCAAAGTAACTAACCAAAAAAGTATATTTTCGATTTTGAATGCCAGGTATATAAAAAAATGTATATTCATCTACATTATACCTTCTTTTAAACTACGAAGTATGTATTCACTCATGCTCACATCACATCTCATGTCCTTACCTGATTATGATTAATTGATCCAATGGATGACAATTTTTATTTTCATTGTTCTCTGGTGTTATTGTAGTAGCAATAAACTGTATGAATTGTGTGCCATCCGACTCCGCACAGTTGATTTGTAGAAAGATTTTGATTTCATTTGAAGGCTACTTGAAGTTGTAGCAAGGCAACATAAGTGTACTTTTTGAGAATATCAAGAATATCACATCATTGTGATTGATTTTTTTAATTTATTATGATTTTTTTTGTATATATATTTTCTATCGAAAAAGTGAGATGAAATTTGAATTAAATTCTTATTTGTATCCCAGTGGAATAATATTATTCTTTCGAGTTTATATTTATTTAATTTCTCAGAAGTGTGCTCCATGAAATCATAAATCTGTTTGTTGAAGATCAATGGAGATGTTAACAATTGAAGTATGAGTATAGTTACCACACACACGCATTAAGATGAATAAAAGAGGTTTATACATTAGGAATGAATATTATTATTGTGACAAGTTATATTTCATGAAATTATATGTAACAATAATGCTGATGATTTCAATTTTCGTTAGCTTGTTAGAAACGTACTTTGAAGCCCTCATTCATGATATTGTGTAACTTCGGGTACAAAGCGTTTTTGAAAGCCGAGTGATATTGATACCTTAATATTTTAAGTGATAAAAAATTTGAATTGCTTTTAAGTAAACAGAAAGTCTAAAGTAAGGTCAAAAATGATGGCATGAAAACAAAAGAGTTGACACACGAACTTCGAAAAATTAAAATAATGGTACGATTTTATGTACTCGCTTCTAATATACCGAGTATAAGTATTCATAAAGTTTATCTCCCACATGAATTAGTAATCAAAAAGTTCACATAATTTAAATGTGTTTATATTTACCTACTCCCAGACTGAGACTCGTCACAATTTTATGGCCCCATGCCAACAATCTATCTTCTCACTCGCAAAATGCTCAAAAATCTATATAGACAATAACTCAAAGGATAAGTATGCCAAATTCAAGCTCACTTTATATTCACCATACGTTTATTTCCTCGTTTTATGAATATCATCGAAGAATGATTGTTGCCTAGAACTTCAACTGCTCTATGCCAATTCAATCTATTATAGAATAATAAACCAACACAATCAAACAAAGCTATCACTCAACAAAAAATATTTATCTACTCAAAAAAGTAAAAGAACTTTACATTTGAAAAATGAAAAAAAAAAAAAATAATTTACATTATACAAACCACAAAAGCAATAAAAAATAATTTAATTTCATAAATAACGCGGACGTGCGCAGTTTTGGCCGTCTCTCTCGGTGACGACTACGACTACGACGACATGAACGTGACCGGGTTACACATGAAAATAACAAAACACAATTCTCCAACAGCTCTATAAGATAGGTTCATTTTTTTTTATAATATAAATGGCATAAAAAATGATAAACAGGCATTTGGTGCGAATGACCAGAGACTTGACCGAGAGTTGGCTACCCAGTCCCTATGTAATTGTCTTCATGGACATTTATAATTGTTCGTTCTTCTTGTAAGTTATTTTGAATGCGAATTAGAGGGTGTCTATTAAATTGAAGACATGAAATTTTGGCCTACATGTCAGGAAGAAACTAATTCCCATATTTTATGATCGCATTGCAAATTGTGACGTCGCGTCATTTCAAGTAAAAAAGTAGGTTGAATACAGACCTATTAAATCCTCCTGTACTGCGTTACTATTTATCCGCGAAATCTAATTAAGAACACAATAAAAGCACAGCTATAATTTATATTTAGACTTAGTTCTGAGTTGGTACCTGAACCAGAACGAGGTAATCCTTAGTCATAAGAGGCCGAAACGAAAACGAACGACCAAAACAAAAAAATTTTGACCAGATCGAAACGGGACTTTTGTCAAAACCCACATTTTTACAGCACAAAATTAATCCTAACCTTAAAAAGAATAAGTAGTATCCTCCCTAGATTAGAATTCCTTCAATCGAAGGCACACCTCTGAAGATTTCAGATAAGGCGAAGTATCTTGGTGTGATTCGAGATAGGAAACTAAACTGGAGTCTTAACACTAAGGAACGAGCCAAAAAAGGAATGATTGTATTCTATCCTTTTAACATAATCTTTGAGAAATCCTGGGGACTGAGTCCAAAAATTATCAGGTGGATGTATTTGGCAATAATTAGACATATGGTAATCTGGTCTGGTGGAATGCAGTTGAAAAAAGCACAAACCTTAAAACTCTGACAAAAGTACAGAGACTTGCTGCAGTGGGATTACAGGGACCATGAAATCCACTCCAACTGTAGGGTTTGAGGCGATACTCAACCTGAAAACCCCTAGACCTCTTCGAACAAGAATCCGCAGCATAAAAGCCGATGAGACAACAACGCCCAACAGACAAAATTGTGCAATTTAGTAAGAAGTCCATCGCTCTCTTACGACTCTTACGAGCATAATTACCGGACATAATTTACTGAAATATCATAAATTTAAAATGAAACTCAGTACAGATGACTTATGCAGGGGATGTGGTGACGAGGAGGTGCACGAAGACACGTCGCATTTTCTCTGTCACTGCCCCGCGCTCTGTCGCCAAAGAAGTAAATTCCTTGGTAGATACTTCTTTGATAATCTGGAAGATCTATCCAATACACCAGAAATCCGCATATAAAACTTTATCAATGCCTCTAAATGGCTTGATTGAATATAGAACACATAGGTTTTTATCAGAAAAAGAGTGATTGCACCAAGGGTAACACAATGCATCTACATTGATCTAAGTGTGACTCTAGCTACAACAATTATCAGCCCAATGACCTAACCTATCCTCCCTAGATTACAACTGTAAGACATTTTAAAAGGATTTATGCAGGTCCGACAAATCCAGAAACATATTTTGATCAAACTCTCAATTTTTATAATTGAGATGGTTTTTGAAATAATTCCTATGTTGAATATACACTCCTTAAGGATGTAGCACCTCCGCTTTCACAAGAGAACTCCAAGAAATATATCTGGAGGATTTTTTGGCTTAACCAAATCTGTAGCGAGATAAGGTCAGGAAACCATTGACTCTTTCATACGAAGACTTAAGCGGCAGTAAATTGGCCATACTCTTCGAAAGTGTAACGAGTGATCTGTGAATCAAATGATGCAATGGAACCCACTAGTCACACGCTGGCAGAAATATAAGCGATCTAGAAGCACTTGATGAAGTAGTGGAGTAGTAGCTAAATACTCTGCCATTTTTAATTTTTCTTAAGAAAACTTATGATCAACTTTTTTTAATATTCTTTAAATACCAATGTTTTAAAATGCGTTTAAAGTTGTTAATTAAAAAAAAAATTCTTCAAATTTCAGAATGCAGATATCAACAATATCTAACAATAAAAATCATATTTTTAAAACTTCATTCCATAAAAAAAGATAATAAGAAAATGTTTTAAAAAAAACATAAATTATTTGAAAAGAGTTCATTCCACAAGACAAAAAAACATCCTTTTCTTTTACATAATGCTATTTAGTCAGTCAGTAGAGTATAACTTTGGTTTTATTTAATTCTGATAATGCGTTGCACAATGCACATCGCGTTTATTTTTTGTATCTATTGTATTACATTATGCAAGCAGGAAAAATAAAAATTTCCTGCTGTTATAAAAACAAAAAACCAATCTTGCATTTGCCTCTTCTTTACAAATAAATTATCCTTTCACCTAAAATATTTGTATAGATCTTTATGGATTCATGGTTCTCCTGTCAGTAAAAATTGATTCCTTATTTCAATAAAATACATTTTCCCTGTGCATAAAAATGACGATCTTAATTTTATTGTTTCAGTTTAAGCAAAAGAAAATTTTATTGACCTTCAATTTTTGAGCAAAAACATTCAAAACAATAACTGGATTATGTTTGGAATAAATTATATCAGCCATGGATTAAATTTATATTAATCATTATGGATCAATGTGTCATTCTAACGTTCTTTTGTTTCCAAATATGGAAACAGATCAACGCTTTTTATTTGCATGTGCCCGCATATTAATGCAAATTAAGTTGAACTTATGTTCATCATTATGCATGGAAGGAGTGACTATTATGCCATTTTGTCTCCGTGTATTTCTCCTCATGTGTGAACAATATAATAACAGAAGCTCTCACCTTAATCCCATATCGTTAAACATATGTAATTGAAATTGAACTGCAGTGATTCAGTGCTGCACGCAGCAAGCGGTTATAGTTCAACATCGCGTATTGAAACGAAAATCGTGACATAAAGATTGTATCGGAAGCTTTAACCACCTAACGATCATTATGATGCTTATAGATAAAAATACATTATGTACAAATGTTATGTAAATAAAATGCACGATTGCTCCCATGTTAAAGTTCTTTAGAATCCAAAAAAAAAATTCAAAAAGAGGAATATCATTAAATTAAAATATGAAAAACCGTAAAATCAATTTTTGGAAATTAAATAATCCAAAAAAGACATTTAAGCCTTAAACTGAAGATGTCATCGTCGTCAGATGTATCGGAAAAATACGAATTTCTGATTTTGTTGTTTAAAAATTATTACAATATTTTTTGTCAAAAATTACTTAAAATTTTTTAGAAAAAAATTAATAAGTATGCAAATTCTGGGTATTTAATAGTATACGCGCTGTGATCAAAAAGTAAGGTGACTATTCGAATTTCGGAAAAAATGATGTTCAAAAACTTTTGAAATGTTGACAGTGGGACACGATGGGTCAACTTTGTCAACATTATTCCAAGAGGACCAGAAAAATATCATATCAACGATGATGCCAAAATCGATGGAAATATTCAAGAAATGAAAGAATTTGGTTTAAAAAATCGTCGAATATACGAATGAATTTTTATTAAAAGAAACTTGATAAATTTTATAAGACTCATTTGTCATGGGTATGTACGGAATTTTTCACGTCTTTGTCGTCATTGGCATTGGGCTTTTGACATTTACGGCATCTACGGCTTCTGGAGATTGAGATACAAAGGTCAAGAAAATAATTTTCAAGAGTTTTCCGTTTCTTGAGCTTCTTCTGCGATTTCTGCATCTTTGGCTCATGGTCATTTTGTTAATTATTTTGTGTATTTTGGTTCCAGATTTGAAAAAATAAGAAATTTAAAATATTATATTGTTATATTATTGACAACATTAAAACAGAAGTATAACAGAACTGCAATAAGTTTTGAGCGTATACCATTTTTTTTAACGATATTTACATTATAAAAAGAATTTTTAGGGGAACATTTAAGATTTGTTGGAATCAAATTTCCCCAATAAATGTTGACAAATTATTTACGATGCTTAAAGGTTTCCTCAATCCAATAAGAAACAGATGCGAAACAGTCGTCACGACGAAGAAGCAAGAACAAGATGTTCTTTTTGTTTTTGTTTCATCGTCGTCGTCTCGATCCGAATGGGCCGCATTCGTTTTGGAAGAATTTAAAGCTTTCCAACATTATTATGTTTTCATCAGTTAATTTCCGGCGATTTATGAATACGCTTACTTAAATATCCTTTTCGTAAACGTCGTTTTTTCTCCTTTGTAAGAATTTAAATGATTCCGCTGTATTTTACTGGTTACTTTCAAAGTGCATTTGATAAAGTAGGAAGTACAGAAAAAAAACCTATTCGAAATAATGCTTTCAAAATTTTACGTTATAAGTAGAACACGTAGTTCAATCATCATCGGCTCGAAAACTGGCGCCCGGTCCTGGCCTCTTTCAACAAGTCTCTGCACCTATCCCGGTCTCGAGGCGACGACTTCCAGTTGCGGACCCCAAGGCTTGGGGCGTCCTTGTCCACGCCATTTCTCGAGCCAGCGCAAGCATGGTTTACTACCCTGTCGTCCCCCATAGAATGTACCATAAAACAAAGTACTTTCCGAACCGGTTCTTTTTCACGAGTTAGGTGACCTGCCACCGGAGTCTACCGAGCTTAATTTTTGTCACTATGTCTGCTTCAAGGTACAATTAATGACTGTACCGTCTCCGGAATCATCTTTCCCTACATTTGGGGCCAACAATTTTCCTTAAGTCTTTTCTCTCGAACTCGGCTAAGAGGTCGGTGTGTCTTTTGCTAAGCACCCAAGTCTCGGATCCATACCGGAGTACTGACAGGACCATGTTCCTGCACAGCAGCAGTTTTGAAGTTATGGTGATATTTCTGGATTTGAAGGGCTTTGACAGACTATGGTAGGCTCCGTTGGATTTGAGAAGCCGCGCGCATATATCTTCTTTTATATTGCTATCGGCTTAAGGTATTTAAAGGATTTGACCACTTCACTAAGTACGTAGTTCATGGATTTTTTTAACTACCCTGTAGTATAGTAATAGCAGATATGTATATATTATATACGCATACATATAAAAACTTTAAAGTATTTCATATCAAAACACAGAAAAATAATGGCTTCCCCAAATTATTGCGCAAGTGTTGTGCCGACCAAAAAGCAACAACAACAACAACATGTTGTTGTCAATCTTAGCAACGCGTTGTTATTGTTGTTTCATCATCGTAACTGAATATTTCGCATTGGTATGGGCAAGCCTTAAATCGTACATAGATTTCTGCACTGTAATTCATCTAATTGTAAACTACCAAACATTTCTGTGGAACTGATTCATTCTGTATTCAATTCATCGGTGCGGTGGCACCAATTTGCTTCCCACTTCGAATTATTGACCCCTAAGAACCTTAGGTATTATTTTGCACTTTTCCATCGACAATGAACCTTGCCTTACCCTAGTTAGCAAAAACAAAAATATCTCTGTATCTGAATGAACATGAACGCTATCGCTATGTGGAAATTTTAATTGAACTTAGTGTGAAAGATACTTTGAACCCCAGACGGCACTTACGGGACTTTTGGTTTTGGTAGTTTTTTTTTTTACTGGGATATCACGAAATTTTACAAGGTCGTTGGCGACGACGATGTTAGTGTCGAGTTTGTCAAATAGCTTGTTCAAAGAACACAATAGGCCAACAGAACAATTAATCTTTAATTCCAAAGTACCTCTATTCTATTCAACTCAGAATAAACATAGGTAGAGGTACCTACATAATTATACACACATTTATTTTAATTTCCAAGTGCAACATACAGTGGCTTGCCAATTTTGGTTAATTCGTTCAGCTCGCAGACCCGAAGATATACGAGTAACCCCCCATAGCCACAATACACTGAGGCTAGAATGAGAAATAAGCGAAATTACGATCGTGCATTTTTTTTTTTAATTGGACCGATTAGAATTAATGGCACATCATCTGAGTCTCAAGGAGCACTCTTATGGGGGGAAGTTGTTGTCTAGGTTAGAACCTGGGCTTGAGACACGATGATGCTATAGTTATAACAACAGCAGTGAATGCACTTCCAATTGTACATACCTAGATAGGTACTTTTGTTAGTGGCCTGAAACGATTCCCAATTTTAGGAGTCGAGTTCACTTATTGCCAATAGTTCGTCGGTTAAAGAATATTGTTATCGCATGAACCTTGTGCTTCTTTTTTTTTCGTTATGATGGCATTAATTCACTTTGAACCAAAGTGTTTTTTTTTTTGTTTTCATTCGATGGAGTTCAAGAAAAAGAGGTCGGAATTGGTTTTGAGCATAAATGGCATTCATTTAAGGTATTTGAAAACAAATTGATGATAAATCGTACATCACGGATAGACAACGGAATTCGAAATGATTTAAATTAACATTTGAAAATAATGATGTTGGAAACAATTGCCATACAAATTTAGCATATGGGAGTAAAATATCAAATGAAAGGTTTCCAATTAGGAGCTGAAGGTATTAATTTATTGAGTTTGATTAAAACCTCGATATGTATTTCATAATATCTATCACATGATATGAACGAGTATATTGGTTTCTTGGGCTTTTTGCATCTGTGGTTCGAAACTCAGCTAATTGTTTGGGATGTTAATGATTTGCTTCAAATTTCTTACCGCGGGCTATTCATTTTTTTCTTCAAAAAGCAGCTGAAATTATTTAAGATTAAGATTCATTCCTACATATAATGCCTCCTTTTTTAAGTTCAATGCTTGTAAAACGGTGGGAAATATTCGGTGACGATTGTTATCAGTTTTACCAACGTGTTGTTATTGTTCTTTATCTGTCGTCACCAAATTTGGTTTAGGAGGTCTTGAGGCTTCTACAAAAGTTCACAAACACAAATGGACACCAAGACCAGAAGGTACTTTTTAAAATAAGAATTTTTCCAGTTCAAAAAAACCATTCGAAAATTATGTTTTTAAAATATTTGGAAAGCGAAATATGAGGCAATTTTTTCTATGATCAGAAAAAACATAGTGAAATTTATTACCAAATAATTGAAAAAAGAAAAAGGATTTAAAAATCAAAATTTTTGTTTGAAAACCCAGTATTTTAACAACGGGTTTGTTTTTTCTCTTTATTCTGATTTTAATTATATTCTGAAGTAGGTACTGAAAACTTGCAAACTAATTTTTTTTTTTTTCTTGAAATGCCTAAAAAGTTTTATATGTATACAAAAAATATTTTAAAAAAAGCCGATTCAACGATTTTTGAATTTTTTTCAAGAGTTCTTACGACATAGATCATAAGATCTGATATCAGATGGAATTTTCAATGTTTAAATTAAATTTCTTGTTTAGTTAATTTAAGGAATTGACAAATTTCTTGTATTGATGGAGAAAGTAACGTCAATTGAGTAGACCTTCCATAGTAGGTGGGCACTTCATACACAGTACACCAGACGTATCAACATATATATAGGCACGTCCAATGCATTTTGTTTTTTAATGCAGCAATAATTGTATAAGAGAGCAAGTAATCTTAAGGAAATTCCTAAGGCAATCATTACATAATTTCATTTAAAGTTCCTCAAAATACACACATGACCAAACCATACACTTCAGACAAAACAAATATATCAGTGCTTTCATAAAATCCAGCTACCGTTTCGTTTGTCCAATCGTCGTCGACCGCTAATACTATCCATGGGTCCATCCATATATGCAGCCCATTTGTCTGTGTTGCTTGTCCTTATCTTGACAGAGTAAAGTGCCGAAGGCAGAACAGCTACTTATCCCACTTTGACAGCCCCTATAAAGCAGGACAAATTTTAGATCGGCCAACGAGTGGTGTAGCATGCAGCGGACAAGCACAAGAATGGTGTGTGTCCATGCAGACGTTAATCACATCGAAGCATGACCAGAATGCAACTAAGCATACGCAGTCAACAGCTCTGCAGGAGCCGTGGGTCCACTTTGAACTGATAACAGTCTCAACGAAGAATTGAGTGGACAGGTGAATAGAGAATACAAGCTCAGAAATCAGAGATGAAAATTGCATGGTGGCTTGGCCCAGATCAAAGGCATAAAGGAGGTAATTAGTGTTGATGTTAATAATATATAGACTTTGCTGATTGGTGTAAGCAGAATACTAAATTTTTATTATTCAATTTATGTTAATTCAACATTCCCATGAATATGTAGGCAAAAATTATTAACATTTTTTACAAAAAATTATTTGTTTAACTATCTCCCTGTCCAATTATGACTTGAGAATCTTTGAATATTGTACAAATTCAACACTATTGATCAAAGGCCATTGATGACTACTACGACGAAAAAGTTGGATCCTCTCCTACTCCAATATTCTTATATTATTTATCTTCTAATCCCTAGAAATGTCTTTCCAAAGCAGTTCTTTAAAAAAAAAACTTCACATCGTCACCCATTGCAAAAAAGTCAAATTCGTTATACCTTAACTTCCATAAAAAATCCACCAAGACCAGATCAATATTCACTTTTATCGGAATACAAGAAAGACGACGACGACGACGACGACGACGACGCGACGCGACGAATATGCCATCAGCGTTCAATTGAAGTCGTCAATCAAAATGACGAAATGAATCTTGATGGAGTTCTGGCATTTTGGGTATCTTTCTAACTGCCGCGTGACTTTTGGCGCTGCACAGTACTATATACGTAAGTTAAAAACTTTGTTTGTGAATATCTCTCTATGTCTTATTTGAACATGAATACATCAGAAAAACCCTTTGACGGGTCAGAATTTTATGGTGATCTTTGTTCTCATTTCTGGCATTGAGAAATATCCATACCTAAAATATTAGGATTGTATGTATATTGATTGTGACAGTAGGTATAGACAAATAAAAATTAATGACGATAAATCAAAATTGGTATTTATGTTGATTGTTTTTTATTTTTTTATTAAATTTGATGATTAACCCATTGGTTTTGGTATAAAGAAGCTGTGAGTTATATGTTTGTGTGTTTTCGATGACAAATGACTTGGTGGAATGTAATTTTATAATCTGATGTCAATTTTAAGAGAACTTTTTTTGTTTTAGGAAAAATTACTTCAAGGCTATGGTTTTGAAAGCAGTACAGGGTGGATCATTTACATCTTTAAAATGTTTTTTTGTACGATTGGCCAATAGTTTCCAGTTTATCTTAAATAACATAAGATCAAGAAAGAAATTTTTTTTTATTTTCGGTTAAAAAATCCACGTATTAGGAATATTTCATTTTAATTGGGATTGGAATTTGGAGCTTCCTCAGAAATAGGACGAAAACATTTTGATTAATTTTGAACACTCAACACTCTGAACAACTAACAAATAACGGTCGAATTTTTGTTTCCTGTGCAAAATTTCGATAAGCAAACAAACAACATAAATATTTAGTTAAATAATTAGGCAATGTTAGAAGAAATGGAAAGAGGGATTAGAATTTTGTTTCGCACTTGCTACTATCTTGGATTATAGTTTTTATTAATTACCTTGGTCTAGAGTCTAGAGTTACCATATTGCTGAGTTGTAGCTTGGCTCAGATTGTCATTGTTTGGCTGTCATCCTCCTCATTATTAGGGTGGGGGTCGTGATGTTTCTTACTAGTTACTTTGCAGATATACCTATACGTATGTCCAGGGGGATAACCTTGGCTTCAGAGTAAAATTTCTAGTCCGTGAAGTGTTTATGTAACTAGCGAAATTCTGTGCAGATAACTTCATAACTTTTTTATAGATAGTGAAATAAGCTGGAAAGCTGTAGCTGATGACTGACTACCAGTTCTGTTTTTCATCAGTGAGAAAAGTTAGCTTTTTTGAGGACTGTCTTGAGTGTTGGTTAAATAATTTTAGTTGACTATATCCTGCAATAGGTATTTAGCGCTGTGTTTGGCTGCAGTTATGGTTTCTTTGTCTCGTGAAACAGAAAAGCTCCAAATTGGATGAGTTGATCCGGATTCCCAATTTGTTATAAAATTCGAGCAGTTTGCTGATGTGAGTCTAAGCTCTAGTTTCGATTCCGGTGCAACTCCAGGTCTGATGTTTTTAACTGCTAATGTGTTGTTCCTCGTAATTAAAAAATAAAATTTATATAAATGTGGTACTGATGTTCAACCTATAGCTTATGCATTTTCTAAAAGTGTAAGAAAATATTTATTTTTATTCAATTAACAATAACATCGAACAATGCACCACTTTTCAATCAATGTAGTTGAAAAAATAAACCCATTTTCCTGTATCAATTGATAATCATATATATAAGAAATGCATTAGTTAGTATTGTTAAAATATCATGTCACTGCATTGAAAACGAATCCTAAAGCTACATAAACATGGTAAAGTACTTTACACCAATCTAATTTAGTTTTGTCACCTACCCTAGGCACATTGCATGTTTTGTGGCTTTGTATGTCTATCGGTTCAACACAGCAACACTATTTCAATAACAAAAAAATAAACAATGTCACTTAAGAGTAATTAAAGTATAACCACAAAACTCAGTGATAAATGTCGTTTTCACGCATATACTCCACACAAACAACACATTCCTCTATTTATTGAGTTCGCTGGTCAGCTCTTTTGTTTTTTAGTATTTCAGTTGTTGTGGTAGAACTGCTAGTTTTTCTGTTTGAAATCACAGTTGTTTGTTTGCTTTAGTCATGGTCTTTTGCTCTGTTTTGTATTGTTAACAAATTTCCACAATTTGTATACACCTAATGTTGTAAATGAAACTTACATTTAAATGACATTGCAGTTGTTATATTTGAAGAAACCTTGAAGTAAACAACATAAAACAACAAACAAATGCATACTTACAGGATGCGGTGATAAAAAAAAATATTAAAAAGTATGCCACAATCAATATATACATACATTATACATCATTTCTCAAAAAAAAAACTTTCTTTATTGTTAATTAAATCAATATGCTTTCAAGCTTAAGACCTAATAAAAACAAACATTGTGTGGGTATTTAATGATTTTGATGAGTTGAAGATGGTCACAAATTATCATACGATATGAATGAATGAATATATAACAGCCATTAATCAATCTCAATTTTTAGTCAATGAAAATTCACGAATATGTACTAGCCTGTCAAAGAAACAAAATTTCAATTAATAATCTTACTTCATCATAAATAATTTCTAATTAAAATGGGGATTTATGATTTAATGTTTTTACTTTTCATATCCTACACATCATATGTAGGTATAGGTATTCTTTAAACTCTCAGCCGTATGCTAACAGTTAATAATTAATCAAAGCCTCATTGAAGAGTTGAATATGGTGCGTAGGAAGCCCCCGAGCCCGATTTATTTTATAAAACATATAATGTAACAACCAAATCAACTTGGACATTCAAACATATAAATCGATTAATTGCTCGATACCGCCCATTATGAGCAACCTAATTTTTTTCAAGCAAAAAGTAGAATTCATAGTTTCAAACTTGAAATTAGGAATAAATTCAATGGTACAAAAATTTATCTGAAATTGTTTATTTAGTCAACACCTTCAATGAGAGCAGGAATGGAAATAATTTATTTATGTTTCGATTAATTTAATTATCAAATCCTTTTTCCCTATGAAACTCTGTGAGGCATAATTTTCTTCCTTCTCTACCGGGTTGTAATATAACACACCCTAATGTAAGCTGGTTGCTCGTGTAAATGGCTGGTTTAAAATAATTTCTTACATCTTAGCTAACAAAAGTATTAAAAATGATCCCTTTTATATTTATTCCTTTAAAACTGATATATTTTTTATTCAATACAATTCTATTAGGCTGATAAGTTTTATTATTCTAATTAAAAAGATGAAAATATCGAATTTATCGAATTTATATTTTAAGGAAATTCAAGAAAAACTAGCCTACTTTTCTGTATCTTACAAAAATAACTCATTGGCCAAAAAAGCGCTATATTAGATAAATATATTAGAACTTAATAAAAATGTGTGTTCGGCTTTGTAACTACATAAATGAACACATATGTACATATATTATACTCAAAATCAGTTTTGGCTAAATTTTTTTTTACCAAGAAAGTACATAGATACAAAAAAAAATTTGTTGTTTTTATCATTTTCAGAGATAATGATTTTATTTCTTAATTCTTTGCTATAATTTTCTCCAAGAAGGTTCCATGTATGTAAATAATTTCTTAAGTGAAATTCTAAAAAAATTTCTATTCCTAAATGTAGGCACTGAGGTGATGTCGCGTAGCAATATTCCGATCTAAATAAATCAATCGAAATGTTTTGAAGATAATATATTATTCATAATCTAAATTAGTTACTTCAACTAAAATTATTATTAATTCAAAAACGAAAAGTTTTATGAGGTGTAGTTAGGTTGAATGATTAGCGCAAAGTGAATAATTGACATGATGATTTTGTACATGAATTTATATACATAAATTTATCTCGCTTTGATTGAGGAGATTGTTATCTCTTTCTTTAAACGTTTGGGACGAGATGCGTTCCCAATAAAAACTATTTTTATGCTTTAAGGAGGCACCACACTACTCCCCCGCTAAATTTGTACGTTATATTATTACAAAATATTATAAAAAATTAATTTGATAGCGTCTTGGGATCCGAACAGCTCGCCCAGATCGTGTTGTAGTACGAGGTTTATAATCATCTGTGTCGGTGGCGAGTTCGGTCGTTTGACTTGACTTTTCTGGCGTGTAGAATTCGGCTGGTGTGATTAATCTGGGTGGTGCATCTGATCTGTCTTCACAATGAATGAAAGTTGTCTTCAAGGGGTCGATGGAAACTTTCGAGGTCCTGTTCTGAAATTGGATTTTAAAATATTTATTAACTTTTTCAAAGACTTGAAATGGACCGTCATACGGCTGTTGCAATGGCGGTTTAATGGAGTCATTGCGAACGAAAACGTGAGTTGCGTCCATAAGGCTTGGTTGTATGAAGACTTTCGAATCGCAGTGTGCAGAGGCTGCAGTCGGTGATATTTTGCCATAGAACGCTGTAGGCTTTTTGCAAACTCCGATTCACACGAAACTGCACACCAATCCTCTGTTTGGTAACATCGAATGGCTGCCTTAAGTGCGCGATGCACTTTTGTTTGATTCCAAGTAAGCGAGTAAGCTCTCCGAAGATTGTACTCTCAAACTGCCTTCCGAGGTCGGTCGTTATTTGCAAGGGAATCCCAAATCTAGATATCCATCCTGAGATTAAGGTTTTGGAGACAGTTTCCGCAGATATGTCTTGCAACGGGAATGCTTCCGGCCAACGTGAGAATCTGTCTATGCAAGTTAACAGGTAGCGATATCCTTGTGATGATGGCAATGGACCGACGAGGTCTATGTTGATGTGCTTAAATCGATGAAGTGGCATCTCGAATGACATGAAGGGTGTTTTGTTGTGTCTAACCACTTTACTTTTCTGACATGGTATGCAGCATCGGACAAACTCAGCTACGTCTTTCCGCATATTAGGCCAAACATATCGTTCGCTAACAAGTCTCGAAGTTGCTCTAGTGCCTGGGTGCGAAAGATATGTAAAATGCTCATGACGGTGTCTCGCAAAGCTTAAGGAACGATAGGCCGAATTCTACTCTTAGAAACGTCACAATAAACTTTAGTATTGGCTTCTGGAAGAGTAAGCAGTTTAATCGTTAAAGAATGTGAACTCAAATTACCTTCATAAAGTAGCTGTTGTAGCTCCTCATCCTTAGCTCGTTCTGCTGCTATGTCCTCTGAGACGATGGTTACATTGTGGAGTTCAGATATTCGCGATAAGGAATCAGCTACATTATTGTCGGTTCTTTTTACAAATTGAATGTCCGTGGTGAATTGCGCTATAAAATCTAGCTGTCGAATTTGGCGAGGCGATGACTTTTCCATTTTCTTTTTGAACAAGTGAACAAAGTGAAGAAAATGCTTGACACCCAAGTACATTGCCAACAGCTCACGATCATAATGTACTCTGTTGTTTTTGAGATTCGGTTAATTTTTTGGAAAAAAATCCCAATGGCTGAGCAACTCCATATACCATCTGGTGTAGAACAGCTCCCACTGCAATATCAGAAGCATCAGTACTTAGAGCAAGTGGAGCGTCCACGGCGGCGGCGGGGTGTCCTAGAAGCGAAGCATTAGCCAGGTCTGATTTGCATCTCTGAAAGGCTTCCACTGCTTCTTTGGTCCACTTGATTGGAGTTGAATAATTCTTCTTATTGCCTTTCACCAAGCCCTGTAGCACTATCTGGTTATCTAAAGTAGAAGGTAGAAATGGTAAGTTTTAGTTTTTGTTGCACTCAAAGCTCCGACTTTATTAGTTCTAAACTACTATGGAAGTGTGTAAAAAAGCTAAACAGGAGAAAACGTTATTGAAAACGAAATAATGGGTGTTTTTTTAGAGGTATACAACTTTGAAAAGTAACATAACAAAAATGATTTTTAAAAATTATAAAATATGATTTCTTAATTTAATCTCGAAGGTCCAATTTTTGATCACTTTTTCCAACATTTTAATTATGGGTTGTTCAATAGATTAACGAAAAAGTCAGTAATTATGGATCTATAGTGGTCACCATTGACTGTAATGTTCTGGACATAGCTAACTGCCTTCAGTTACACTCTCCAAGTTGGTTGAGGTCGTTTTTCACTTGTGTGCTCCAACTATAAGGTTAGGTCTTCCTGTGATGCGCAGACCATCAGGTGTAGATAGATTCGATAACTCGTCGGGCTGGTGCGTTGGTGTCCACACGTTCCACGTGTTCCAGCCATCTCAGCAGCTGTATTTTAAGCTTTTTGACCAAGTCGAAGTCGCTATTAAGCTCGTAAAGCTCGTTGTTGAATCGTCTTTCCAATACTAAATCGATACAGACTGGACCGAAAAATCTTCCTTTCAAAGCACCCAAGTAGACTCTCATCCGTTTTTGTCAGGGTCCATGCTTCTGTCCCATACAACAGGACCGGGATGATAAACGTCTTATATAAGGTCTCCTTAGTTCTCTGAGAGAGGGCTTTATTGCTCAAATACCTTCTTAGCCCGAAGAAACAGCGATCGGCAAGAGTGAATCTTCGCTTGATTTTTGCACTGATGTCATTTTGCAATGTTATAGACATATTATATTATGGAGTTGGAGTAGTCCTTGATGACCACTTCCATCGTGACGTTCTGTCCGAGTCGATGATGCTGAGATGCCTTTCTCGATATGGTAGCATATATTTCGTTTTGTCCTCATTAACAGCCAAACTCATTTTCACCGCCTCCGATTTCATACTTGCAAACGCACCGGTAACAGCTCGCTTCATTATTTGCATAAGCAAATAGTTGAACCGCCTTTTGAAAAATTGTACCACTGTATCACATAACGGCTGCTAAAATGGCAGCTAGTTAAAAAAAAGTGTTGTCAACTTAAAATTTTAAACCTCTAAAAAAAAACATGTTGAATTCCCCAAGTTAGAGCAGGCAAAACTCCTAAATTAATTCATACATATATTTGAACTAACTTGGAGGATAAAATGTAGTAATGAGCAACATAATCCATTTCTAGATGAGGACACAATAGATCTTAAGATCGCAGTGCATTATACCGAATCTATTCATTTATTCATTCATGTTTGCCTGTACCGTTACGTAGAGCTGACACCCAAAATGGTTTACTTTTTCTTATCAGTTATATTACCTATATGTTAGTTATTACTGTTAGCATAAGCTAAATTTGTCTTTCATCCAACAAATATGAAAATCCTTAATAATTTTATGAGAAAAATGACCAAGCAGATTTTCATTGTATCTTAAAGCCTGAACACAACATTAAGCAGATCAAGCAACTCTCAACAAGCAATCTTATATCAACTCCCCAACAACAAAGAACATCTTGACATGATAAAAAAATTTTATTGATATTTTTATGATCAACTCAAATAGTACTTCAAATTGATAGCCCTTTTTTTTGTGTTGTTAAATCTTCTTCATTAAGAGGATTGGATACAAAAAAATCCGAGTGTGTGGGTTTATTTTCAACGTCTTCTCTTTGCTGTTATGGTTTGTTTGTTATACGTTATGTTAGGTCATCGGTCGTTTTGTTGAAATCATATAACCAATTTAGAAAATCTACAATACAATAGACAGCCAAAATATTGGTCTGTTTATTTTTTTTTATGTGGATGATAAAGTTTCTAAATAATTGATATCAACAATCAACCATCATTACATTAATCAAAAGCATCAGTACAATTTTTGACATGCCGTGGGCTTTTAGATTGTTTTTTTTTTTCAATCTTAAGAATGTGTTGTACTGGAAACTCGAAAGTGTAATAATACCACACACTGGCTGAGAATTGTTTTACTGGAGCTATGAATGTTTTGTATCGTTTTGGAAATAATTTTTGATGCTGATATTATTGAGAATATTATAGTAGTAGCCCGTGGTGTAATGCGTGCTTTGGACGATCATGCTGGAGGTCTAGAGATCAAAGTCACTTTTAAAATAATTATGTGTTTGAGGGATACTATACCAAAAAAGGATCTAAAGTCATGACCATTGCAACATTCAAATAAGTATTTCTTCAATCTTCATATTCTTTGGCCGCCCATATACAAAAGTTGCAGTTATAAGTGAAGGTAATGGCAAAGATACTTCTTTGCCTATAGCGCAAAAATAAAGCTCTAGGGTGAAATAAGGTCAAAATGTGAAGTAGCAATGGAATTTTTGCCGCTACCACAGTAGCGATAAATTACAGTTTGATTTTAAAATGGAGACCATAAAATATATGCTGGTGTTAAATCAATTTCAATGTGGAACGTGGTCAAAGGTAAACAGATTATTGCTTATATTTATTATTTGCTTCTACAGTGTAAGGCTTGTGTGCAATAAAAACTACAAGATTTTAATTGGTTATAATGACAAAACAGCCTCGATAACTGATTGGATTAGATAAGATTTATTTCATCCAAAATTGAATCTGTTCTGTTCTGTCCGTAAAAAAATTGAAAAACCCATTTGTTAAAGAAAAAAAATTTCTCGGATTATCAAATAATTTAAAAATAATAAAAAAAAAAAAAAACTTAATATAAAAATATTTTTTTCTTAATTTTTGGACGTTTTCAGTGATGCTGTTCTCTTTAGAAGGGGAGAGTACAATAACTCAGGCGACAAAGTTTAATGACGGATTTGTATAGAACAGTTTAAAACAAGCATTTTTTACTATAGGAGGGAGGTCTATCTCCCCCCGTTTAGGCGGGAGGGCTAATTTAAAAAAATATGTACGTTAAATGGAGAAAAAATAATTCAAAAATAACGGTAATACTTACAACATTTTTTTAAAGCCAACCCTTTTGTCTATTAGCTTGTTTTTAAATCAAGTCAAAACTATGCATAGTTTTTGAAAAAAATTGTTTAAAACTCAAAATTTGGGCAAAAAAAAGGTTTATAGTGTAATTTTTGAAAACTTTAAGATTATCTACTAGTTTTTTTTTTTTAGAATTCATTGCTCTTATTTTGTTTTGATCAAAAACTGAAAACTAGATGATTTTATGTCTTCTAGTTCTTGAGAAAATTGAGCAAAAAAAATATTTTAATTAAATTATTTTATCCTTGCTTGAGTATTTTATTTACGTAGTCTTATTTTGATAGTAAAAATCGAATATGGATAGAGAAATACCTAGGATAAATTAATTTTTCTTAAATCCAGTTTATTTAAATGCAAAAGAAACTTTGCATGCACCGTTATTTTTTAATTAATTTTTTTCATTTAACGTACATATTTTTTAAATTGCCTCTACCGCCTAAACGGGGGGAGATAGACCCCCCCTCCCATAATAAAAAATGCTTGTTTTTAACTGTTCTAAAAAAATCCGTTATAATATCTTGTCGCCTGAGTTATCGTACTTTTGTCATTTAGAATATTTTTTACTGGCTCTTTCTCAAAATCTAGAAAGGTATCCCTGGCAGGTATAAACATAGGTAAAGGTAGGTATCCCTGGAAATATGGGTTCTAAGAAATTTTCAAAAAGAAGTGCATTTTTATACTAAAAAATCCTTTTTTTCAAAAAAATGTCTAATTTGGATAAAGAAATAGAAAATAATTAAATTAGTCAAAAAATAATTTGTGAAAAAAATATTATTCAAAAAGGTTGGTCCTAAAGAAAATTTTGATAAAATGCAGTAATAGTAGTAGTAGTAGTAGTAGTAGTAGTAGTAGTAGTAGTAGTAATATAGTAAAATTGTTTTTTTAAAGAAGTTGCCTGAAATTAATTTTTTTCGAAAATTGGTTTAAAATTGTCAAAAAAAATCTGAGAAAAAAAAACTTTGTCAGAGAACAACCAATTGGATAGTTTTTGAAACGCAAGTATAAAATTTCGTCAAAAAATAATATTGAAAAAAGTATCGTCGAAACAAAAATATTGATCTTCAAAAAAAATGTTTTAAAAAATTTTAAACATCTTTTTTGTCTTTGAACCACGAAGTGGAAATTGAGCCGCCTACAGAGTAGTCGGTCCATCATCCAATCAGTGGTGTGCTTAAAAATATTAATTATTATTAGAACAAAAGATTTCAGCACTCGCACTATCCTCCCTCCAAAATTATCTAATGGAAGATTAAAAAGTCCTTCCTCATACCATCCACATCCATGGTCTTTGGATGATTAAATCTTAGAGAATCCAAGCAAAGCCTCCTCAAACCATTTAAATCCGATAAACGCATTTGATATCGGTTTTAAAAGTTAGCTTGAGGATCTTAAATTAATTGCACACATAACTACGACCCATTAACACACAGGCAAAAACTCAACATGATTCTTTTGCTGCCTTCATCTAAACTTCCAATCTGATGCTTAAGGTGCAAGTTGTGGTTGTAGCATCTAATCAACTTTAGTCCACATAATAATCTTAACGTAGGGTATATATTAACATTATTCTCCGCGAGCAGGAGTCATTCTCAGCTAGGCCACTACACTACAGCCAGAGACGGGATGATCAGCGCGCACTAAATACCAACATTATGTACTCGTACATAGCCCGCAGAATAGATATCAATGTTCAATCCGTGTAAATAAACCAAATTGGTCACGACTTCGATATTTCCCTGCATACAACACGGAACGCAAAACCATGCAACGCGATGCTTTCGCTTTACTTGCACTCGTGCGGCTTATTTCTTTTGAAATTTTGCATGGGAATCCCTGTTGGTAAGATCCAACCATGGATCTATTAGAGACATAGGTACGGTATATACTTTGACTACAGCTATATATAATAGATACAGTAATTTGGCTAAGTCATACTTAAGCTATGTCAAACCGAACTGGGCAATGTATGATTGCAAATTGGTTTTCCTCTCATTTTTGTATAGATTGAAGAGGAAAATACCAAAGCACCAAAGAAAAACAGTATTGAGGTAAAGAAAAGTAATGCAAAAATTATGTCAAGTTAGTTATTAATATCAATCAATACAAAGATATTAAAGCGAGTCTCTTAAATTTCATCGATTGGACGCACGATAGACGATAGATGCGTAGTAATATCATATCATTGATACGGCAGTAACGAAATCCAGCGGCACAAAATCCCAAATCACGAAGTCCGCAAAATAAAAATAAATAAAAATTCCGCCAAAAAATGTTTGAAGAACAGTTGACTGGATTTTCACTAAGTACTTGGTACTTTAAAAAAAATGTTTTTGGAAATCACTTAAAAATATTTTTGGAAAAAGAATATTATATATTTATAATAATGAATTTGAACGTCATCTGCGTAAATGGAACACACAAGTTGCTTAAAATACTATGAACAGTAAAGGACCCAAATGACTACCCTGTGGTAGTCCAGAACTAACTTTAAAGTTATTTCTATTTAATAAATAATAAATAAGCTGATAATGTTTGTTGGGGAAAAACAATTGATTTTGCAATAGAAAGGGTCACAGAGAGAGTACATAACGAAGTTACGCTAATAGAGATGAAGGTGAATAAGAAAAAAATAAACAACGAAGATAGCTATTTGTGCTCTGCTTATTTCTCAAGGTCAAAATATTTGTTAGTTAGTAAGTAAGTAAGCAGATGAGTGGAGTTAATCCAATTCTATATTCACCACCGATTATAATCAAAATTTACTTGTAACACAGAGTGTAGGCATTCATTTACGTTCCGTAAGAGTAAAATGTAAAAAAAAACTCTAGGCCATCGATCAGTGGAGATCAACATTATATTACATGTACTTAGACCGATGACCGTTCAATTTGAATGTCTTTAAATAAATTTTCAAAACACGGTTAACATGCGCCGAAATGTGATATCTGTAAACGTGCAGTTTGTCTAAAGAAATTATTAATTCATGTAATGGAGACTTTAGTTCTTTGAACTTACAATTTAGGCCGGGTTATTTCTATATTTATTTTCTTCTTAAAGCTCTCAGCATGTTTGCAAACCTATATCAAATATCATTGTTCCAGTCAATATCACCTTTCAACTTCCAAACTACCATCATCTTAGAAATCGAAAGTCCTTGTGCAATATAGACGCAAAAACAAGACGCTATAGTTAAGTACCTGCTAGTTATTGGTATATAAGGTATGCAGTGTATGCATCACATCACCGTGCATCGATCTACCGCTCTGTACGGCTGCCCCATTCTCTTGTTTAGATATTTATTGAGCAAATGATTTATTTCATTGCATCAGGTGCAAAAGTCAATAAGAGCTGCAAAATTTGAATTATAATTCCCGCCAAAAATGGAAAACGCTATTATGGATAAAGTGTGCGATTGCTGCCCCATAGTGCCACCTCTTGTTGCAGTGCGACGTTTGGGAAAATCCATCGTCATTCCCAGCCTCTCAAGCGTGTGTATAGGTACACTGCAACAACTGTCACCCAGTTGGCGCGACTCCCGGAGGTCAACAGAGCAAAACTGAACTTTGTGGTGCTGAGCTGACTGAGGCTGACTGAATACTTTTGTGGATAATTTCGTATGCCTTCACTTTTTCGGATATTAAAAGAGCCGATGGCAGCGCCACTATTTTTTTTTCGAATTGAGGAACCTTTATAAAAGTGAACATTTCATGGTGAAATCGAAACTCGCGGAATAGATAGAAGTATTTTCATTTTGGAAGAACAATTTTACACAGTTGTATGTCGCCCGGGTCCTCTCACGACCGTCTAAATTTAAATACCTATTTAGTATACTAGTATTTCGTTTGATAAAAGGAGGCAAATATTTCTTCTTGTTCGCAGATACATTCCATTTGTGATTCAATAATCGATTTGCAGTGGTTAGCTGCTGTTATACAATGCTTAAAGTTCTCTGTGTGGCTATGGCTTTACGCTGCGCTACAACAATGCTATCTTCGATCACAGTTAGTGCGAAGTTTCACGGTACGATGGAGCCCCAGAGTCATACATTTGCGGGTTCCGAATAAAATTGCGCGACATTTCACGATTATCGCACAGAATGGAATTCATTGACACCTACGCATTGAGTGGGGTATTGTTTCTCTTGGATTGTTCGGCTTCGGAACCAAAAATTTTTAGTTAAAAAGGCAGCAAGGCTCATGGTCGTTTTCGTTATTGATAGTGTTCTGTGTGTTTTTGGTGTAAATATTTCTGTCAGACGGGATGGATATTAGAAATGAAGTTAAGGTAAAATTGAATCTATTTTTCAATTAACACGAACCGTGATATGACAATGTGACAATTTATAGGACACAAAATATTGCTGTAGGCGTTAATATGGTGTTCGATTATTGTTAAGAGATTATAATTTTAAAGCAATTTCGATAAAGTGGTACTTGAATTGAAGGAAAATTTCACCAACCCAATATTGCAAAAATAAAAAAAATATTCACAACTATTTATATTTTCTTAATGATTCACATTGCTCGTTATTCATCCTGAACTTAAACACAGATTTAATTAACAGTTAAATTATTATTAAATCATTTCTTCGCCTGACTTTAATAACCAGTTCTTTAATAACGTGTTAGGCATGTTGCTACAAATTACCAATTTATCCTATCAATTGATTTCTGATAACTCAATTTCTAAAGCACAGAATACTCCTGTTTCCGTATCATCGCCATCACCAAGTATCTGGCAATAATCCTGAAAAGTTGGCCAACGAAGCCGACACGACCGACGACGACGTCTTGAAGCCAGAAAACTGGATCACATTAAATATCCTCTAATCGGAAAACTAACAAGCGTAGAGTTTAGCTACACATATACGGTTATGATTTATGCAAATCTGGATCATTGAAGTTAGGTTAGTACATCGGCGAAAATTTTCTTACTGAATTAATCTTTCAGCCCTAGGGACAACCTGCTGTGAATTAAGTGCGCCATGCCGCATAACAGCCACTAGCTTCTGACCGCCACTATATTAACAAAACCTTGAATTATAAAATATATCGTAAGAGGAAGCTGATTGTACGCTTGTTACACTTCTTTTTAAGGCAAGAACATGAACATTGAATGGCTAGAAGGATGGCTGCGGCTACTGTTTATTTTTCTTTCATTGGTTATTGGACAAACAGGATTCCTTATTATAATAAACGGCCCGGTTTGTGATCTGAAGTTGAGCATTGATGTGCATGGTGCGCCAGATGAATTAAACTATCTTCTATGGCTTTGTACTTCTTTATTGTAATTTTTTAATGGAATACATTAATATTACAATACATGCGCATGTCCATTGGATTAGTAGGAACTAGATTAAAGTTAAACTGAAATACTTATCCTTGAAATTCGAACTACGTTCCTTAATAACTCATTCTTCTTATCGCCCCTTAATGCAATAAGTAAGTAACCTAGTTTTTAATCATCTAAACGTCACAATGTTAACACCATTACAATTAATGCTGGCCACGAGACGAGAATTTTCGTTTCGGTCAGGTCAAAAATGAGGATTTTCGGTCTCGGTCTCTTCGTGCTACCAACTCAGAATTTTTGTGATTTAATCTTTTTTGCGACAAAAATTAGAAACATTTTTTTTTTTTTTCTAGAACCTTAATAATTAAAATAATTTTTATGAGGAATAAAGAAGGAAAGATCATCAATTTCCATCATGTGTCTTTAAAATGGGTTTGATTATTGGGGAGATGAACAGATCGAAGAGGAGAATAAAATAAGAAAGAGAACCGTAATTAAGAATTGTTCAGAAACGATCAATATTTGACCGAAATTCTTTTTATCTGAAAATTAATAACATAAAATGACTTTGCAAGAACGAACATTCAACTGATTGTAAAGTGGACGCATTATTTTCGTGTGTTATGGTGTTAAAATATATTCTCTCAAAAATTAAAGATATAAAATCTGCATCAGAACTATCCAAAAAAAATTAATGTCATGGAGACTTTATACGTTGCAAAGGCAGCGTGGGTCAAAGTATCAAAAGTAACGATAAGAAATTGTTTTCGTAAGACGGGTTTTAAAAAAATTAATGTTTAGTCACCGAATTAGAGCCTGAAGATAATCTTCTCCTAGCAACGATATCCAATATGTCACGAGGGACTAATGAGCCGGGACTAGAAAGTGAAGGCAATATTGAAGAGCTTTTTAATTAAATCAAAATATTCAAACCGAAAATGACAACATTAACATCCAAAGCCTTCACATCGAATTCAACTTGGAAGAAATTAACATAAGTGAATCTGAACAGGAAGAGGAAATGGCCAACGACCTTTATAACATCTTAAAAGGAAGCATTAAAAGTTTAAGATAGTCTAAAACGATTTGGATAATGATTTTGTGGACTTTGATTACATAATAAATATTGAAAACTTTTTGGAAAATTGCTTTAAGCATCAAAAAGCGAACAAACTTAGGCAATCAACAATTTTGAATTATTTCACCAAACCTATTCTTATTATAAGTTTAGAATAATGTTGAAAAATGTATTTTTAATGATTAAAAATTAACATGGAGTTAAAAAAAAGTTTTTCTTTCCCTTAACCGGACACCTCTCATTACCGGACAAAAATTTGGGGGCCATGAGTGTAAAAACAAGTAAATAACGTAGATATTGTAAAATTCGCAAAAATTCAAATTTTCCCCTTTTATTTAACATTTTTAAAACCACTTAACTAGGGTCGTGTTAAAGTCTAGTTATTTATTTAATTCTTTCAATCATCACCCGTCAAATAAATTCCACAAATGAAAACAAAAACAAAAAAAAATCTAACAATGTCACCTTGGACAGCGTATTAACTTAAAATTCAAAGTGTCATTTATCGCATAATTTATTAATCATTTTTCGACATTCCTTACCCTCCTTCTGAGATCCCAATCGTTAATTTATTAACACAAATCACAAACGCATACGTAAAAGAGCACACTTTGGACACAAGCCAAACACCCTCGCTTCATCTTCCCAAGTTATTATTATTATTTTTTTTTTGTAGTAAGATGAAATCCGATTTGTCTACTATTGTTATAATATGCCGACATGAAATCATCCTGCCTCTGCTTATAAAAGTCGTACGACACACTAACTACTAACACTATGTATTTATAGACGTTGAGGTGGCCAGAGGAGACGTCTTAAACTTTATATTTCATATCCACAGGTTTCCTTCGTATAGGATTAGCACTCCATCAATAAAATATTTTAAACAAGTTTTACTATCAGAACTAAGAGTTTTGTTATTCTCTTCATTAGGGTTACCTTTCAAAATTGTGCGGCAAAGTTAAGGTAGAACTATAATAGTAATAAGTGGTCGTAAGGAACGAAGCGAATGCAAGGAATTTATATTACGCGCCCATAATTGCGTTTGGGTGCCTTTCGTTTAGTATTCGTTAACTTTCGGGATTGATGGCAAATGCGCTTATCGAACGCTTTTGCGAAAGTGAACTGACAGCTAGCTACATAAATCAAAACGGTGGAAGCACACCAATGGAGTGTTCGAAGAGATACTTTTCGTTGCTTTTTGACACACTTTGTTCTATTATAGTTTAACCTTTACGCTGAACGCATTTCAATAAAAGTAAGATTTAAAATAAAGTGCATGACTTTACTAGGTTACACGAACTTAATGTTAGGGTTAAAAGTCGAATTATAATTTGGTCGAAAAATCATTATGAAATGTTGTCTAACCTTAAACAGCTCTCTTTATTTTAGGAAAGCTTAGCTCAGACACAAGAGTAGCATATCGTATTATTTATTCTTATCAAATAAAATATATTTCCACCAATTTTATTATTTAGTTGAGAAAGAGTTAAGCTGGTCACTCCAAATTAAATTTTCTGCACCAGCTATATGTATCTGATGAGCTTCCATTCCTCAATATTCAAATAAGATATAATAAGGTATAATGCATCAAGATTTTGAAAAATTCACTTAAAAACATGTGACATTTAGGCATAGTTTAAATCCTTCTACACTAATAAAATAAGCAACATTGAGATCATTGAAAATCTAAGACCTGATAATAAACACAATTCAGGACAAAATTGCATATATCAACTCGTACATATCAGACAGGATGACAAGAGTTGCAAACGGCTTTCATTGGAATATGCAACGGCTTTGAAAACGGACAATCAAGAAGACATTGGTAAACAAAAAATAAGCGCCCACATCGCGGTATCTTAAATTCCAGTTTATGAGTGCTTTGGGGTTATTAATTACGACGATAAGAGTCCGATGGAAGATTAATACTTCTAAGTCATCCAGACAAAGATGAGAAGTGAAGAGTGTTTGGAAAAAAGGAATGTTGGTTATTTTTTGTTTGGAAGTATGTGTTGCCATTTATGATTTAAAAATTACTTTTTTCGGAATTCAATTTTTTTAAGGAAGATCAAAATAAAATGTTTTCAGCATAAATTTGAATTATTTGAAATCAATAATTAGAAAGAAAAATAAATTAAAGTTACAAAGAAAGCCTCCAATAAAGTAATATTAATTTCAAAAATTAAAAAAAAAAACTATTCTTTCCTATGGCATCGCGTACTTACATAAGTAAATATGCAAATAATAAGGGCCCCTTCACAAAGCCTTGCACCACACGATGCGTTTGGCAAGACTATATTATGTACGTATACAATATAATTGATCTCTCGACAGATGTTAATCTTTTTTACCATTATACATGACTGCAAAAAACACCGTGATGTTCAATGTTTACGGAACAAAAAAAGTATAAGTACCTACAATAATTAATAGCTATATTCACCAGACCAGCAGTTTCGTTAATAATTTCCGAACCAGCTTCCAATTTATCTGATTTTCCAAAAACAATTTACATTTCCAAATTTAGGCGAAATTAATTCGGAAATTACATGAACACATTCAGGCCAATCTTAAATTGTAAGCCTATTTGTATGAAAAGGTTGCTCATTGAATATTAATAGAAAAAGTAGGTAAGCTAGAAAAAAAAACTATGAAATCGCCAAATGGGATGTCAAACGAAATGAAAGAATTTGCAATCAAAACACTGTTTTGTAGTTCGCGAAATCACATCAAAGTCAATTATTAATGAAAACGTATTATAAGTAAGCACCAATGGCAACCATGCTTGAATGGAGCAGCTACGTTGTTGTTGTGTTGCTGACTTTAAGAGTGATTCCAACTTTCCAACCCCTTCACGGCTCTGCTAATGGTGTATTTGGTGTATAGGCCAGTCGACAAACAAATATAAATGCAGATAGACTATTATTAATAAGTAACAAGGACTTTGTAGGCTAGTTAAAGATTAAGCAATTAAATCGCGTAAGTATTTAAAAATGGAAGCAGTTGGAGTTTTGCTTGACATTAAAGGTTCATTTATCTATTTATTAATTGATAAATAAATGACGTTAATAATTTTATTGCTTCTATTCTTATAAAGCCATTTAATTGCATAATATATTTTTCTTAATCCTTACCCTAAAACTAAAAAAATTTAATTTGGTGGGTATAATTGTAGGCTCTCTTTCTGCCACCGTGCTCTCTTTTCTTTGTTCAATTTATAAAATTCATATGTAGTAATATGAAAAAAAATTGGCTGTCCCAAAGCTAACCTATAAGAGTGTACAATTTTAAATGGATGATTTTGTATTATGTAAATTCATTTTTGCCTCTACCGCCTGACCCAAAACGAATTAGTTGGAAACTTATTTTTGCGGTCAGGACTTTTTGTGATTTTTGCCATCACGCCAAACTCCTGGATTTTATGATACTCTTATGACACACCGACATTTTTTAATACTTAATAGATTTGACCTTGGTTTTTGGATTTTGAATTGTATGATGATAAATTCCAAAAAAAGGTGTTAATTCTTTCAATTCAAATATTTTCGATGAGAGAATTTATGTTGCTACAAGTGATTTATATACATTTCAGGATTATTATATGAAAAATTGAAAAGAAAGAAAATATGTATATCTATATTATGTACGTAGGTAGTAAACTGTCTTTTCGCAGTGGTGCCATTTGTATACTTTTGATTCTACAAAGTAGTACATACAAGGCAAGGGAAGACGAAATAAAATTCTAGATATTTTTATTTTTTAAGCCTCTCCAAAACCAAAGCAATACTTTTACGGCGACAACGAAAGCAAAACTAGTGACGTGTTGTTTTCATTGAGTGTTATTATTATTGTATTGTATCATCGCTGCCATGAGAGAATTACATAGGTCTAGAGAGCCTTTACATTTATAATTTGATAAAAAATCGCAAAATTGATATTTATATGATTATCACTTCTAATAATGTAGTCATAAGGTTTTATGGATTAAGCTATTCAGCTAATTTCAGTCGATAAATGCAAATTAAACAGAAACTCTAAAAGTACTTCTGTGTTCCAGATTCGGTAAATTGCAAAAATCTTTGATTAAAGGGTTAAGGGTAAGTGGAAAATGAAAAACTAAAACGTTCGCTAGAGATTTCTGGTTTATATTTTTATCATTTTCTAATCATTGTGAAGTGCGCTTAAGCAACACTTTCACCTATATATGTGCACCTACATGGGTCCTAAATTGAGTTAAATTCACCTTCATTCGACTTGATCGAACTCGTTCAGTTACAGTTTAGTAGAAATCTTGCTATCTTTGACTTCAAATTCAAATTCGATTTCTCGATCCAGCATATAAATATTATAGATGAAAATTATAGGATTGCCCTTGCCGAGGAATGCAAGGAAAATTTGTCAGACAAATTTGGTATAATGGATAAAATTATATTTACAAATGGCATAGATAAAATCGGTAAGTACTTTCTATATAATTGCAGACATCGTTCCTGTTGTTAAATCTAGGAAGCCCAGCTCCAGCAAAAAAATTTCCACTACAGAACAAAATCCCAATGTTCTGATTGGAGTTGCAGTTGGTAGGTATGATTTCAATAAACAGAAAACTTAAGTTACTATTTTAACAGAAGGAGAAACCGAAAAATTAATTTGGGAGTGTGAGGAGCTCCTTGAAGAAGACGTTTCAGAGAGTGTCCAAGATTAGACTGTTGTTAAGAACTCTTCTCAAAACTCGAAAAACATGTGGCTGGATTCTTCGACGAAATTATTCATTACGTTGGTCGAAGAATACCAAAAACATATAGGGAAAAAATTCGAATTAAGCAACAAAACAAAAATGTGGAAGGTAATTAGCAAAAAAAAAGGAAGAGAAAGGATACACTTTCACAGATAGCCAGGTTAAAGCTAAATATCACTCGATGGAAAGGCAGTACAAGACAGTGAGGCTCAACAATACCCAAACGGGCAGAAACCGCATGATATGCGATTATCAGAGGTTTGTATCTGGTTCAGTTGCAAAATTTGTTCGGTTATTAATGGATCATCGTGTGATAATAAAACGATCCTACAAACTAGTTCTTGGATCTTGAAATAGATCCAGATAAAAAGCAGGCGTGTAAAATATAATGCAGATCCCTATAACAGATAATAAAACACAGCTATTATTTTACTCCACAGCAGGTATGTCTGCCCTTCATAAAAAAAATTTCGATGCCAAAAAAAATCAAGCCAGTTTGGCAACCAATGTTGGTGATGTTTTGCATCATAAACCATCTCCCAATGTCAAATTTGGATAAGTTGCCAGAAGTGTTAAGGAAATCTTTACCGGAATCCTTAATTGTTAAAAATATTAAATGCGCGAAAACCAAGGTCATTGGAATTGTAAAAAATCAGTCGAAGCAAAAAACGAATTTGGCAGACGTCGCGTCCTTCAGAAAACACCATTCTCCTAGCATTAGAAGCTCGATTTTTATTGCCAAAAAGAAAACAGAACAGGTGATAAATTTTTCGGACTTCTAAAGCTAGATCGGTCAGATGCGCAATCTATTTTTAATTGCATAAAAGAGTATTTGGAAAACTTGCAAATACCAATTTCGAATTTAATCGGCCGGCAACCGATAATATGCATCTGTAATGGCAAGTGAATTAAGGGGGCTAGCAGCAAAGTTTCTCTGCATTTGTGTGCCTCAAGCGCCTGTAAAAAATTACCAATTGAAGTTGAAAAGGTAGTTCGCGGTATTCATAATTCAGAGAATTTCAAGATTATGTCGGAATAAAAAACCATAAAATTTTAAGAATAGCTGGAAAGCGGTGGATATTTTCCTTTAAAAAAAAACGTATTATTTTCAATACAGAAAACATGTCTGAAATAAATTTTTCTGAAGATTCCAACAATTTACCATTAAATGAAATTTACATTGGCGCAAGTGCAGTAACATATCCAGCGGCAACGCTCCCTAAAGATGCAAATAAAGAAAAAACAAAACTGGATGTTAAATTCCATTCGTTAGAAATCGGTTTAAAAAAAAAATACAGAAGATAAGTTGAGTTAAGAGGTAAATAATTCGAATATGAATTTAAAAAAAAAATCCGTCTGATACCTACTGAATAATGTTTAAGTAATTAGGCAACAAGAAGATTTATAAACTAGGAGAGTGTTTAAAGAAAATTATAAAGAATATTAAATTTGAAATAAATTCTTTCGTAGCAGTTTACCAGGGCACGTGCGTTGCTACGACTTCCAAAAATATGTGTAGGTACCTACAGTAAAAAATAAAATGAGAGATATCTTTAATATCTATTATGATGGTTCCTAAAAATGCAATTTATTATTTTTATGGATTAGAGGAAAGGGACGATGTTGTATTGTTGTATTCAAATTTAAATTGAATTTGAGTATTCAAATCGAAGCTAAGGCAGTAATGATGTAATTTTGAACAGTGTTTCAGGCACCATTACCATTACACACGAAGAAGGCACTCACTAAATCTTGGGTGCAATAAATAAATTGTCTGAAAGCAAAGTGCCTTAAACCTCTGCATTTATTTTATATAAATCTATAGGACAATTAAAATTGGATTAAATTCTGGGGGACCATTATATTTACCCTCTTCACTGCGGAATGCGGATAAGTTTGACTTCAATTTGTTGCTACAAGATCAACTCCCTAGGTGTTATTCCATGTTTTTATACCTATTACGATCAAACTTCATCTAAAAAAAGCAGACGTATTGATGGTAAAGACTCCTGCTTTGTTGCTGTCATCGTTAAACTCATTTAATAGCGGATGCTGTATGGGGACTTGAAACCTTATACGAATATACATATGTTAGGTGCCTGCAACAACCTGGCTCGTATAGTAGTTAAGTAAAGGTGTCGATGCATTTCAACCGTATACGTTACATCGTGTTTTATGCGCTAAGAGCATCTATTTGCGTTTTTATTACGGCTTGGTGTTGGTTTTATTGTTTTGCCGGTATAGGCGCACAAATAAACTCGAGTTTTTTATTTACATTTTTCTGTGATGTTTGTGACTACTAATCGGACCGCCTTGCAGTGAAGGCTTTTTGATGTCCTTTAAAAAATAATTTGATGTCTCGTTACAAAAAAAAAAATATCAGAATAGATTGAACTGACCTCAAAAGACCTTAATTTTAGCCTCGGACGTCCCATAGTCGTTACTTTTAGTCTTCGAAAAAGAAGTAATTTAAAAGCTTCTAATGACTTTCTTAATAAGGGATACTTATACTGTCATTTGGAATAGTACCTTCTTATTTTTAACTCCTTTTTTTAACAATGAAGAATAAAATACTCTATCTGGGAGGTTATTGTGATAATAAAAGATCCTTTACGGATACATGATATTGGATTTCAAATGAATGGGGACTCATTATGAAGCTATTTCGACTGTGGATTTGACGACAAGGCATACAAAGAAATACTGTAAGACAGAATGAAATTATCAACTTATTTCGAAATTAGTTTTTAGTACATATCACATACATACATATGTACATTACAATGTGACAATGTTGCTATGTTTTCTAACAGTGCTGATAAATAAGGGTGAAGAACTGAAATTAGGTAACTTTGGAAATATTGGCTTGGTATGTTGTAGCTTTAACAAATAATATGATTTTTCGATTTGAACGAACTTGTGCGCTGATAAATTTTCATTTTTTCACGTCCAAATTTTTTTTTGAGTGCAATAAACCACTTTTTCCACTTTAATAGGAGTAGTTCCAGGGATCATGGTTGAAATGTGCGTAGTGATCCTTTGTTTTTTAGTTGAGTTTTTGTAGTCACTCCTCTTCATGACCCAAAGAGCTGCATTTTCCCGAACCATAATTGTCTGGAATTAGAAAAATGTGTACTATAAGAGAGTTATTATAATATCTAATCTAAGAAATAAATTTTCAAATTGATTTTTTTGTAAACTTCCATATCTTCTGCTGCTGTCTAGAATTTTGCTGTCTAGAATTTTGTGAAAATGCATTTAAAAAAAATATTTTCTTCTTGAAAACTTGAGATGGTAGGTGGTTGAAGAAAGACAAAAAATATTTTCACTTTCGACTTTCGGAAGTTAAATGTAGGTAAGGCTCAATGATCTCTCATTGCATGTCGTCCCATTTTTGGATTTTTTATATGAATGCTCCAATAGATAAAAATTAAGTCTCCCCTCATTCGTATTTTAGAATTTCTCCCAATCGATATTTTAAAATATTATTCTTCCATATCCACAATTAAAGAAGTACCGTTTAATCCCGAGAAATCCACCAAACTAACCTAACCTGAACTAACTTATAACCTCTTAAGAAATTAGTCTGCACATGCACATTCATGCTTTGGCATAAATAGCACCATCAAATGTACGTATATACTACCTAGATAGAACTACAGCTCAAGAGACAACATTTAATAGCAGTTGCATTAACTGCTTCACCAGTAAAATAAATTCGACCCAGCCCACGCAACAAAGCAAAGATTTGGTAGCCTGTCGAAATAAACCAAAAGAAATGTTTCCCGCATTCAAACCAAGTGGGTAGTCCTAACACCTTTGACCTTTAATTTTACAAATCTTTTTTGTTTATTTTTTTTAAGTAAAATCTGCAACTACATATATATTATAATCCAAGCAAGACAAAAAAAATATTATTTTGCCAACATCAAATGTTCAAAAGTCAAAGCTATTAGGCTAAGAGGACTTATTAGTGTTTTTGTCACCGTCGTGTCATGTCGGTTCCACCAGGCGATGCGTAGGTAGTGGCAGTCAGTCCAAGATGCAACTTTGTTGGTTCTTTTCACAACACTCTCAAGCGATGCTTGCCGTAGCCAACCTCAGTCGGATCTCGGATTGTGTACGGAACAGAATACAATTTGCCAAATCGGTGTTGTGCTGCACAGCAATCCACCTCATTCTCTCGGCTCTTGGAAGTGCAATTTTATTTTAAATCTCAGTCCAATATACCGTAATGAAATGACACTTTGGTTGTCTTGAATAGATATTGAGTTTTTTTGCATTTTCGAAGAGCTGTATTTTTTGCGAATAATGGTCGTATTGAGGTGAAACCTTGCAAATTAATTTTTTACTGCGCAATCGTTAAAATTATTACGAGCCAAAAATTATAAAGAAGAACAAAAATTATAGAGCTGCTTTCCAAATAAATTGTCTCTTAAGCTTTAAGGGCTGCCCACAAAACTAATTTGACATCCGAGGCAGGACTCCATTTTTTGGACCAAACTAGGTAGTGTTTCCATTAAAGAAAATCATTCGTAATTGAGCTTTTGAAATGAACGTATTAGATAGCTTCCAGAATAAAATGATTGTTTCTCATTTTTTTCACAAAAAACTCTTTCCAAGAGGCCGAGGCGAAACTTTGTGAAATGAAAGCGACTAGACTAAAAGTTTCTTCTCTGTTTTCGTGACATTTGAATTTGATGTCCTACATTTTTTTTTGATAGAGATTTTTAATCTTAAATTAGTGTCTTTAATCACCAATATTTATAGCAAAAACAATTTAAAAGGTGTACTTTATTTAGTACAATGTGATTATACGTGTTAAATAAATTTTAATTGATATGAAAATTTTTAAAGCAATTTTTACTGATATGTACATTATATATACATGAATGAATGGCAAATCTGAAAAACAGCTCTAAAGCTATTTTCGAAACGCATGAGTACTCCAACTTTTTAAGAAAAACAAGAGATATAGCTGTGTTATAATTGTTTAGAACCAGAAGTTGAAACTCAGCGACTTCAAAAAGAAATTGTGTAAAAAAGGTAAAACAATTGTTTTGAAAAAAAGTCATCACTATTTAGAGCATTACTAATAAATTATTATATTAAAATAAAATGGGGGGCCCATTTTGAGAAATTTTTCTAAATAAATAATTTATCACCCCCAATTTACATTGACTAACATATTATTATGTATGTATTATTCAAGGAACATATTAATATGTAGATAGGCTTATCGCATATGTACCATTTTACTTGTTCTCTGATTTGCCATACGTATGGAACATACTATTATAAACTATATATGTAAATTTGAATTTTTAGTCAAAAGACTAAAAAAAAGTTAAAAGACTCAAAGTTAAGTAATTGCAGTCAAAAGACTTATTGACTAAAAATTTTAATACTCCAGTACAAAATAATTTGTGCTGACTAAAAAGACTAAACGCTGCAGTTAATTAACTCTTAGTCAACTGATTGCTTTTTCTAGGAGCAAAATAATTTTAAGAACAACAAGCACCTGAATCGTCTAGCAGAGGTCTAGTGAAAATAGTTCTGCTGCCACTAAGGATGAAGAAAAGAAATCGGTCAAATAAAAGTTCTTAAATATCAATAATTTTGATAAAAAATAAGTTTTCGTCGAAAATGTTGCTTTAAGTAATTAAAATATTAATTTTAAATTTGATTTCGTTTTGTTTTATCATTAACATTTAATTTATTCTTTTTTAATCTTTTTTTCAAAAAATGGATGGATATTATGTATTTAGAAAATACATTTATTTTGCTACTGTTTTTTTTATATATTTAGTAATTTTTTTTAATTCCACCCGGAAGTTACTGCATGTCTTCCTTAGTCACTTTTTTTTCTCATTTATGCACCTGATTAATTTAATTTATTTAAGAAATTTTGAACTTAATTAATAAAATACATAACTTAAAAGCAATATCGATTAAACAATTTTATTTTTTTAATCTCAACAAAGATCAAGGACCAAAAAAAGGAGCCTTATAAGAAAAGAAAATTTTAAGCTCATTAGAAACCTTCTTTTACCAGTGAACCATATAAACCATCCTTACAAATAAATCAATAACACAAAATATTTAAGTAAAAAATTATATCAAAAACCACTGTCTTTATTTCACACCATCTCCATCCGCATCCAAACCTTAGGTGGAATGATATCACTACCTGTGTGGCTACAAAATTAATGTGGCCAAAATTAGACCATGAACAAAACCAGAGGTTTGCTATCCTTAAACAGATTGCATATTAGCTTCATAATATGTGTCATTACTGGACACTGTCTTATAGGTAGGCATGCAACACGTCTTGGCGTGCATGCTAACGACTTCTGCAGAAGCTGCATGGATGAAGAGGGGGAGGAAACAAATCCACACATTCTCTGTACATTCCCAGCTCTGTCCCATAGACTCAGACTCCAATTAGGAGAATTCTTTTATAACGATCCTAAGTGATCTAGCAAATACTTAAATTAGTAGATAGCATCGCACGCTTCGTAAAAAGCTCAAAATGGTTTAATGATTAAAGGAGGATATCTTACTGATCCTTGTGGTATCACAACGGACCATTCTTATTGGTCTAAGTGGGTCAGTATTTGCTGAACGCCATTGTTACCCAACCTAACCATCCGCATCCAATCCTTCCTTACAACTAACTTTCGTTTCGGTTAGTTCTCAGAACTAAACCGATCTTTTGTTATCTTTCTATGTAAATTACCTTCTATGTTAAATCATCGGTCGCAGAGTTGCGAACCCTCATGTGATCCGATTTAGTCTGCAGAAATGAACTGATGATCGACGTGGATTTCTTCATTGTTCACCATTTGAACTATCAAGCCTTGGTGAAATAACTGATGCTATAAACATGTGTTCGACCTTTTCACCCCCTGTTGACAAATATTGTTACAAATTAATGCTTGCACCAAGCAGTACTGATGACGTAAATCAAAACCGAATTAATACAGTACTTAATTACTTTACAAACTGATCCTATTAAGTCGATCATATAATTAGTATTACGAGATTTAAATCTTCTTTTTTTTCGATGTTTGGCAGAAAACAAGTTTTGTTTATACATATGTACGTACATGTGTATGACCAAAATTCTATACTCTCTGTAAAATCCTTTCCGCTGTGTAGAGTAGAACAAATTGATTTATGCAAATTTGGCCCACCAGAACAACATTGCAAATTTCCTATAACGATTAATAATTACTGCCCTCGAGACGTGCCGATGACATGGAGCGCCACCATGACTACCACCATGACATGCTGAGGGCAGTTACATATTAACACGGTCTTGAATTATGAAATTAAAATCCCATCATCGATCGGAGGAGGAAGCTTCTTGAGCACCTGTTCCACTTCATTTGGACGTGCACGTACGTAGAACATAAAGGGTGGCCAGGATGGTTGCGCAATGGTTTGGTTTGTCTACAAGCGTGCTTCCACATTTAATGACAGTGACTGTTGGGGGTCTCTTCTTTGCGCAATTTTTATTGGACCGGGAATATTTATTACTTGTGTATGCTTCTGTCATATTTGCTTGTCAGTGTCATGTATAATATGTTGGAGGATGGGTAACATGCAGAATTACAATGTTATGTTCGCATTTGGAAATATTTTGTGTTGTGAGTCAAATGTCATTTCTGAGCATTGGTCTGCTTGCGGGCGAATTCTTTGCAGATTCTCAACTGAGATAATTGAATCTGACAGTCATTATCCCTTCAATAATGTGACATTTCTGTATGGAAATTTAATTTTAGAGATTTAATCTATATACGCAATAAGGAGCAATCACTCTTGAGGTTTCTTAGAAATTATGTTCTAGGATGTATCTATTTACTGTAATCAATCTTCATTAAATCAGTTTCTCTAGTTCTGCTTCTCCATCAACGGTACGTGACAGAAAGCATGATCATTGCTCAACTCCTATTTCTGTTTTTTTTTTTTTTTTTACTATACCATCAACTATTCTCTACTGGTATTTTTATACATAAAAGAAAAAGTAATTGATGGTAGCAATAGCAACTAAGGATAGGTGACAAATTATGACTCTAAATTGAGAGAATGTTGTCTTTGGGTTTAAAATCTTTCATGCAAATGAATCTGTTCTTTAATTATTTTCAAGGCTTTCGAGTGAACAAAGTTGTTTCCTATGGTATTATTATGCAGCGTTCATTTAAAACTTAAAAGAATTCGTCCTCTTGTGCTAAATTGATATAGGCATTGCGTAGAACAAAAGAGAACTGTATCAAATTAAAGCTTTTAAATTCGATACACAAGTTACTCGTAGATGGAATTACAGGAATGTGCGGAATGTCCACATCCACATCGCAACTTGTAAATTATATATTTTTAAATGTCTACTGGGGTCACAATTGTTAGCGTATCAGCGGAAAAGTTGAGAGAATATAGAGCTGCACATTGGTTTTAAATGTCTGGACACCACTATGGGAGGACAACTTGAACCTGGTGTGGTTTGAAGAATGAAATAAAATCGTTTTTCCACCGTGGCGTTATTTCATGTTTAAAATTTTCATAAGCTGATACAACTTTTAACTCTGAATAGTTTGATGCAAAATAAAAACCGAAGTTCACTTTTGCTTTCGACAATCGAATGACATTTTCAAGATGCCCTGGATATCGAGCGGGCCCCTTGATTGGTCCTATAGGCACACAGATATGGGGTAGAATTAATGATAAACGTTGCGATATACAAGAATGAATCTATTTATTCAGTAAAAATTTAATGCTTCTTAAAAATAATGTAAGTATTCGTAAGAGCTTATGTATAAAATATTAGTTAATACACAAATGAAAAATAGCTTATATAGGATTTACCAAAAAAAAGCCGCCCGGGCATTTGTTGCTGTCACCCTACGCAACTATTTGTGCATCCAAGTACTATCCATTTATGAAATCATACGGCTGCGATTTCATTTTTCATATCTACATGCAGTTTCCAAAAATGTATTACACGACGAAAACGTAAATCAATAGTTGTAACCAATAAAAAATTTATCAAAATACCTACTGAAAAAGTTTCCAGCTTTTTGCAGTGACTGATTCACAGGGCAAATTCTTAAACGCAAAACTTGCGCAAATTATGCTAAGCAAACAATTCCAAAATGCAAACGTAAACATCCCTGCTAAGCAGATTGTCCCTAAATGTAGTAGATTTTATTTTCATGCGCAAATGCAAATGTATTTCGGCAAATGTCAATGCGCACTTAACATGCTTTGCCTTTTCAACTGGGGTGGAATCGCATAAGGCGATAGTTGATTGTTTACTATCAAAATGGTTGCTTTTGCTCCACGTAAGGTGATTTGACTATCACTTTTTTGCTATGGTTTGTTAGTGACAGCTATTTAGGTGTCACTTTGAAAATTGACTATCAAAAACAGTGACAGTCAACTATCGCCTTACGCGATTCCACCCCTGCATTCTTCATTTGCTTTGCATGTTGTTTGCTTTGCAAATGTTGCGTTTAAGAATTTGCCCACATACTTCAAGTGAAAAGGATAGTTTAGCATTGTATTAGCAGATTTTTAATTTTTCATTTACGCAGTAAGTTGGCAACTTTAACTGATAGGCTCCTCAATTTTATTTTTTTAACTACTTATGTTAACTAATTTGTTTTGTAGAGACAAAAACAAACAAAATCGATGCACTGCATCTTTAACTCTGTTCACCGTTCCACGGCTAGAAGTTTTTTGTGTTTGTATTGTAATATTTGCTCTCCTCAAATCAGTTTAGCTTCAATTTTTTGGTGTACATGTTATTCACTAAGTTATTCACTTATCGCATATTGCTCTCCGATTATCGGCGATAGATCCACGCGACGCTATGAATTCGAAAAATTGAAGAAAAGACTCGAAAAGTAGACTTTTCACTACTTTTTGATAGGTAATTGACGAAATAGCACGAGAAAAACGCAAAAAAGAACATGAATTAAAAAACAAATAGTGTTAAAATTTTAAATAATGTTTTAATTATAAGATTGTTGAAATAATTGTTTTTCTCGTCGTATTTTTGATCGGTTGATCCTTTAATCGGGATTAAAACATAAATCCAGATGCATTTTATGCAATTCCATTTACTTATTCAATAAATTGAAACATTAATCCAATTTTGATATTATATTTTGGATTATTTTTTGAATTAAAAGTTCATATTCATCCAAGACTTAATAATATGGCGGATAAAGACAAACATCCCTTTCTGTCTTTCTTGTACTAGCAATTTTTTTGTTGGACAGTGTAAAGTTGGTCTAAGCATCCATCCAATTGTTTAAGCTTGTTTTTATAGCAAAATCAAAATTTTCTTTTAAAATATAAAATTAACACGTTGACTGCCACATGACTATTTGTATATAAATTTACATAGTACTATTATGGAGAGGCACGAACGACGGGACCTCTTCCCCGTCCCGCCAAAGTAGTCCTACCTTTAGTGGAGATTAGTGTAGAGTAATTAATAGGGGAAGTACAAAGAAAAAGAATAATAAATATAAAATTGGAAAAAAATTTGATGGGAGTTCGAGGGAGTTAGAAAAAAAGACTCTTATTGATTTTTTTCTTCATTGTCTTTCTTGCAAAGGGGAATTATTTGACTTTTGATGGCAAAGAAAATGCATGAAGAAAAAACGGTTTTGTTTTGAATTTTTTCAAACAAAAGGCGTTATGGGTTGCCACTTTGCAAATAAAAAGATATTTTTAAGATTATTTTTTCTTTTACAATTGAAGTAAGTATGAAAGGAATTTCTTAATATTTTATTAATTTTTTTTAATTTCACGTAGATTTCCGAAATTTGTGTTTTTTGTTTATACTTACGTGATATTTTAAAATGATTGAAAATCGACATAAAATTTAAAGTTTACTGAAAACTAAAATTATGTTATTGCTATGGAAAATTTAAGCAAATTTTAGATTTTCTTGGGTTTTTTTTAAAATTCAAGTTACATTCAAATTACGTAAAATTTTTTAAATTACTTATAAGAATTCACATAAAATTTTTATTTTTTCTTTAAACACTAAAATGTATTAATTTAAAAAATTGAGTTAATAGTTTAAATTTAGAAACTAAGAAGTATGAAAAGTGTTATAGAACGTGAGTTATCGGAGTTGTTTGAAGTTCACTTTAATTTTTAAAATTATTAAATTGTGTTGAAAATTAAAGTGAAATTTCGAATTTACTTAAGAATTTTAAAAATTCACGTGAAAGTTTTAACTAACTTAAGAATCATGAAAATCACCAGAAAAATTAAAATTATTAAATTCTTTTGAAAATTCACGTGGTATTAAAAATTAAACTTGTTTAACACTTGAAAATTCAAGTGAAATTTTCTTCAGAATTTTTGAAACTCCCGTAAAATATAAAAACAGTGAGTAATAAAATTCCGTATTTTTCTTTGAAAATTCAAGTGAAAATTGCAAAATGATATAATTCTGTGGAAGTTCATCTGGAATAGTAAAGTTATTTAATTTTTGAAAGTAACGTGATTTTTTTTTGAAAATTCACGTGAAATTTATAAAACGGTGTAATTTCTTGAGAATTAACCTGGAATATTAAAACTACGTGTTTTTTGAAAGTTACGTGATTTTTTTTTTGACAATTCACGTGAAATTTATAAAACGATCTAATTTCTTGAGAATTAAGAATTAATTGATTATTATTAATTGATTATTATCATTATAAAACGATACAATAAAAAAAAAAACAAATAAGTTTTTACAACTACTCAAATATTTATAAAAGTGGCAACACCGCCTTTTTTCAATAGCCGGTGATTTTGCTTTTGATTTATATTCAGTAGTGACAGTGAAAGCTTTTTGCAAGTGCGGTTTGATTTTTGGATTTATGTGATTTTTTCAATTAAGTTTTTCTAAAAACTATAAAATAACTCAAATTCGAAATATCTAAGTGTTGTGCTTTTAATTGTACCTGCTGTGCTTTCAATTGTACCTGCTTTGCCATTTTCCTGCCATCTTCCTGAAGGATTAAACAATTTTTTTTAAAACTAAAACATTTAAAAAAAAAATACCTATCTATTTTATGTACCTATATTATTATTATTGTAGTGCATTGAGCTTTTAATTGTTATAATTATTAAATTATAAACAAAAATACCTTAATTAATATTTTAGGTCATCAGTGACTTTTTTTTTGTAGTTAAAGATTTTGTTGTGTCTATTCCTAGACTTTTTTTAAATTTCAAATCATAGGGTGTTTGCGAACATGTTAGAAATTTTGTAAAGTTAAAATTTTTTTCAAAAATATTTTAGACACATTGATATATGTATATAAATATATATATAATATATATACATATTATATATATAATAATATAATAATATAATAATTATATATATATATATATATATATATATATATATATATATATAATAATATATATAAAGATATATTTAAAAATCTTTTAAAAATAAATAATTACCAACTAGGTATATTTATTTTTATAATAATTTTTTATTTTAATAATACATTTTTACTATCAATTTTAAACTTATTTTCAGAATACTTGTTTTTTTTATTTGTTTATATAATAATTTATATTAATAATAATATAACAATAGCAAAAAAAATACGAACAATAACAATGGTTTTTTGCATCAACGCTGGGTGTACAAATAAAGAAGTGGTATTTAGCAGTGTTTCGTTTTTTAAACTGCCAAATGACCACAGAAGGGAGGTTTGGCTTAAGCATGGAAATGTTGCAAACATAAATACTTTACCCAAAAAAGCAAAACTGTGTGAGGAACATTTTCATGCTAAAGACATGCAACTAAAATCAACTTTTAAATCTCAAACCAAATACGAATTTCCAATTTCTTCTTCGGTTATTTGTTCTTGCTCCGAGATTTCGAATGATAGAGCATGCGTTCGTCTAATGGAGGCATCCAGGACCAGGACCTTCACAGGCACTGGCAACTTGCAGTCCAACCTTATCCCTAAAGAATTTGGCTGCAAGTTCCTCAACTAACTAAACTACATCAGGGATTATTCCATCCCCGAAGTAGCCCCTTCATTACATATTTCTCCCTCACAATTAACTTCGCCCGGATTTTATACTTACAAAAAGGCACCGATTCCAAAGGTAGATCGTGCGGCATACATTCCACGGTCTATTTTTGAAACGCCTATTAAAAAAGCGTTAGACCCGGAATATTTATTAAGAAACGGTCTTGGCAGGCATAAGGAAGGTTTTTCAGAGGAGCTGCAAACTTTCATTTTTGATCAATTATTCCATAAATCGAACTCGCCATGGGGACCTAAAGAAAGAGACCGGTTTCTCAAAATTTTCTTTAAGTCTCCAGCATGCTATTCATTTATGATTAGCTCAGGGTTCTAACTGCCATCGGTAAGTACTATCTATCGATGGCATTATGAAATACGCCTGCCAACAGGTTTTAGCTCCAGAATAAAAAATTTGCTAACAAATAAAGCAAAAGATATGACGGCAATTAATAAAAAATGTGTTCTCCTTTTTGATGAAATGAGCATCAAAAAGGAATTAGAATACAATATAAAAGATGATCTAATTTACGGATACACGGATTTTGGAGAATTTGGACGCAAGCAACCATATCAAATAAGGTAATGGTCTTCACACTTAGAGGATTGAATAAAAACTGGAAGCAGACCATCGTATACTACGTTGGATCTCCAAAAGGCGAAATATTGTCGAAGATGATTATCGAAATCATCAAAGAAATAATCAAATGTGGACTTAATGTTGTCGCAACAAGCTGTGACCAAGGACCTGCTAACGTAACAGCATACATGAAATTAACTCCAATCTTGAAGACAAATCCATATGTTGATGTAGATAATCATAGAGTTTTCTTGCTCTATGGTTATCCACATATGTTCCAGAGTGTAAGAAATACATTGCTGAAGTATACAATTAAAGTTGGGGATGATGAAATTCTTGACTGGCAGATCTTGAAGAAGATGTTTGAAGCGGATGAAGATAAATTTAAAGTCTTCTACAAGCTTACTAGGGCCCATATTCAACATGACCGGAATGAAAAGTTATCGGTCAAGTTAGCAACGCAAGTTTTTAGTGCTAAGGTGGCTACAGGCATTTTATTTGCAATAAGCGCAGGTTGCTTTAAGACGCCTGAAGAAATGAAAGTGGCTGAGTCAACAGCCAGGTTTTTCAATAAAATGAATGACCTTTTTGACAACTTCAATTCTGGGCAGCTATATTCAAGAAACCCCAATAGCCAGGTCCTATCAGAGGATACAGACATACTGGAGTGTCTTATAGGAGCAAGACACTGGATATCGACGTGTAGAATCAGTGGCCAAAGTAAAAACCATTACATGCTTCATCGGGCTACAACAAACCCTTTTGGGAATCGAATTGATGTGGAAACATCATAAACATCATTCTGCTTGCACATCTAAATACAGATGTGGCAGAAAATTTGTTTTCTATGGTTCGTTGCAATAGATTGTCATATGAGAGGGAACCTTCCACTTGGAGATTCATTAGGAATCTCAAACAAATTATTTTGCAGCACTTGACAACAGCTGAAAATTCGGGCTACGAAGATTCAGGGGCAAAACCACTACTGGAGGGAGCGTCTTTCACAGAACAAATGGCTGAAACTGAGTCAACCCACGCAGACTTCGTTTTTGAGGATGTAATAGAGGAAGAAGGTGTCGATAAATCCAACGTGGAAAAAGATGGACAAACAGATTCGTCCAAGAAACTGCAAAAAGCAGGTGCTGCATACTACGCCGGTTTTGCAGCACAAAAATTAAAAAAGAAGCTGAGTTGCGAGGTTTGTTCCAAATTTTTGGTTGATGAAGGCGACATTGACAAAGAAAGGAAACAAACAATGCTTATTAAGCTTAGATTTTATCAAACAGATGCCACAACTTCAGACTTAGAAATCTGACAATTTCTTCAATCCGTTTTGAAGACACTGTCAACTTTCTAGACCAAATTTGTAAGAATGACTTTGCAAAAAATAATATTTTAGAAAAGATTGCTGAAACATATAATTTGCGCGAGCTCAAGGGGATGGTGTACCCTTTATATGTTTTTCAACACAGCGCGGGCATGAAGGATAGGGATGGGATGGGATGGGAAAGGTGTACGGAAAGGTATGTGGCGCGAGGTACTGAGACTGAAGGTGGTGGTTGTCTCAGATATTATCTGCAGGGTTGGCGGCTGGGCTAAAGCGGTGTTTGCCGTGTCTTGTATCAATGTCCCTTTATAATTCACATTATTTTGTTCATTGTCATATTTGTTGGGCATACTAGTATTTACTCAATCACATGTTGTTAGTGTTATGCCTGAACAACATGTAACGAGTAAACCAGCGGTCCAACAATGATCAATGATAATGGAATAAAAACATGACATAGAACTACGGCAGGGATCGAACCTGTGACCTGTGAGGTTGACAGGTGACCACGCATACCATCGCGCCACGACCAACCCCAATTCATCTAATTGTTCAATTGAGCTACTTTCCTGATCAGTGTCGTTCCTGATCAGACTCATTTTCCAAGTCCACCACTTTTCCTGATCAGCGTCGTTCCTGATCAGACTCATTCTCCAAGTCCACCACTTTTCCTGATCAGCGTCGTTCCTGATCAGACTCATTCTTCAAGTCCACCACTTTTCTTGTTTAGCGTCGTTCCTGATCAGACACATTCTCCAAGAAACAAAAACCGAAACGCGTCGCTTATGAATTAAGAAATAAATGTTGTGATAAAATTAAATATCAAAAATAAATTTAAATTATTTAAAAGTTAAATGTTTTTTCGTTTTTCCTTTTAATTAGTTTGAAATTAGTTTTACAATTTTTTTTCATAAAAATACACAACATGGAGACTAAACTACATACATAATAACATTCTCCAAGTGCACCACTTTTCCTGATCATTGTCGTTCCTGATCAGACTCATTCTCCAAGTCCACCACTTTTCCTGATCATTGTCGTTCCTGATCAGACTTATTAGCCATCGCCAATTTTGCAATTCTATTCACGAACTAAATTTTTCAAATTTTTATTTTTTCATTTTTCAATTTTTTAAACAAATCATTTCATCATCATTTTTCAAGTATTTTTTTCTAAATTTCTCATTTTTTTCTAAATTTTTCAATTTTTTATTCTCCTATATTTCTGGTTTTTTTTTCAAACTATTCAAATTTTTCAATTTTTTTCACAAATTATTTCAAAATTTATCAAATTTATTTTTTACATTTTTCAACTTTTTTTCTAAACTTTTGGATTTAAAAAAAAAATTTTTCTAATAATATAGCTATATATATACTTCTACATATAGCAAAAATCGTCCTATGCAAAAAAAAAAACCGTTGAATAAATCCACAGCCCAAAGAAAACTTTTTATTTTCCACTTGTTGCCATGACACCATCAGCTGGCTCATCTAACTCCCTTACTCTCTCTATTTGTTGTCAGCAAATGTCAAAATGAAAATAATAAATCCTCTCACTCTGGCTACCTATTCTGTATTGTTGCTGCATATCATTATTCCGAACTCTCCAATCCTATATTTCGCTACTGCAACGCCACCAAGTGAGGCGGACCCAATAGAAAAAATCGTGTTCCATATAGTAGTACATACTATGTAATTATATATACAAAGCATGACTAACCGGTAGTTCAGGGAATTTTTTTATCAAGGGGCCACATGTATACCACCGGCACCGGTGGGTCAGGTGCTATATGTTTCTAGACTCGCATTTTCTTCGTGGCCAGCTGACAAAATGTTTTTTTTTCTTCCTTGGCATGTAGTTAAAAGTCCATTTCTTAGCTTCGCAACTATTACATCTTTTGGATTTCCTTTGCGATTTTAGCGTAGCGTTCCTATGAAATCCGTCCAACAAGAAAGCAAAGTTACACTGCAGGTAAAAATTGGTGGTCGCCATAGGTCTGCTTTTGTCGATATAACCATCCGCTAATTCTAGAACAATTTGCATACTATGTGACGATGAGTCCGTTGGTATACCTCTTTGTTTTAAATAATTATTTGTGTATGTGTAACCACTAGGATCACAAAGTTTTTAAATTTTCACACTTACTTGTGAGACTTTCCAGGATTATAGCATTCAAATTTGTCTGAGGACCTATCAGATTATACACCTCTTGAGTCACCATTATTGCCAGCCCCAAATTCAAAGGTTTAAGAGACTCGTCTGATACTGACCCTTTAAAATCCATGTCGCCTATCGCATAAAAAGCTTCATTGTCAGAAGACGGATTTTTTTTACCTCAAATAAACCAGTTCTGAGAAAAAAACAGAGTAAGCAGAAAGTAAAACGAGTCTTTACTTTTCAGGAAACATGAGCACCGATTGGTCATGTGGCACATATGTATATGTATTGTCAAGGTACCCGGGTAAACAAACTTCCGGGTAGTACCCGACAGCGGGTACCCGGCTACCCGAAACATAATCGGGTAACCGCGTAATACCCGGAATGGCTGGGTACCCGGTCAGTGCACCCAGATTCTTGGTAGTGTTTCTATTGATGAAAAGCATTAAAAATTGTTTCAAGGTAGCTTATGTGGAAAAGGAGACGATGAAGCTAAAAAATTCGTTTTTGACATTAAGTACAATAATATACCTATATGTACATGCATAGCTGAAATTATGATTTTTTTCTTCTTATAGGAACTATTACTCATCTGCCAACACGAGTAAATATCTATTTTGTTAATTTCAGCCGAACCACATGATTTATAATTAAAACTCCAACTTAACCTTAACTATTAGACATATTAAATAAGCTATTAAATTATCTTTGATTCAGTAGAATATATGTACATAATAAGTATAACCTATTTGTTCAACTTATGCATGTATGTATATGTACATAAATGGGTACATTAGTAGATATTTTCCCTTGTGAATTAAATAACAAAAATCAAAGCATACTTTAAGGCCATTTGACCTATGGACTTTGTATATGAAATCTATAGTACTCTCATCAGCACGTTCCACACTGCTTTGTGATGTGGTCATTTGAGGGCGCACTTGTTTATAAACAGAAACAGCAACCAAAAAATTAGTAAGTGATGTGATCGCTTGGGGGCCGACGTGTGGAACGTGCTGATGATAGTATTATGCAAATTTATATACAATGCCTATAGAAACGTTTGAAATAAATAACAGCAAAGAATATAATACAATGCTGCGTAATACAAATTGTTTCCAGTTTAATTTGTGTCAAAGCAATTTATACAAACATTTCGGTGCATATGCAGTCTCATGTAATGTAGGTTTCATTTTAACAAAAAAACAAAAATTATTTGTTACTTTATTATTTTTTTTGTACTATTTTGTACATAGAATGTCAGTTTATTAGACTTAACCATTCTTCCGTCAATTGCATTAATTTTTTTTTTTTTTTTTTTTTTTTTGTGAACAACAACAACAACTTTAAGGCACTACCACCAATTGTTTTTTTACGAATTAATTTTATATTAATTCGTTTATATTTTTATTTTTGGCCGGAGTTTATTTGTTATTATTTGTTTTATACCTTTTACAAGGGGAATTCAAAAAAGCTTTGTATATGAAAACTATAGTACTCTCATGGCGAGTTTTTTTAAGGGTTGCCCGGATCCTGGTGGTGGCGCTGCAAAATGTGAGGTGTAAAATTCGATTTGGTGAGTCTTTAAGCGTCGAAAATTGGTGGTAGGAGCAAGAGGAGACTATTTTTTGGATAATTGCATCCAAAAAATATCAATAAATATCATTTAAAACCTCCATAAGCTCTCCGCAAAAAAAAGCGTAAGGGTTGCCGGCATACATTAGATGTCGCCCCATTCGACTTCCACCATGAGAGTACTATAGTTTTCATATACAAAGAAAAAAGCTCTTTGGTAAACTTATAATTTTCATCATATACATATTGTAGGTTTATGTTGTATCTTTGCATGAAAATGAATACCCGTGTTATACACTCGTATATAGCTAATATGTGTAGGTATTTAATAATTATTTTTTATTTCAATTTTACTTTTTGGCATTAATTTTCCCAAAACATCTTTTTTGAACCAAATTATATTATAAAGTGACGTGTTCAATCATTTTTTTATTTCGATAGTTTTTGAACATACCCAATGGAGCTCATATAAATATTCGGTCACTTTCGTGGTGAACTCATGTTTTTGTCTAAACTAAGTAAATCCCCAAACCTTTTATTTTAATTTCCCAGTCCCAATACTGGGAATTTACGTATTCTCCAATGTTGTCCTTATATATGAAAAACATAGTACCTATAATACTTTCTTTGTATTGAAAAACATAGTACAATCATGGTGGCAGTCGAATGGGCCAATTTTTTTTTTGCGGAGAGCTTGTGGAGGTTTTAATTGATATTGTTTTGGTTGCAATAATCCAAAAAATTGTCTTCTTGCTCCTACTACCTTTGTATATATAAACTATAGTACTCTCATGGTGGAAGTCGAATGGGGCGACATCTAAAGTATGCCGGCAACCCTTACCTTTTTTTTTTGCGGAGAGCTTATTGAGGTTTTAATTGATATTTATTGATATTTTTTGGATGCAATAATTTAAAAAATCGTCTCCTCTTGCCCCTACCACCAATTTCCGATGCTTAAAGACTCCCAAAATCGAATTTTACACCTCACATTTTGCAGCGTCACCACAAGGGTCGGGGCAACATTAAAAAATACTGGCCATGGTAGTACTATCTTTGTATATGAAAACCTTTGTATATGAAAACTATAGTACTCTCATGGTGAAAGTCGAATGGGGCCGACATCTAATGTATGCCTGCAACCCTTACTCTTTTTTTTTGCGGAGAGCTTATGGAGGTTTTAAATGATATTTATTGATATTTTTTTGATGCAATAATCCGAAAAATAGTCTCCTCTTGCCCCTACCACCAATTTTCGACGCTTAAAGACTCCCAAATCGAATTTTACACCTCAAGCATATAGAAATTACTTAAGTAATTTCTCTATGACCTCAAGTTTTGCAGCGCCACCACCAGGATCCGTGCAACCCTAAAAAAAACTCGCCATGATAGTACTATAGTTTTCATATATGTACAAAGATGAAAACTATAGTACTCTCATGGTGAAAAACGAACATAACGACATCTAGTTATTTTGGGTCGAATTTGCTCGTGGAGAATATTCTTTGGATTGGAGAGTAAGAATGTGAAGGTCGTATATGAGAACGAGAACGACTCATTTTGCTTATTTATTTTCGTAATGTTCGTAGAATGAAAAATGCAGGAGAATGTCAAGTTTGTTTACATTTTTTATAGGTTTAATAACGGTTCTCATGCAAGGATGAAGAGAATGAAAAAAGACGAAATAAAAACGAATTCGGGCATTTTCATTGGTTTGTGTGGATATGTGTTGTTGGGAAGGAAATACGTTTGCAGTTTTTTTTTTGTTTTCATCGATATGTGAGTTTTCGTTTGAAAAAACTTTGCGGACTTTTTGTAACCGAAATTTACTTGCTTGTAGATTTTGTGCTTTGAAGGTGCTTGATTTTTGTGCAAATTATAATAAATTAATAATTTGTTTTTTTTTAAAAAACACATTATTAATTTCATGCTATCAACCTATTATATATTATGATTTTGTTGTGTTTCGTGCTGTTTTGTTTTGAGTAGAAAACAAATTTATTTAGTTTTAAAAGTAGTAAACTACCTACCTACTTTGTGTGTGCTTTTTATCTTTTATTTCTGTATTAAAAATTTTAATTTAAAGCAAAACAAATTTTTTTTAAAGCAAAGTACATCATATGTATGTACATTGTGTATCTTCGTACCTCTACCTACCCTTACCCAACTAAAAATACAGTTTACCCTCTATCTTTGCCCTCTGCCCCAAAAGATTTTTCCGCCCTCTGAAAAAAGTTTTTTACTGGAATACCCTACCGATTTCGCACGTAGGTAAGTTTATTTCATTAAAAAAAAACTTTATTTCGTAGCGTATTTTCTGTTTATATTTCGTTGTATATATGTGAGTACGTACGTACCTATTACATAAAAAAACTACAAAAATTTCTTCAATTGCGCGATTTTTAAGTTTGTTGTCAAAAAAAAAAAATTAAAGTGCTGTAAAAAAATATTTTAATATTATTTTGAAAAAATAATTTTCATTTGCTGAAAATTATTGAGTGTTTAATTTTAAATATTGATGAGTGTGAGATATTATTTTAATAAATTTATTATTTTTGTAACTCTTGTTTAAATAAAGTATTTATTAAATTGTAATTAGTAAATTAAATTTTTGAATTCAATTTATTACTATATTAGTTTTTTTTCTTAAATTTTTCCTAATAAATTCAATTTTTTATTAGATTTATCTTTGTTAATTTATTATATATATTAAATTTTAATTAAAAAGTTTTGTTTATCTACAAATTGGTTTTTTATAAAATTTTAATTAATAAAAAAAAATATGGTTAGGTGTTGCTACAAAAATTGCGGTCTGGTGCGAAAACGGCCCAGTCAAATTTCATTTTTTCATGTTCCCTTCGATAGCAGAAGGCCGGTTTGGATAAAACACGGTAGTGTTTCAAACATTTGTGATGGGTCTTTTATGTGTGAAGGACATTTTTGATTAAATAATATAATTATTAGAGGTACACAAAAACGACTTCTACCAAATGCTCCGCCTTTATCAAATTTTATAAGTTGCCAATGCACCGAAGAAATAACTGACCCTTCATGCATCCTTCTTATGGAGACATGGTGTTGAACCGTCAATAAATAACAACAACATTCAAAATTGTATTTTTGTTTTTTTTTTTGGAATTTAAATAGAATAAATACAAATTTTGTGTATGTTGTTATTTCTTAAATCTAAATCGTAGAATTAAAGTTGCAATCTGCAAAAAAAGGGGAATTAATTAGGTAAAGCCAACAGAAGGGTAAATATACATACAAACCATTGTATGGTGTTGGGCTTGCGATTTAACAAAGAATGTTGGTAGGTGTCCCACGGAGCCCCGGTGACAATCGTTAATGAATAGATCTATGAAAAAACATAAGGAAACAAGATTAGTGTAATAATATAGGTAGTTAATGAACAATTAACAAAATATTTATAACACATTTATGGACAAAGCTTTGTTTCTTTTGGAAAACACAGGTTATAATTATAACCCATAAAACACATTATTAGGCAAATAATAGCACGAATTTTATAATTAACAACAAGTAAACAGTTGATTTATAATTCTTTTAACTAAATACACTAAATTTATTAAAAAATACAAAGAATTTCACAAAAATTGAACAAGAAATTGGCACAAAACGTCACTTTGCCATGCGCACATAAGAAAAAGAATATGTCAATTTGACAATTAAACTTTAAGGACTGAACAAATTGAATATGTTCAGTCAATTTACTTTTTTGCGCCGAGATCAAGAACATTTTGTTAAAATAATTTTTAATTTTAAAGATATTTTGGTTTTTTAAAATTTTACATTTAACCTTAATGATAAAAAGGGACAAAAAATAAGTAACAAGGACAAAAGGCATAAACAAAGCTGCGCGAAAATTATGAAGCAAAAAGACAAGTGCTGCCAAAATGAAAATTGCTGACATAAATGTTGCAATTTATTCACCATGATACCATTGGTAAATTCATTATTTGGCATGATAAACATCTAAAATAATAAAAATAGACAAATTCAAGTGAATTTGAGATCTTAGTTCACCATAATTAATTATAAAAAGTTTTAATATATATTTTTTCATTATTATTTTCATGTGGTGAGTTTTCAAATTCGAAATTTTGACACTTGGTAACACTCAAATGAAGCGCAGGAAGCATTTTTCTACGCGAAAGTGGGTATAAAATGCCGGAAGAATCAGCAATCAGTCTCTTTCAACTCCAGAAGCAGTCCAGAACACTCCAAGTAAATCAATTTGAAATTGTCTAGCGATTTATACGTTGAACAAATATATTTTGATATTTTTTTTTTATTAACATATAATTATTACATATGTATATTATTACACTAGTAGTAGAAAGGAAAAAATCAATTTTGAAATCGATTGATGACTATATACGTCATTCGAATATAAGTTTGATAAAAACCCTTTTTTTTAAAAAAAGTTGTAATTAAACTAACTTGTTTATTTATCATAAAAACCTTTCGATTGGAACTCGTTAGACGGGCATATACATACGTCAAGCGAACATCTTTCGAATATAATAGTATTTTAGGTAGACAATTGTTAATAGAAAAGTAAGTCAAATCGGACAGTAAAAGCAAACTTATTAATTAAAATATCACTCAATTCTTATATCTTTTCATTTCATAAATTTTGCTTGAATTGTTGATATTACATCGGTAAACGGTAAGTATCAACGTTGGGCAAAAAACATTGGTGGTTCCATCCAGGAATAGTGATATCGAATAATAATTTTGCTAAATCCGTATTTGATTTATTATTATTTTTTTTTTTATATTTTTTTTGTTCACTTTGTTTTTTTTCTGTGATACATAATACTGTAAAAAAAATCAATTTTTTGACCGGGCTATAAATCAATCATACAGAATTCAATTCAATCATGAGTGAACTTGAACAGGGTCGAAAAACGAACTGCAGGCTTCTATAAGCAAAGGATGTTAGATCTTCGTGATTTATGGCACGATTTCGTTCAACAAGATCGACACATCAATGGAGTCATCATAATTTCCGATTCGGAATGTGATCATGCCTATATAAAAATGCAACTATTTGATGATGTGGAGGTCAAGTATTGTGAATACATAGGTGAACTTGAAGATGGTCATAATCGAACCAATCAAGACCTCAGCCATAATGTTACAATTCAAGGCGATTCCCAGTTCAAGCAGACCCAACTACCAAAAATAACTTTGCCCAAATTTGATGGCGATTATAACTCCTGGATATCATTCTCTGATTTATTCACATCACTAATACATAACGACGGACAACTACAACCAGTTCAAAAACTTCACTATTTAAAGGGATGTGTTGAAGCACACTCCCATCACAAACCAGGATTATGAGCCAGCTTGGAAAAAAACTAAAGGAACGTTACGAAAACACTAGAACTTTAGTGAATTTTCATCTCAAAATTTTGGTTAATCAAATAAAAATAAATATGTATATATGGAATCAGGAAAGAGCCTAAAAATATTGGTAGACACAACGGAAGAGTGCTTGCAACAACTCAAGGCATTGAAAGTAGATACCAATCAATGGGATGCCGTTTTGATATATCTGCTGGTACAGAAATTGCCGTTCACAACATTACGTCTCTGGGAAAAGGAACTCGGAGATAGTCAAGAGCTTCCGAAATTCCAAACATTTTTAAGTATTTTTAAACAAAAGGATTCGCGTATTGGAATCCATTGGAAGTACTATTGGTGCAAGACCAGCCACATCTACTATTAAACAGGAAGGTGTTCAAACCTACCATACCACCATCAACAATCGTTGCCCTGCTTGCAAGGCAAAACACTACGTTGGAAACTGTCCAACATACATCCAGATGGATGTAGCAACTCGTCGGAAAATGATCAAGGCAGCCAACGGGTGCTTCAATTGTTTTTCGAACAAACACACGCACGCTAAGTGCCGAAACAAAAACCGATGCAGAGAATGTCAACAGCCACATCACACCACTCTTCACTTCAGAGAATCCTCACCAAAGGAGGCAAGCCAGGAAGTAGTCAACAGTAATGTGGAAAAAACAAGCAACTTCTTTGCAAAGGAAAATTATAATGCTTTGCTGCCAACAGCGTTTGTGGCAGCATTTGACCGCAATGGTCGCTCAATAACATTGCGATGCCTCTTAGATACAGGATCGCAAACCTCATTTATAACAGAAAACGCCTGCCAGAGGCTACAATTACGTGGCAACGTCGAGAATCAAACTGCGCATTCCAACCGACTAGTGCAGCTAAAACTTCAACCAATAAAAACCACATCCCCTAGCTTGGAAGTAAAAATGTTCACATTGAAGACAATCACTGATTTATTACCAGCCAAGGAAACAACAAAGCAAGAATGGACACATGTTCCACATGTTCAGAACCTCGAGTTGGCAGATCCAACTTTCTGGAAACCCAATCCAATAGATGCCTTGCTTGGGGCGGATTGTAGCGGGCTGATTTGCCTTGCGGTCCTAGATGCTGGCAATGTGAACCCCTAGCTCAGCTTGGTCGTGGTTCTTGGACCTAAAGCTCACTACAAAAAAAATTTATCTTGCCAGACTATTGCATCCTGGTGTTTTCGATGCGCGAGATATCGCCTCTACCCTCCCTCCTGGTTGCATCCCTCGCCAGAGCAACCCCTTAAAATGGCTTCTTCTCCCCCCTTCACATTACCTTCCCTACATCATCCTTCTCATCCTATTAAAAACAATTTATTCCATGTTCATCTTAGATGATTTCATTGTTTTATTATTCATTTAATAAAATTCATGGTTTTTAAAATATAAAATTGTATATAAAAAAAATTTATTATTTGTCGTAATTTAATTTAATATATTATTAACAAATGTATAGTTAATTTTGATTTAAAAGAAAATTAAATTTATAGAAATTTCAACAAAAAGGTTATTTTACCATTCGGCAACCCTGTTGCTGATAAAAGGAAATTTTATTTAAATTGAATTAAATCGTCTTCGATTTATTTACAAATTTGGGATATCAAATCCTCTTTTGACTTCTCTTTTTTTTTTTTATATTAATTTAATATTACATTAATCCCCGGTTCAAACCCTCCCCTCGATTCGCGTACTATTTTATTTTATATATATATATTTATTTTATCAAAGTGATAAGCAATATAGTTGGTAATGAAAAAAAACTCACCCTTAAACTCCTGTTGAAGTGGCCACTGCAATTTGGTTTAAAGATGGATACCCTTTGAATTTTTATTTTAACGTTGCCTTTTTGCAACACTGTTTCACTTTTGAAATATATATATTCAATACGCGAACTGAGTCTTTTTATTTGGTACGTTTCGCGATTTAATACTATGAAATAAATTTCTCTTTTTATCACATCAACGCGGGAAAACCGTTTGACAAAATTACCCTTTAAAAATGAAAATAATCGAATTTTAAAATAAAAAAAATTTACGTTGATAAAAAAAATGAACAAAAAAAAAATTAATTTTGATTTTTGGTTGAATTTTGTTGGTGGGATCGAACCGTTGAACCTTCGGTTAAGAAGCGACACCGCTACCTCCTAACCTAACTTAGCTATATATTTGCTAAGGGCAAATAGGTCACAAGACTAGATATAGGCGATCTATAGGATTTGTATGGCTTTCTTTATATGGCGACTTCGTACAATCCTTGTGCTGGGAATGTATATAGGCCTTTTTTCCTGCTCGCCTGGTGATTTTAAATTTTCAAGCCTAGCTGGAGGTGGATTGAATGTTGGAAGCGGTTGGATTTTTCAACCGCCTTTAATTCCTTTAATCAAAAGAAACGCACTTTAAAAAAAAACCAATAAGACGAAAGATTTTTCACAAAATTACCTTAGCAATTTGCTTTAGCAAATTTAAATATTTTCAACCCAATGGGTTGTAAATTAGTAAGGTATTTTTTACCTTTTAAAATTTCACTTAAAACTTTTTTTTACTTTGGACGTTAAAATATTTTAATAGATATATGTATATCTACTATATATGCACAATTATGTTTCATATGACTTTAATATAAAAATTTAATGATCGTGAACTGAACAGCACCAGAGAAATTTGTTCTTTGATTCCGTAATTTTTAAATCTTCTGTCGCTAACCAGCATTGGAAAATCTGTAAAGTTAAAGCTTCCTCTTTCTTTTCTTAAATTCCAGGATCATTGACCTAATTAAGTGAAAACTTTCACTCTCGATTCAAAAATCCTAAAAGTTCTGCATATCAGACCTTCTCTTAGAAGCTGCACCGAGAAAATCTGCATCCGAGTTTTCTCGCTTTGCAACTCTTTTCACACATTCCAAGCCTAGATCGTAAGGAATCTACTACCTTCTCACCTTCGCTAGTTTTTCCTATTTCTTCTTTCTCTAGTCTTTCTATCTTTCTTTTCTTTATCATTATTCCTTGTTTGTTTTCATTTGTCTATCCTGTGCCTGTCTCAGTCGTCATCCGGTCGTCGTCGAGTTGTCCTCGTCCGTTGTCGTCGTCGGTGTTTAATGTTTATTTGTTTGTTTATATTTTTGTAATTGCCGTGGATATTTTATTCAATTATAAAATATCATTTTTCGTATCAGGGCTTTGCTTTTTTCAGATATACCGATATCTGAAATATGCAAATGAACCCACGCAATTATATATCGGTCGGAGTGCAAACAAAAGTGAAAACAAAAAAAAAGTGCATTGAATATGGAATACCAGTGAGTGTGGAACGAAAAAAAAATCAAATCCTTTATAGACTTCCTCAGATTTATGAAGTGGAAAGTGTTAAGTGTTTGTGCCGGTGAAATTGAAAAATTATAAAGTTCGGTATCAAAGCCAAAAAAAAAAATAATCGAAAAATAAATAAAAAAAATCGAATAACAAAAATAAAAACATTGAAAATAATGTACCGTCGGTCGGTTATAAAAAAAAGAGAAGGGTATATCGCAAATTCCCCTCTTTCTAAAGTTTTTATTGCGAAAGTGCGACACACAAAATATTTCTTCAAACGGTGAGTGGTCCGTTAACTTATTTGTGCCGAAGACGAAAAATCAAAATAAATAATAAGAAAAAAATTAAACGGTAAAAAAAATAAAAAACAAAAAAAAATGTAAACAACTAAACGTAGTCCCATCCGAAGGGTATGTTTTGCCGTCGGCAAAACGAAGTCGGAAAAAATATTTAAATAAATTCAAAATAAATCGTTCGGAATTGTTTGTTTACGTTTTGTCCTATTTTAATGTGTTTTGCGAATCGGTAAAAGAAAAGTGAATGGAAAATTAATTGCCAGCATAGTAAAAAAAAAATTTATCAAATATTCTCGCGTTCATCTTTAAACGTGGGTCGCGAACCCATATAACTAGCCGGGCTGTTTAAAACATCAGATAAGTTAAAACAACATTTTTTTAATTAAAAATCGATTCTTTGTGGTTTCTTTTTTTTTTTCTTTGCAGGGTATTTACTGCCGTATGTCCTTAGCATGGAATATCCCTATGGGTTTACCAGCTCTAGTCTCCAGTTCATACATGCAGTTGCCTATGACTTTTCGCACACGGGATTTTAAAAATTTTGGCAGCAATTTAGCATTGACCCCTTGGACAAAATTGCTTTGTGCGAAGTTTCGGTGGAACACTTCTTGGCCTTCCCGATACACCACAGGTTTGGACCGTGAATTGTAAGTGTTTTTAGACTTAACGTGTGCCCTGAATAAATTGTCCGACAACTTCTGTCTGGCCAACGTTGTTTTAAGTGCATTCGGCAAGGCTAACATTTCCGGGTCTTCGAGAGCTTTCAAATCGCGCAATATCCGATAAGTAGAGCCATGTGATATCATATTTTGCCCGAAAAGAGCGTAATACGGTTGACAACCGATAGAATCATGCATATCCGATCGCAAAGCGCATGCTATACTGGATAAATGCACATCCCAGTCGTTTTGCTCTTTTGATATCATGACTCTTAGCTTACTCAAGACGCTTCGATTGACCCTTTCGGAATTGTTAGCCTGCGGTGAATACAACGCCGTTCGCACATGCTTTATGCCATAGTTCGCCATGAAGTTTTTAAACTCATGGGACAAGAACTGACGTCCGTTGTCGGAGTGAATTAATTCAGGGGTGCCGAAAGTATGAAATATTTCTGTTTCTAAAAAGGTTACTATTTTCGAAGACGTAGCTTTAGACATAGCCTTCAAGAAAACAAATTTTGTGAAGTGGTCTAATACAATAAAAACATACACGTTTCCTCGTTTCGTACGTGGATATGGTCCCAAGAAGTCGATATATAATCGTTGAATAGGCCTTTCTGTCACAATCTGCTTGGAGATGGGAGGTCGGAGAGTCGCGTTTGGGGCTTTCACCATTTTACAGGTTTCACACTCACTTACAAATGCCTTGATGTCTGTTACCATTTTAGGCCAATAATATTTGTCTCGTATTCGAGCATATGTCTTAGCGAAACCACTATGACAACTTAACCTGGTATTATGAGACAGTTGAATGCATTTGCGAGTGAGTGCTTCCGGCAACCATAAACGCCAAAGCGAATCCTCCTCGTTCACATCACCAGTCCTGAACCTAACTCTTTTGTATATAAATTTTCCCGATACAACTAGGTCAGGAAGCGCAGATTGATTAGAATCGATGCTCTTTCTCAATTGGGCATATTGCTCCGAATCAAATTCAACGGAGTCGAGATCAATCTCACCACACGTCAATGTCGAAGAAAACTCATCCAGCTCATGATCTCCCTCAGTTACTTTCGCAGAAATCTCTTCCATGTCCATACGTGATAAAGTGTCAGGTACTACGTTTAGGGATCCCTTTCGATGTTCGATTGAAAAATCATAACCTTGGAGCTCCAAACTCCAACGAGCGAGTCTTCCACTCAGCTCTTTCATCGACATCAACCATTTCAAACTTGAATGGTCTGTTATGACCTTGAAAGGTAACCCATCAACGTAGGGCCTGAACTTTCGTATGCTTAGGACTGCTGCAAGACATTCCTGCTCAGTAACCGTGTAGTTTTTCTGAGCTTTGTTGAGCTTCTTCGACATGTAAGCTAACGGTCTCTCGTTGTTGTTCTCATCCAATTGAAAAAGAACACCACCTACTCCTTCCGAAGACGCATCACACTGGATAGTAAACGGCTTAGTGAAATCAGGTTGTGATAACACAGGCGCCGAGGAAAGTGCAGTCTTCAGTCTATTAAACCCCTCCAGAGCTTCAGGTGTTAGCTCGAACTTTTTTTTCTTTTTGAGGCAGTCCGTTAAGGGAGCTGCTAGATCCGAATAGTTCTTAATGAACCTGCGATACCAACCAGTTAAGCCCAGAAATCTCCTAACCTGTCTTAGGGTCGTGGGGACGGGAAAATTAACCATTGCCTCGATTTTGTCAGGATTGGTTTTTAAAGTACCTTGGCCGACAATGTATCCAAGATACTTTATCTCCCGCATGCAGAACTTGCTTTTATCAAGGTTAATCGTTAGATTCGCCCTGCGAAGACAAGCAGCCACTTCGTTAAGGATCCGAATATGAGATTCGAAATCAGCCGTTCAAATTAGCAAATCGTCCAAATAAACGAAGACATTTTCACGAAGTGAACTGGGAACGACTTGATCGATGACCCTACTCATAGTTTGACCAGCATTGCTCAAACCGAATGGCATAACCTTAAATTGGTAGAGTGGTCTACCAGGTACTGCAAATGCTGTCTTATCTCGCGATTTTTCATCGAGTGGTATTTGCCAGTAGGCATCTTTCAAGTCGATCCCCGTTATAAAGTGTGTGTCTTTGATACGACTGAGCAGTCCCTCAATATGCGGCAACGGATACGCATCCTTAACGGTGACCGCATTGACTTTTCGAAAATCCTTGCCAGGTTTTCTAACCAACACCACAGGGCAACTCCAAGGAGAATTGCTAACCTCGATAACTCCAAGCTCTAACATGCGGTCCAATTCCTTGTAAACTTCTTCCTGACGAACCGGAGACAATGGATAATGCCGGGATTTGATCGGAACCGCGTTTCCCGTGTCGATCACATGACAACCAAGAGGTGTCTTACCCAGCCCTAGCACGACAAAGTTAGGAAACAACTGTTTGGTTTTCTCGAGCTGAAAACTTTGTTCGGGCGAAAGTCTAATCAACTCAGCCTCATCCTTAAAATTTACCTCTTCTTCACTAATGCCGACGTCGGCTTGAATTTCACTTACTTGTGGCATAAGGTTGAAGTCTCGCCAAAAGTTCATCCCCAAATACAGTTTTTGAGTGAGGTTGGGAATTAGATAAAAAGAAAGGCGTTTTGTAATGCCATTGTACTTGGTCTCGATATCACAAAATCCCACGATGTCGTGAGACTTGCCATCAGCAGTTCGTACAACACTATTGTAAGGCTTTATTTCAACGCCCATTCTTTTCACTAAATCCCAACACTCCCTGCCTAGCACAGATATGGATGCCCCACTATCTAATAAGCCAAGAACTGACTCATTATTTAACAGGACATCCGTATACATTCTGCCATCTGTATTTGAGGAGATAATGGTTTCCACAATTTGTTTTTGCAACTTTTTTCGATTGCGAAACCGACGTCGACATTTTTTTATGTGAGCGCTAGCAAAACCACCATTATTCCCGAAAATTCGAGATCGAACCTTATAGTAATTTTGCTTTCGCTCGTGAAGGGACTTTAGCGCATAAGTTTCAACAGGATGAGACTGAGGATTTTGAGAATCGATAGTATTCTCTCGTTCCAAGATCTTAATTGGAACGCTTTCATCCAGGACTTCTGCGATAAAATCTGAATTTTGTGCAGTTTCTAGTTTTGTGGGTGATCGGACTTCTTCTTTGTGGGACGAATTTCCCCACTCTTCTTTTCGTCCCTCGACACGTTTCCCGAGTGCTTACCGCACTGAACCGTATTAACGTCCTTTGCACCACACAAAAAACAAAATAAATTTCGCGTTTGCGATGGACAAAAATGGTAAGCGTGCCCTTTTTCGTCGCAATTCCAACAGACGTAATTGGCAGTCAAAACCGGTTTTCGTTTCGCCGATATGGCCGCGATTTCCTCGTCATCCGGTTCGATCTCTTCTTGATCTTCAATTGAGATCTCGTGAACCGTCTTTTGGGGAGAAGTTCGCTTCGCCAAAAATCTTTCGGCTTCTCTGGCTTTATTTCTTAGCTGTTCCAGAGTTTTTACGTCTGCTGCCAGTAACATCTCGCCAATTTTATCTTTTGCGTTATTGCGAATAACGTCAACAATTTTTCGTTCATCAAAGGGTTCTTTCAAACGGTCGTTCAGAAAAACGATTGAACTATAAAAATCGTCAAATGTTTCTTTGACCCCTTGTTTACGTGTGAGCAATCTCATGTAAATTTCTACGTCGCTTTCTAAACGACCAAACTCTTTTTTCATAGCGATTTTCACATCTGCTAGTTTTGCCTCTGGGTTTCTACGCAGAAAAGCCCAAAACCACTTGTTTGCCTTACCCGTGAGCAAACTATGAAAATTTGCCGTTATTTTTTTATCACTGTAAGAAGAAGATTTTTGCATCCTATCAACTTTAAAAAGGAAATCACTAACATTTTCGGTACCGTCATACTTAATGTTCCATTTGTCAAGCCTACAGAACTCAGTAGCGCTATACATCGATGGAGAAATGGAATTTCTGGGTATCGGTGTTGACGGAAGAGCTTCGGAAGTTGTACCTCCAGTTGCACTAGTGCCAGCGTTAAGCTGATTATCTCTAGTAGTAGTATTTTGCGTTTGAGCTGGTATGTGTAAATTCTCTAGTTTCTGAATTACTTTTACCATAAACATATCCATTTGTTGAAATAACCTAATCTGATTTTCCATCATACCCCTCTCGATCCTTGCCGCTAGTTCTTCAGTTGGATCATTTCTATGGGCATTTACAGGATTGTCACTTCCTAAACCACCTTCATCTTGCAAACTATTTTGCAAATTTTCAACCTCGTTTGCAGAATTACTCCCGTTCGACATGTTTGACGTTGAGTTCGAAACTGTTGAATTTAAATTTTCGGAAAAACTAAAAGAATTATTCAAATCGAAGCGATCGATAGTATTTCGAAACCTTTGGTAAAATGCCTCGAATCTAGCCTCAGAATGTGCATAAATTACATTTAAGTCGTCGTGAAGCGAGATCCGGCGCCTACTCATGCCTTTTCAAAAAAAAACAACCGATCTCAAATTCTCCCCACACAACTTCCAAAAGAAAATCAAATACGTTAAAAATGTTAACCTTGACTCGAAAGCAAAAAATTTCCACCCAAAAAAATCAATGTCCGAAAAGAAGTTGTAACTCCGAATTTCCAATGCCAGCTGAAAACCCAAAAGAAAAGAAAATCCGGAAAGCAAAACCAAAAAAAAAATCAACAAAATAATTGTAACTTGCAGTTAAAAGTTTTTCTTGTTGCGTACTTAAATCGGGATTCCTATAAAAAATCTTGTTCGAATCCAAAACCGTTAATTCCCAAACAATTGAAAACCAAATATCAAAATATATAAAACTTTGAAAAAAAACTTAAAAAGCAAGTAACTTTAAAAAAGGTATAATTTTTTTCAAAAAAAAATATAAAAATCACTTAAAATATTTTAAAATTTTCAAAATAAATTTCAAAACTTTCAAAAAAAATATCATAAAATCATAAAGGATGAGAATTCTGATTTTTGAAGGATAAATAAAAATGATGAGGGAGAAGAAGCCGTAGTACTGCGAGCCGAAAAAGTGAGCAAAAAAAATTTAAAATATACTATATGGAATTTAACTATTGAAACTAGTAATTTGTGCAAATAAAATTTTCTCGTCATCTACAGGGCAACTACCGACGAACCATTCATCAGTGAAGACATCTGCAAATTTCGAGAAGTAATAAAAAAAACTTTTTGGGAGGATCTCCAAAGACGCCTCTAGCATCAAAGAGTCTCTTCCAAAAATTTATTAAAAATAAAGTGTGGTTTGAGATGTCCTGCAATTTGAGTATCTGTACACCGATACTCAAAGACTCGAACACCAATTCACACTTTGTATATTTATATTTATGTTGCATGGTTTCATCTTTCCTGTGGCAACGCGGTACCAAGTGCTCTTCACCCAGTCACCGGGACTCACATGAAAGATGAAGCCAAAATCGATCTATTAAAATCGAAAAAAAAATATAAATGTAAATGAATTTAAAATTGTTAAAAAAAAATTACTGAAATAAAGATTTGTAAAAAAAAACTATTGAATAAAAGAAATTTGAATTGGCTCAAAAAAAATCTAAAGCCACACTATCTCTTAAGATAGTGGGCTCCACGTTGCGGGCGCCATTTTGTAGCGGATGTGAAAATCGCTATGAAAAAAGAGTTTGGTCGTTTAGAAAGCGACGTAGAAATTTACATGAGATTGCTCACACGTAAACAAGGGGTCAAAGAAACATTTGACGATTTTTATAGTTCAATCGTTTTTCTGAACGACCGTTTGAAAGAACCCTTTGATGAACGAAAAATTGTTGACGTTATTCGCAATAACGCAAAAGATAAAATTGGCGAGATGTTACTGGCAGCAGACTCTGGAACAGCTAAGAAATAAAGCCAGAGAAGCCGAAAGATTTTTGCTTTAGCAAATTTAAATATTTTCAACCCAATGGGTTGTAAATTAGTAAGGTATTTTTTACCTTTTAAAATTTCACTTAAAACATTTTTTTACTTTGGACGTTAAAATATTTTAATAGATATATGTATATCTACTATATATGCACAATTATGTTTCATATGACTTTAATATAAAAATTTAATGATCGTGAACTGAACAGCACCAGAGAAATTTGTTCTTTGATTCCGTAATTTTTAAATCTTCTGTCGCTAACCAGCATTGGAAAATCTGTAAAGTTAAAGCTTCCTCTTTCTTTTCTTAAATTCCAGGATCATTGACCTAATTAAGTGAAAACTTTCACTCTCGAGTCAAAAATCCTAAAAGTTCTGCATATCAGACCTTCTCTTAGAAGCTGCACCGAGAAAATCTGCATCCGAGTTTTCTCGCTTTGCAACTCTTTTCACACATTCCAAGCCTAGATCGTAAGGAATCTACTACCTTCTCACCTTCGCTAGTTTTTCCTATTTCTTCTTTCTCTAGTCTTTCTATCTTTCTTTTCTTTATCATTATTCCTTGTTTGTTTTCATTTGTCTATCCTGTGCCTGTCTCAGTCGTCATCCGGTCGTCGTCGAGTTGTCCTCGTCCGTTGTCGTCGTCGGTGTTTAATGTTTATTTGTTTGTTTATATTTTTGTAATTGCCGTGGATATTTTATTCAATTATAAAATATCATTTTTCGTATCAGGGCTTTGCTTTTTTCAGATATACCGATATCTGAAATATGCAAATGAACCCACGCAATTATATATCGGTCGGAGTGCAAACAAAAGTGAAAACAAAAAAAAAGTGCATTGAATATGGAATACCAGTGAGTGTGGAACGAAAAAAAAATCAAATCCTTTATAGACTTCCTCAGATTTATAAAGTGGAAAGTGTTAAGTGTTTGTGCCGGTGAAATTGAAAAATTATAAAGTTCGGTATCAAAGCCAAAAAAAAAAATAATCGAAAAATAAATAAAAAAAATCGAATAACAAAAATAAAAACATTGAAAATAATGTACCGTCGGTCGGTTATAAAAAAAAGAGAAGGGTATATCGCAAATTCCCCTCTTTCTAAAGTTTTTATTGCGAAAGTGCGACACACAAAATATTTCTTCAAACGGTGAGTGGTCCGTTAACTTATTTGTGCCGAAGACGAAAAATCAAAATAAATAATAAGAAAAAAATTAAACGGTAAAAAAAAATAAAAACAAAAAAAAATGTAAACAACTAAACGTAGTCCCATCCGAAGGGTATGTTTTGCCGTCGGCAAAACGAAGTCGGAAAAAATATTTAAATAAATTCAAAATAAATCGTTCGGAATTGTTTGTTTACGTTTTGTCCTATTTTAATGTGTTTTGCGAATCGGTAAAAGAAAAGTGAATGGAAAATTAATTGCCAGCATAGTAAAAAAAAAATTTATCAAATATTCTCGCGTTCATCTTTAAACGTGGGTCGCGAACCCATATAACTAGCCGGGCTGTTTAAAACATCAGATAAGTTAAAACAACATTTTTTTTAATTAAAAATCGATTCTTTGTGGTTTCTTTTTTTTTTTCTTTGCAGGGTATTTACTGCCGTATGTCCTTAGCATGGAATATCCCTATGGGTTTACCAGCTCTAGTCTCCAGTTCATACATGCAGTTGCCTATGACTTTTCGCACACGGGATTTTAAAAATTTTGGCAGCAATTTAGCATTGACCCCTTGGACAAAATTGCTTTGTGCGAAGTTTCGGTGGAACACTTCTTGGCCTTCCCGATACACCACAGGTTTGGACCGTGAATTGTAAGTGTTTTTAGACTTAACGTGTGCCCTGAATAAATTGTCCGACAACTTCTGTCTGGCCAACGTTGTTTTAAGTGCATTCGGCAAGGCTAACATTTCCGGGTCTTCGAGAGCTTTCAAATCGCGCAATATCCGATAAGTAGAGCCATGTGATATCATATTTTGCCCGAAAAGAGCGTAATACGGTTGACAACCGATAGAATAATGCATATCCGATCGCAAAGCGCATGCTATACTGGATAAATGCACATCCCAGTCGTTTTGCTCTTTTGATATCATGACTCTTAGCTTACTCAAGACGCTTCGATTGACCCTTTCGGAATTGTTAGCCTGCGGTGAATACAACGCCGTTCGCACATGCTTTATGCCATAGTTCGCCATGAAGTTTTTAAACTCATGGGACAAGAACTGACGTCCGTTGTCGGAGTGAATTAATTCAGGGGTGCCGAAAGTATGAAATATTTCTGTTTCTAAAAAGGTTACTATTTTCGAAGACGTAGCTTTAGACATAGCCTTCAAGAAAACAAATTTTGTGAAGTGGTCTAATACAATAAAAACATACACGTTTCCTCGTTTCGTACGTGGATATGGTCCCAAGAAGTCGATATATAATCGTTGAATAGGCCTTTCTGTCACAATCTGCTTGGAGATGGGAGGTCGGAGAGTCGCGTTTGGGGCTTTCACCATTTTACAGGTTTCACACTCACTTACAAATGCCTTGATGTCTGTTACCATTTTAGGCCAATAATATTTGTCTCGTATTCGAGCATATGTCTTAGCGAAACCACTATGACAACTTAACCTGGTATTATGAGACAGTTGAATGCATTTGCGAGTGAGTGCTTCCGGCAACCATAAACGCCAAAGCGAATCCTCCTCGTTCACATCACCAGTCCTGAACCTAACTCTTTTGTATATAAATTTTCCCGATACAACTAGGTCAGGAAGCGCAGATTGATTAGAATCGATGCTCTTTCTCAATTGGGCATATTGCTCCGAATCAAATTCAACGGAGTCGAGATCAATCTCACCACACGTCAATGTCGAAGAAAACTCATCCAGCTCATGATCTCCCTCAGTTACTTTCGCAGAAATCTCTTCCATGTCCATACGTGATAAAGTGTCAGGTACTACGTTTAGGGATCCCTTTCGATGTTCGATTGAAAAATCATAACCTTGGAGCTCCAAACTCCAACGAGCGAGTCTTCCACTCAGCTCTTTCATCGACATCAACCATTTCAAACTTGAATGGTCTGTTATGACCTTGAAAGGTAACCCATCAACGTAGGGCCTGAACTTTCGTATGCTTAGGACTGCTGCAAGACATTCCTGCTCAGTAACCGTGTAGTTTTTCTGAGCTTTGTTGAGCTTCTTCGACATGTAAGCTAACGGTCTCTCGTTGTTGTTCTCATCCAATTGAAAAAGAACACCACCTACTCCTTCCGAAGACGCATCACACTGGATAGTAAACGGCTTAGTGAAATCAGGTTGTGATAACACAGGCGCCGAGGAAAGTGCAGTCTTCAGTCTATTAAACCCCTCCAGAGCTTCAGGTGTTAGCTCGAACTTTTTTTTCTTTTTGAGGCAGTCCGTTAAGGGAGCTGCTAGATCCGAATAGTTCTTAATGAACCTGCGATACCAACCAGTTAAGCCCAGAAATCTCCTAACCTGTCTTAGGGTCGTGGGGACGGGAAAATTAACCATTGCCTCGATTTTGTCAGGATTGGTTTTTAAAGTACCTTGGCCGACAATGTATCCAAGATACTTTATCTCCCGCATGCAGAACTTGCTTTTATCAAGGTTAATCGTTAGATTCGCCCTGCGAAGACAAGCAGCCACTTCGTTAAGGATCCGAATATGAGATTCGAAATCAGCCGTACAAATTAGCAAATCGTCCAAATAAACGAAGACATTTTCACGAAGTGAACTGGGAACGACTTGATCGATGACCCTACTCATAGTTTGACCAGCATTGCTCAAACCGAATGGCATAACCTTAAATTGGTAGAGTGGTCTACCAGGTACTGCAAATGCTGTCTTATCTCGCGATTTTTCATCGAGTGGTATTTGCCAGTAGGCATCTTTCAAGTCGATCCCCGTTATAAAGTGTGTGTCTTTGATACGACTGAGCAGTCCCTCAATATGCGGCAACGGATACGCATCCTTAACGGTGACCGCATTGACTTTTCGAAAATCCTTGCCAGGTTTTCTAACCAACACCACAGGCAACTCCAAGGAGAATTGCTAACCTCGATAACTCCAAGCTCTAACATGCGGTCCAATTCCTTGTAAACTTCTTCCTGACGAACCGGAGACAATGGATAATGCCGGGATTTGATCGGAACCGCGTTTCCCGTGTCGATCACATGACAACCAAGAGGTGTCTTACCCAGCCCTAGCACGACAAAGTTAGGAAACAACTGTTTGGTTTTCTCGAGCTGAAAACTTTGTTCGGGCGAAAGTCTAATCAACTCAGCCTCATCCTTAAAATTTACCTCTTCTTCACTAATGCCGACGTCGGCTTGAATTTCACTTACTTGTGGCATAAGGTTGAAGTCTCGCCAAAAGTTCATCCCCAAATACAGTTTTTGAGTGAGGTTGGGAATTAGATAAAAAGAAAGGCGTTTTGTAATGCCATTGTACTTGGTCTCGATATCACAAAATCCCACGATGTCGTGAGACTTGCCATCAGCAGTTCGTACAACACTATTGTAAGGCTTTATTTCAACGCCCATTCTTTTCACTAAATCCCAACACTCCCTGCCTAGCACAGATATGGATGCCCCACTATCTAATAAGCCAAGAACTGACTCATTATTTAACAGGACATCCGTATACATTCTGCCATCTGTATTTGAGGAGATAATGGTTTCCACAATTTGTTTTTGCAACTTTTTTCGATTGCGAAACCGACGTCGACATTTTTTTATGTGAGCGCTAGCAAAACCACCATTATTCCCGAAAATTCGAGGTCGAACCTTATAGTAATTTTGCTTTCGCTCGTGAAGGGACTTTAGCGCATAAGTTTCAACAGGATGAGACTGAGGATTTTGAGAATCGATAGTATTCTCTCGTTCCAAGATCTTAATTGGAACGCTTTCATCCAGGACTTCTGCGATAAAATCTGAATTTTGTGCAGTTTCTAGTTTTGTGGGTGATCGGACTTCTTCTTTGTGGGACGAATTTCCCCACTCTTCTTTTCGTCCCTCGACACGTTTCCCGAGTGCTTACCGCACTGAACCGTATTAACGTCCTTTGCACCACACAAAAAACAAAATAAATTTCGCGTTTGCGATGGACAAAAATGGTAAGCGTGCCCTTTTTCGTCGCAATTCCAACAGACGTAATTGGCAGTCAAAACCGGTTTTCGTTTCGCCGATATGGCCGCGATTTCCTCGTCATCCGGTTCGATCTCTTCTTGATCTTCAATTGAGATCTCGTGAACCGTCTTTTGGGGAGAAGTTCGCTTCGCCAAAAATCTTTCGGCTTCTCTGGCTTTATTTCTTAGCTGTTCCAGAGTTTTTACGTCTGCTGCCAGTAACATCTCGCCAATTTTATCTTTTGCGTTATTGCGAATAACGTCAACAATTTTTCGTTCATCAAAGGGTTCTTTCAAACGGTCGTTCAGAAAAACGATTGAACTATAAAAATCGTCAAATGTTTCTTTGACCCCTTGTTTACGTGTGAGCAATCTCATGTAAATTTCTACGTCGCTTTCTAAACGACCAAACTCTTTTTTCATAGCGATTTTCACATCTGCTAGTTTTGCCTCTGGGTTTCTACGCAGAAAAGCCCAAAACCACTTGTTTGCCTTACCCGTGAGCAAACTATGAAAATTTGCCGTTATTTTTTTATCACTGTAAGAAGAAGATTTTTGCATCCTATCAACTTTAAAAAGGAAATCACTAACATTTTCGGTACCGTCATACTTAATGTTCCATTTGTCAAGCCTACAGAACTCAGTAGCGCTATACATCGATGGAGAAATGGAATTTCTGGGTATCGGTGTTGACGGAAGAGCTTCGGAAGTTGTACCTCCAGTTGCACTAGTGCCAGCGTTAAGCTGATTATCTCTAGTAGTAGTATTTTGCGTTTGAGCTGGTATGTGTAAATTCTCTAGTTTCTGAATTACTTTTACCATAAACATATCCATTTGTTGAAATAACCTAATCTGATTTTCCATCATACCCCTCTCGATCCTTGCCGCTAGTTCTTCAGTTGGATCATTTCTATGGGCATTTACAGGATTGTCACTTCCTAAACCACCTTCATCTTGCAAACTATTTTGCAAATTTTCAACCTCGTTTGCAGAATTACTCCCGTTCGACATGTTTGACGTTGAGTTCGAAACTGTTGAATTTAAATTTTCGGAAAAACTAAAAGAATTATTCAAATCGAAGCGATCGATAGTATTTCGAAACCTTTGGTAAAATGCCTCGAATCTAGCCTCAGAATGTGCATAAATTACATTTAAGTCGTCGTGAAGCGAGATCCGGCGCCTACTCATGCCTTTTCAAAAAAAAACAACCGATCTCAAATTCTCCCCACACAACTTCCAAAAGAAAATCAAATACGTTAAAAATGTTAACCTTGACTCGAAAGCAAAAAATTTCCACCCAAAAAAATCAATGTCCGAAAAGAAGTTGTAACTCCGAATTTCCAATGCCAGCTGAAAACCCAAAAGAAAAGAAAATCCGGAAAGCAAAACCAAAAAAAAAATCAACAAAATAATTGTAACTTGCAGTTAAAAGTTTTTCTTGTTGCGTACTTAAATCGGGATTCCTATAAAAAATCTTGTTCGAATCCAAAACCGTTAATTCCCAAACAATTGAAAACCAAATATCAAAATATATAAAACTTTGAAAAAAAACTTAAAAAGCAAGTAACTTTAAAAAAGGTATAATTTTTTTCAAAAAAAAATATAAAAATCACTTAAAATATTTTAAAATTTTCAAAATAAATTTCAAAACTTTCAAAAAAAATATCATAAAATCATAAAGGATGAGAATTCTGATTTTTGAAGGATAAATAAAAATGATGAGGGAGAAGAAGCCGTAGTACTGCGAGCCGAAAAAGTGAGCAAAAAAAATTTAAAATATACTATATGGAATTTAACTATTGAAACTAGTAATTTGTGCAAATAAAATTTTCTCGTCATCTACAGGGCAACTACCGACGAACCATTCATCAGTGAAGACATCTGCAAATTTCGAGAAGTAATAAAAAAAACTTTTTGGGAGGATCTCCAAAGACGCCTCTAGCATCAAAGAGTCTCTTCCAAAAATTTATTAAAAATAAAGTGTGGTTTGAGATGTCCTGCAATTTGAGTATCTGTACACCGATACTCAAAGACTCGAACACCAATTCACACTTTGTATATTTATATTTATGTTGCATGGTTTCATCTTTCCTGTGGCAACGCGGTACCAAGTGCTCTTCACCCAGTCACCGGGACTCACATGAAAGATGAAGCCAAAATCGATCTATTAAAATCGAAAAAAAAATATAAATGTAAATGAATTTAAAATTGTTAAAAAAAAATTACTGAAATAAAGATTTGTAAAAAAAAACTATTGAATAAAAGAAATTTGAATTGGCTCAAAAAAAATCTAAAGCCACACTATCTCTTAAGATAGTGGGCTCCACGTTGCGGGCGCCATTTTGTAGCGGATGTGAAAATCGCTATGAAAAAAGAGTTTGGTCGTTTAGAAAGCGACGTAGAAATTTACATGAGATTGCTCACACGTAAACAAGGGGTCAAAGAAACATTTGACGATTTTTATAGTTCAATCGTTTTTCTGAACGACCGTTTGAAAGAACCCTTTGATGAACGAAAAATTGTTGACGTTATTCGCAATAACGCAAAAGATAAAATTGGCGAGATGTTACTGGCAGCAGACGTAAGAACTCTGGAACAGCTAAGAAATAAAGCCAGAGAAGCCGAAAGATTTTTGCTTTAGCAAATTTAAATATTTTCAACCCAATGGGTTGTAAATTAGTAAGGTATTTTTTACCTTTTAAAATTTCACTTAAAACATTTTTTTACTTTGGACGTTAAAATATTTTAATAGATATATGTATATCTACTATATATGCACAATTATGTTTCATATGACTTTAATATAAAAATTTAATGATCGTGAACTGAACAGCACCAGAGAAATTTGTTCTTTGATTCCGTAATTTTTAAATCTTCTGTCGCTAACCAGCATTGGAAAATCTGTAAAGTTAAAGCTTCCTCTTTCTTTTCTTAAATTCCAGGATCATTGACCTAATTAAGTGAAAACTTTCACTCTCGAGTCAAAAATCCTAAAAGTTCTGCATATCAGACCTTCTCTTAGAAGCTGCACCGAGAAAATCTGCATCCGAGTTTTCTCGCTTTGCAACTCTTTTCACACATTCCAAGCCTAGATCGTAAGGAATCTACTACCTTCTCACCTTCGCTAGTTTTTCCTATTTCTTCTTTCTCTAGTCTTTCTATCTTTCTTTTCTTTATCATTATTCCTTGTTTGTTTTCATTTGTCTATCCTGTCTCAGTCGTCATCCGGTCGTCGTCGAGTTGTCCTCGTCCGTTGTCGTCGTCGGTGTTTAATGTTTATTTGTTTGTTTATATTTTTGTAATTGCCGTGGATATTTTATTCAATTATAAAATATCATTTTTCGTATCAGGATGTATACGGACACATTATTTGCGAAGGAATTCATTGTGGTCCAAGTGGGACTCCCTTAGCCATCAACACTATATTTGGATGGGTGATATTAGGGAATAATTCCTCTTCAGGTAACACGTCAGTTAAGGTATTCACTGCAACTGTCAATCCAGTCAACAATCCCAATTTTCAATTGCAAAAATTCTGGGAGATGGAAGAAGTGCAAACTTTCAACAATCAAACTCCGGAAAATCAAATATGTGAGGAGTTAAATAAAGCCAACTATGAAAGGCTACCAAACAACCAATATATGGTCAAATTACCATTTTCGGAGCCCAACGGACCAAATTTAGGTTTTTCAAGGGAACTTGCATTAAGGCGTTATGAAGGCCTACAAAGGAAATTATCAAAGAACGAGCAACTTAAACGCGAGTATGAAGCTTGTTTGGACGAATACATAACCATGGGTGATATGGAGCCATGCAGTCCGCCATTAAATAACGAACCACATTATTACATAGACATCATGCAGTTTTCAAGCAAAGTACTACAACCAAATTAAGAGTGGTCTTCGATGCGTCTGCTAAGACAACGAATGGAATATCGTTGAATGAACAACTGCTAATTGGGCCTACAATACAACCAAAATTATTTTCCACGGTGCTTAATTGGAGAAGACATAAGATTGTAATCACAGCTGATGTCGAAAAAATGTACCGAATGATATGGATGCATCCAGACCATCGCACTTTCCAGCGAATTCTTTGGAGAAATCCAGAAACGAAAGGGCTCCAAGATTATCGTCTCAAAACCGTTACGTTTGGTATAGCACCTGCGCAATTCTTAGCTGTTCGTACATTACAGCAGGCAGCAAGAGATCAACAAGAAGATTATCCATTACCAGTCAAGGCTACAACATCAGAGTTTTATGTAGACGACCTATTAAGTGGAGCAGAAACCATTGACGAATGCCTTGAATTACAAAGGCAATTAAGGGAGATGCTTGCTAAGTGTGGCTTCAAGCTCCGAAAATGGACAAGTAATCGAGTTGAACTCATTTCTCATCTGCCACCAGAGGACAAAGAAGTCAAAGGTTTACTTGACTTACAAGAAAAGGAATCCATAAAAACGTTAGGTATTCGATGGTATCAGAAGATTTTTTTACGTTCAATGTTCAAGGTTTATCTAACACGCAGGCAAACACCAAACGTGCCATATTATCGGAAATAGCATCGTTGTATGATCCAGTTGGATGGATATCGCCAGTCATCATTACAGCCAAAATGCTTATTCAGACGTTATGGATAGGTGGTTATTCTTGGGATAGCAAGGTATCTCAAGACATCTCACAACAGTGGTACGAATTTAAAAACGATTTAAAAAACTTGAATCATATCAAAATTCCACGATGGATTGGAATCTCTAAAATGAATCAGACCAATCAGATCCATGGGTATTGTGATGCCTCTATCAAGGCATATGCAGCGGTCCTTTATATACGGACTCAAGATAGTCATGGTAATGTTAGGGTCGAATTGCTAACTGCAAAATCAAAGGTTGCTTCAGTGAAACCAATCACTCTACCCCGCTTAGAGTTAAATGGAGCATTGCTACTTGCGAAACTCGCAAGGGCTACTATTCAAGATATGGAACTTCAGGAGGTCCCAGTGTATTTATGGACCGACGCTACGATTGTTTTACAATGGATCAAGGAGAATCCATCAAAATGGAAAACTTACGCTGCGAATTGAGTCGCGGAGATCCAGGAGGTTCTACCGACCGAGCATTGGCATCACGTTCCCACAAAGGATAATCCGGCGGATTTAGCTTCGCGGGGAACAACCGCTAGGCAATTACGCACGTATGATTTATGGTGGCATGGTCCTGAATGGCTTACCAAAGATCCAACGCAGTGGCCTAAAGTTCCACATCAGCTAGAAGGTACGAACCTAGAAGCCAAGGCACCATCCAAAAGTACTTTATTATCAACAGCAACAAGTGAATGGATACCTAAATATTCATCATATACAAAACTCATCAGAGTTACAGCAATGATGTTGCGTTTTATTACAAATTGCCGTAATCCTTCACAGAAACAAACAAGCGAATTGTCAGTAAAGGAGTTAAACACTGCCAGCACAATTATCCTTAAAACAATCCAAGCATCAGCATTCAAATTTGAGTTGGATACACTCAAGGACAATAAGCCTTTATCCAAGAAAAGTCAATTGATAACATTAAATCCATTTCTAGACAAAGAAGGTTTGATACGAGTCAGTGGTAGACTCGGGAATGCAAGCATACCATATGATATGAAGCATCCTGTTGTTTTACCACGAGAACATCAAATCTGCGACTTAATCATTGATGAGATACATAAAGAATCTTTGCATGGAGGCACCTCATTGGTCCTTAACACCATGCATAACAACTTTTGGATCCTCGATGCAAAACGAGTCATTACTCGAGTAATACATACATAAATGTGTGATATGTGCTAAGCAACGAGCAGCCACAATGCAACAGATGATGGGCACCTTACCAGCACCTCGAGTTAATCTAACAAGAGCGTTCGCACATGTAGGAATAGATTATGCTGGGCCAATACAGCTGAAGATGTCAACTCATAGAAATGCAAAACATTATAAAGGATACTTCTGCATATTTGTGTGCATGGCAACTAAGGCTATCCGCATAGAAGCCGTCTCGGATTTAACTTCAACGGCTTTCATTGCAGCATTAAAAAGGTTTATTTCAAGACGAGGATTATGCTCGGACATATATTCAGATTGCGGAACTAATTTCAAAGCAGGAAAGGCAATTCTGGAACGCGAAATAATGCAAGCCATCAAGGAAGCAGTACCGAACATCACAGACTATCTTTCAAACTTAAACATTAATTGGCATTTCAACCCACCAGCTGCTCCTCATCACGGTGGATTATGGCAGGCTGGAGTAAAGTCAATCAAAACCATTACAAAAAGAACAACAACATGACGTGGTCTACGAAATTAAATGCAAAGGCAAGTCGAATGAAGTGTGCGATTTGGTATACATTGGCACAACAAAACGCACACTAGTTACTAGAATAGCCGAACACCAAGCTGACGTTAGGAAAAATAGGTCATCAACTGGACTCTCACAACATATGATAGAACATGGACACACCGCTGATTTTGATGACGTAAGAATTCTTGACAAGGAAAGAAACATGAATAAGAGATTCACACTGGAGAGCTTAAGAATACAACAAAACATTAAGAGAACGATGAACTTCCAAGAAGACAAAGATAATTTGAGCGCAAGCTACACTGCTGTCATAAAGTAAACAAGTCTGTGATATTAGTTGATAATTTTTGTTTTGTCTTGTTTTTAATTTATTATAATTTTTATTTTGTTAATTTTTAATGTATTTGAACACATTAGTGTAATATAAATGTTAAGTGAGTTAAATAAATGTAAATGACAATAGTAAGTAAAAACAATTAGATAAAGATAAAAATCAACAATATTGTAATTATAGGTCCAATAAAAAATACCCTTTGAAGAAGTTGGAAAATAACCAACGAAACGTCGGGAATAATTTTAAAAAATGGATTAATTTATTTAATTGCATATAAAATTAAAAGATCAAAAAGTCCTATTAACACTTAATAACTAATCTAAATATAATTGATTATCTCTTCATAACAATCAAATATCATTTACGGCGTTTTCTAGGTACATCAGTATGCACGTTTGAAGAGTTAACAACCTTGCTTACTCAAATTGAAGCATGTTTGAACTCAAGACCATTGTGTGCTTTAAGAAATAATGTAGATGAGTTAGCTGTTCTGACTCCAGGTCATTTCTTTATCGGTCAAGCACTAAATTCAATTCCAGAACCAAATCTAATGTCTTCAAATTCTACATATAGTCAAAGATGGAAACATATCCAACAGATGAACCAACATTTTTGGAAAAGATGGTCAACAGAGTACTTAAATCGTCTACAACAACGACCCAAGTGGTGCACTAGTCAACAAAACATAAAGGTTGGAGATGTGGTCCTTCTTAAGGATGAAAACACTCCACCGTCCGTGTGGCCATTAGGAGTTGTTGAAATAACTCATCCTGGAAAGGATGGATTAGTACGAGTGGTGACAGTACGGTCAAGGCATAACACTTGTCAAAGGCCAGTGGTTAAAATTTGTCGTCTACCAATCGAACAAACCGAAGCTACTATAACAACATGAAATCGATTAATTAGATCTTATATATGTGTTGTCTGTAGTAGTTGTGTGTATATACGCTGTAGAGTAGCGTCCAAATCAACCAAAAAAAGAAACTTACAATCTTTCACATTATAGCCAATATGCAAGCTGAATGGGATGACCTCGATATTGTCACGATTCTAGAGGATATACGGTTCTTGCCACCTCAATTTTCAACTCCTCTGCAAGAAATGATAAGGTCGAACATTGAATCTTTAAGTATGTCAAACGATGAAGGATTCTCCGAAGCCAGAGGTGGTCAGGCCGATGAAGCATCCACCGAAGGAAATCCTATCCCGGTAACCATCAATGGGTCCATGACCTATTCATTGGAACGCTTAAAGCCGTCGACCACAATCCAAGAAGTGGACATGAGGATGGAAAATGATTTCCAAAGGTTTGTGACACGTGAAGGTGAGGATCTTTTCATTCATCGTGATACGTTGAAAAGAGTGGATTTTAAACGAATCAGCAACAGCAAAAGAAAACAATTCACCGTCAAATTACCGGATTCGTAGCAGGCGAAGGTGAACGTAAACAAGGCTGGCTAAATTGTTTTTCATCACCACCACTGAAGAGGGATTGAGAAAATCAAATCTCGTATAATAGAACGCAACAACCGTTCATGGGGGGAAGATGTTTGACCATCAACAAATAACAACAACATTCAAAATTGTATTTTTGTTTTTTTTTGGAAATTAAATAGAATAAATACAAATTTAGTGTATGTTGTTATTTCTTAAATCTAAATCGTAGAATTAAAGTTGCAATCTGCAAAAAAAGGGGAATTAATTAGGTAAAGCCAACACAAGGGTAAATATACATACAAACCATTGGGTGTTGGGCTTGCGATTCAACAAAGAATGTTGGTAGGTGTCCCACGGAGACAATCGTTAATGAATAGATCTATGAAAAAACATAAGGAAACAATTAACAAAACAACAATTAACAAAATATTTATAACACATTTATGGACAAAACTTTGTTTCTTTTGGAAAACATAGGTTATTATTATAACCTATAAAACACATCACACATTATTAGGCAAATAATAGCACGAATTTTATAATTAACAACAAGTAAACAGTTGATTTATAATTCTTTTAACTAAATACACTAAATTTATTAAAAAATACAAAGAATTTCACAAAAATTGAACAAGAAATTGGCACAAAACGTCACTTTGCCATGCGCACATAAGAAAAAGAATATGTCAATTTGACAATTAAACTTTAAGGACTGAACAAATTGAATATGTTCAGTCAATTTACTTTTTCGCGCCGAGATCAAGAACATTTTGTTAAAATAATTTTTAATTTTAAAGATATTTTGGTTTTTTAAAATTTTACATTTAACCTTAATGATAAAAAGGGACAAAAAATAAGTAACAAGGACAAAAGGCATAAACAAAGCTGCGCGAAAATTATGAAGCAAAAAGACAAGTGCTGCCAAAATGAAAATTGCTGACATAAATGTTGCAATTTATTCACCATGATACCATTGGTAAATTCATTATTTGGCATGATAAACATCTAAAATAATAAAAATAGACAAATTCAAGTGAATTTGAGATCTTAGTTCACCATAATTAATTATGAAAAGTTTTAATATATATTTTTTCATTATTATTTTCATGTGGTGAGTTTTCAAATTCGAAATTTTGACACTTGGTAACACTCAAATGAAGCGCAGGAAGCATTTTTCTACGCGAAAGTGAGTATAAAATGCCGGAAGAATCAGCAATCAGTCTCTTTCAACTCCAGAAGCAGTCCAGAACACTCCAAGTAAATCAATTTGAAATTGTCTAGCGATTTATACGTTTTAAAAAAGTTGTAATTAAACTAACTTGTTTATTTATCATAAAAACCTTTCGATTGGAACTCGTTAGACGGGCATATACGTCAAGCGAACATCTTTCGAATATAATAGTATTTTAAGTAGACAATTGTTAATAGAAAAGTAAGTCAAATCGGACAATAAAAGCAAACTTATTAATTAAAATATCACTCAATTCTTAAATATTTTCATTTCATAAATTTTGCTTGAATTGTTGATAAATCGTTGATTGTTGATCGGTAAACGGTAAGTATTTACGTTGGGCAAAAAACACATGGTCTAAGAATGTTTCCACAACTACGGTAACGTATCCAGGCGTTAGTTCCTCGCCTCCAGTTCTGAATTCAAATCCTCCTGAAACTCTGCGTTCTCGTGTAGTTGTAGATTTTCCATCTAGCACTCCAACTTCATTGGTAAACTTGGCTGTACGTGCCCAAAGAAATTATATCAGAGATTTATCTCTGCCAAATATACCACTTTCTCCAGACATTTCACCCTCACAATTTCCTTCACCAAAAACAGAAACCGAAATAAATATTTGTGTTTTGTTTTTAGTTGCCGGGCCCCTTATTTTGACTTTCAAAATTTTCAAAATAAAATAAATCCGAAATTTAAGTTAAATTAAATAAGAAAAGCGAAAAAATTTATTATAACTTTCTCTCAATAGTTCAGAGTTTCCAATTTTTCATTAAATATTAACAAAAATGTACGCCAATAATAATTAGGGGCCTAGATCGGCAAGCTTGTGACTGATAGATTGGATAACGGCTCTGCGAAATTAGGCCCCAGGAAATAAGGCCCCAAAAGAAAAAATGAAATAAGGCCCCAAATTAGGGTATTTTTTCATAATGAAACTTTGCCCCAATGAAATAAAGCCCCACTGAAATGAAAAAATACCCCAAAAAAATTAATTAAGACCCCAACATGTTTTGACTTTTTTTTAGAAAAATGAAATAAAGCCCCAATTTACATAGTTTTTCATATTTAAGTTTATTTTCGAAAATGAAATTACACCCCAAAGTCCAAACCATCAAACAAATACTTGGATTGTATCCTGCATAATTTCCTTGCAAAAACAACACTTGTAGGTAATTATCATGTCCTTCAGCAATACAAACTTTTAAGATCGCGCGATTTTTTTCCGCTATTCTGTTACTCCCTGATGGTTTTCAACACGATCCTTACATTTAAGCATTAAAAAATCATATCACACATCATACCGGCTTAACATTGAAACATTATTGCTGGCACCACACTAAGCGGTACTTAAGCAGCTGTGGGTCCCCGATTAGCGGATTTTCACACCATTTCTTGTAAAAGACAATGTTATTTTCAAATTATGAAATAAGGCCCCAAATTGTTTTCTTAAAATAAAATGAAATTAAGCCCCAAAAACAATTTGGGATTTTATTTCATAAGGGCCTTATTTCATAATGAAATTATGCCCCCCCAAAAAAAATGAAATAAGGCTTGGGCCTTGAAATAAAACCCCAAAATTTAAGAAATTTTGTTGTTGTTTGTTTTGTGTACTTTTTTTTTGGGGCCTTATTTCGATTTTTGTGGGGCCTTATTTCCTGGGGCTTAATTTCGCGGAGCCGAAGATAACATGCAAACAGGGGCCCGATTGCGAAAGCATGAATGATTTTAAATTTTCGGGGCCCTAAAAATAAGTGGGAATAGGTATGTTCATGAATCATGATGAATATTAAAGAGTATATTGAGAAAAAGCACTCCTCATTGCTTTCAATTTTAAGGGCCCCTAGAAAATCCCGGGCCCGTGGGGGTTTCCCCCCTTTCTACGGGGCTGGGTGTACCCCCCTGCCATTATCTATGAGTGGCACTTGCATCGAAGAAACTGTTCAGCTTGCGGTTCTAGGTATGTGTATCAAAAAACCATCTTTTGTGGAATACATACTTAACGTCGCCAAAAATGCCGCAAGATGTTTAGGTATCCTTTGGAGATGCAAGAAATTCTTTTCCCTTTGTGATCCGGCTATTATCTATAAAAGTTATATACGTCCAAAGCTAGAGTATAACTCCCATCTCTCTTTAAACGTTTTAACCGTAATACTTGCGCTTCCAGGAATGCTCTACAGTTTAACATCAATGAAAATATAAATTTTTTAGACGAAGAGTGGGGCTACCCGACGAATAAATAGTAAAAATGTAAGCATACTTATCGTAACTGGAGCTAGTAGCAACTACTGCAAATCTGGTACTATCAGCCATGAGATAATTGTACCCATGAAAAAGGTCAATGGTGAAATCATTGATTCCTGTCATGAAGCTTTGATTATGGACACCAAAACAATGATCTACATTAAAAAAAAATTTAGAATATGAAGTTCTGATTGGAGCGAATTTATTAAATCTAGTTGTTTTTTAATAATCAGCGCGAATTAAATAAAATTAACCAAGTTTTATTATAAAAATAAATATTTTGTTATTTTATTAATTAAATATTTTCTTATTTGACTAATACTTACATGTAATGAGTTCACTTAAATCTATGTAATATTATTATATTACTATTACTACTGATCCGTCGGTCGCTTCTTGTCACCGTAGAAGTGTTCGTACAAAACGCTTCTATACTAGTATTTATATCCTCTGTTGACATGCACCCAATGCACGTGAATATGTGTTCGTTGTGTTTGAATGTACCTTACCTATATTAATATTACATAGACTTATACGATATATAGCTTAGAAATATATACATTATGTTATCTTATATCTGTATTATATTAGGGTGTTAACTCCCCCTCCGTTAAAATATAAACCTCCTGGTAAATTTTTTGAAACTTTTTTTCATTATTTAATTTCTTACATTTTTGAATAATTTTTACCAGTTTTATAAATAAATATACAAATGTTATGATTATTATTATAAATACTATATAAAATGTGTGTTCTACAAAATTCTCTTCAGGAAATTATAAATTGAAAGAAGCTGAAAGGGAGTTTATATTTATTCAATCAGTTGTTTTTTACTATAGCAGTTTAAAAAAGTGAAAATTTTGGTTGGGCTCAAATATCTCAAGAACAAATAATGCTATTGACTTGAAATAAATTTTATTCGACACATTATGACGTCATACAAATTTGATATGAATTTGGAAAAAATCAATATACCCCTATTTTTTAAAATCAAAAAAACTAAAAAAAAAATTTTATAACTCGAATATCCTTAGATGGAAAAATGGTATTAACTTTAAAATAATTTTATTTTACGAAAAATGTTGTTTTTGACTACTGGTGAAAATTTCCAAAAAAAACCAATGGACAGTTTTTTTTACAAAAAATTCTACCAAAAATTAGTATAAATTGTCTTTCGACTCAAATTTCTCAAAAACGGGTAACTATATTGACTTTGTTGAACCAACATACATAAATATAAGAATAACAACAAAATTTGTGTACTTATTATTTAATTCAAAAAAAAAAACTGAATTAAAAAAGAAATGATTAACAATATCTACATTATTGAAAAGTCTTATATATAAGATTATATAATTAATGCTACTTATTGTACATATACATATCTTATTTTTAAAATCAGGAACTCCAGTCAGCCCAATCAGCCCATAAACATGAAATGGAAAAAGATGTTTATAAAGTTAATAAATGCATCAGTTGTAAAATATGCATGCAACTTACCCTATAATGTAAGACATAGATCCAAGTTGAATACAAAATAAAAAAAAACTTGTATCTCCAACTGGGTAGGTATTCCGGTGGACAAGGAATAATTAATGTAACTATTCCTTAGCCATTTGGTACTGCAAGATCTGCAAATAGGGAAGAATAAAACAGAAAAAGTAGGTATTAGTCCCGCAATAATGTAATTTAATTAAAATTAACACAAATTACAACAAGACACAATTTGACTCACTACAGGACGAAGTCACCGACGTCACTTCTTGACATGCGCGAAACTTTCAAGTCAAATTAACATGTCAACTTCATCGACAGAACCAGCGAGATACCTTCAATATGGAGATATTTTTGTGGGGAAAAAGAATTTAACAATAAATTATTAATAAATTTATTATTTTATAAATTATTGCCAAATATTTAAATTTATTATAAAGCCAATGAGTAAGAAAGGAAGGGAAGATGAGAGGGATAGAAAATATGCTACTCTCAAAAGGTGGACGAAAATACAAAATGGTAGGACAAAAGGTGCTGCCAAAAAATTGTTTTCAAAGATAAATTTGGTGAATTTTGTTCACCACGAAAATTTCTTTAATGATTTTATTGCAAGGAAATTAATAAAATGATAAGAAAGAACGATAAAGTAAGTAATACTTTAGTGTAAATTACCCTACATATATTATTTGTCATGTGTGATTCAGCATTATTAAATTAATATTTTCTTTCATGTGGTGAATATAATACAAAATTTTGAGCAGCAAATTGGCATCATTAAACTGCACGAAAACGTGTGCGAGGACACCTATAAAAGGCGAGCCAAAAGCTCAGAAGGTCTCTTAAAATTTCCGGAATGCAGCAAGCAACATTGGTACAATAAAAAGGGTAAATCAAATTGAAATTGTTTAATAGTCTTATATGTTAAACAAATATAATTTGATAAAAAATTATTATTCCAAATTTATAAATAATAAATTAAACAAGTGGTTGAGAAATCAATTTGAAAATCGATAGATGATCTATACGTCAATCGAATATATTTTGATAAAATCATCCTTGTCATTTTTAAAAAAATTTATATTTATAATTAAGTTTAAGAGGAAATTGCCAAACGAACATATACATAAAGCAACCCTCTTTTAAATTTATTAATATTAACATTTGTTAGGAAAATTAAACGGACAATAAAAAGAAAAATTTACTGACCAATTTTGAACAATCGTTGATAGATTTAATTATAATCATCGTTGGTCAAAAAACAGACTTCCTGTTTGTTTCATTTTCTACATAACATAATTGTTAGCAACTGATAAAATTTTGACAAATATTGAATGGGCAGTTTTTTAACAAGAAATCAAAAACTGTTAAAAATTCTAAAGAAAAGTAGTTACAATTGTATTTCAGCTCGAATATCCTGAGAACGAACAACGATTGTGCCTTCTAAAATATTTTATTTTATACATAGTACAATTTTTTATGAAAGGTTAAATTTTGACAAATATCTAATTGATAGTTTTTGACAAAAAATATAAAAAAAAATAAACTAAAAAGTGGTAAAATTGGTTTTTCGACTCGAATATCTTGAGAACAAGCAATGATATTGACTTTGCCATTAGGTATTTAATTTTAAATATAATACAATTTCTTACAGCGGGTATATATTTGACATATACTTAACTGACATTTTAAACAAAAATTTAAACAGAACTAAGAAATTTCCACTAATAACTGGAAAATATTGTTTTTCGAAGTTTAAAAACTGCACCCAAACAAATACCAGCCTTATAAATAATAAATTAAAATTGTTTTGAATGTGTTGTACATTATGAAAATGGAATGAAAAAAACAAACAGGACAACAATATGATGATATCTAGTTTTAGAGCGGATATACATATTTATTAAAGTACTCTTGATTCAATAACCAAACCATATCATTTATATGTATGTGAATATTTCATTTTAAAAATTTTTTAATTAAAATATCTGGAACTGAAATAATGAATAATTTTTATAATTTAATAATTTAATTATAAACTTATTTTTATAATATTATAATTTAATTATAAAATTTGTAGGTATTAAGAATAATATATGTACAAGTCTTGCATATTCAAACTCCATTTATAGCTATGGTAAAATTTAAGATAATGTTTGCACCACCTACGTCACAATAGGTATGTTTTTATTTTTTCCTCTAAAAAAATACTACTACATACAATGTTTTCTTAGGTGTCGGAACACAGGAACACACTAGGGACTAGGAGCGGTGACAAAGGATAAGTATTGTGCGCCACTGGTCGTTCGATTGAGCATTGAGTAATTCTAGTAGCGACCGAAAAATATGAATGATGGATGCATAAAGATGACCGTCAATAAAGAGGCTGTATTTGGGACCAGGAATAGATTTTTTTCTTTTTGACCTATATAAAATTTCTCCTTCCTCATGAATAGCGGATGATGTAACCGACATCAAACCATAGGACCTTTTTCTATTTGACTTATATGCTTTTGTTTTTGGTAAAAGATTTGATTTGCATTCATTATCAATTTGAGAAGCATTTAAATCGGATGTGAAATAAATTCCTTTTGTCTTAACTAATTGAAAATAAACTGTATTTTTTAATGCAAAAATTATTATATTTTATAAAAGTCAAATTCAAAATAAAATATCAAAATCAGTAAAGTGATTTTATAAAAAAAAACTGTATTTTTTAATACAAAAAATATTTAAAATTTATGTGTTGCTGTGTGTTGTGTTTCAATTTAAAAAAAAATACCACCCAAACTTCCAATAATATTTTAAAATTGTCTCCGTTTTTACAAAGTCGCATATAGTATTTATTTGAGTAACAGTGTAACAGTGGTTCTTCTGTTCCTTTTTGTGCTCAAATGTGAATTATAGTGGACAAATAAAATTTTAAGTGACTGTTTTCAGTATTTTCTTTAAATTTAATACTATTCCTAACAATAATAAGTGTAGATTATATTCTTTTCAATATTGTTGTCATTTTTTTTAGGTGTGTGAATAATATTTACCTTCTGCATAGGTACTGTGTGGTGTGTGAGTATCTTCTATTCATTGCTTTTTGTTAACTTTAATTGATATTTGTAAGTTTTATTTATGTATTTTTATATTATTGTATTTTATTTTATACCAAATTTTATTGTATTATTCATTACATATAACATTATTTATTATTTTACAATAAATACATATATAATTATGAAGGTAAGCAAACAGTCGAAAAAGTCTGTTAATTATAGTAAAAAACAAAATTACAACAGTGAGAAAGGCAATAAGAAGTGTACAACGAAAAAAATTGAAAATGTTTGCATTAAAAAAAAAAGTTACGGTCGAATACAATTTGTAAACGTGCGGTAAATGAATACGCGAAAGTTCAAATGCGACTTAAAAGAGAAAATGAAGAATTTCGATCCAAAGAACGTATTTTTAATCGTCAAAGGCTTGCAAAAATGCGAGCAAACGAAGAGTATAAACAAGCTGAAACTAAAAAAGATTCTCTGAGAAAGCAAAGAGATCGTAAAGATCCTGAATTTAAAGACATGGAAAACATTTAAACACATCAGCGACTTGCAAAACTTCGCAAAAACGATGACTTTAAAAATGCTCAACATAAACAAGATTCTCAGCGAAAGTAAAGAGCTCGTAAGGACCTTAATTTAAGGACATGGAAAACATTCAAACACGTCAGCGACTTGCAAGACTACGCGAAAACGATGAATTTAAAGATGCTGAAAATAAAAAAGCTTGTCAAAGGATGCAAAAGTCTCGTGAGGTTGCAAATTTTAGGGATGTTGACAGAGTTCGAACGCGTCAACGTCTCGCAGAGTTGCGTAAAAATAAAGTATAAACAGCAGAAACCCTAAAGACAAATCTTCGCATTCAAGAAAAAACATTTATCGAATGCAAATGCTGAAAAGCAACGACCAAAACACTGAAGATTGTAAAAAAAAAAATTTAAGAAGAATTCGATTCTATCGACAAAAATTTAATTGTTATGCAAAAAAAATATTAACGATGCGAAGAAAAATAAAAATTCTCCATAAAACAGCGGCTCACAAATATTTGGAAAGAATGGAACATATGTTACACATGAGACACAAAGGCAGTGTGATAACTTAAAAACTGAAATAAATAAAAATTTCTATCGTTATAAGCTTATGAAGGAAACTTTCAAAACTCGTGAAAATATGAAAAATCGAGATAGGATGCGAGTAATTCGAAGCTCTCGGAAGCACGAGGAAAATTACAGGAAAAAAAGAAAGATGCAAAATAAATGCTCGTGTGTTAACTATCGAAAAAAAGAAATGAATTCAGATGCTAATAAACGGAAGGCAAGTCGAGAAAACGAATTTATTCGTTATAGAAACAAAATTTATAATAACTTGGTGAAAAACAAATTGTCTGATTTGAGTCCGAGTGCAAAGTTAAAAATAGAATTTATGCAGTTCAGAGGAGAAACTCCTTCATACATTTGCTGTTGTTGTGAAGGTTTGTTTTTCAAACATTCAGTTGTAAAATTAAATAAAGAAAAAATAATAAGTATATGCGGACCTACTTTATTCGCAAAAATACACAACTTTCCGTCAGAATATATTTGCAATACATGCAAAAAGTCAGCATACAATGGAAAAATGTTTAGATTGTCCTAAAGCAATGGCCTTAAATTTATAGATGTACCGAAGACGGTTCTAGAATTGACAGATATTGAAGAGAGAATAGTTGCACCCATATTGAATTTCATGCAAATCCTGGCCTTGAAACCATATGCGTTAAACCCACAGCTAGGTTTAAAAGGGAGTGTGGTCAATATTTTAATAAATGTGAATAATATGTTGCAAATACTTCCGCGAGACTTTAACGATATGCAGACAATTCAAGTGAAATTGCAACGTCATGTTTCATATAAGACCCACTACATGTTTGAAACTGTCAGACCAAGGACGATTTGCGAAGCTTTAAAGTACATAATTAATACCTACCCCGTTATATAAAAAATATTATGTAAAAGTTGAACAAAAATATCTCGATAAGTATGATAATACTGACATAGAGTCCGAAATTGACTTTGTAATTGACAAGGAAAACAAAGATAGAATGGGCAGTGAATTGTACCCAGATGAAACTGATGGTGGTACCAAGACTAACAAAATTGATCGTCATCTAATCGATATGACGCAAATAAATAATGACGAAGTCCTGGTTATAGATAATAACATAAATATAACGGAAGGTCAAGGTCCAGTTGTAATTGCACCAGGCCAAAATAAACACCCAATAACCTGGCATAATAGCGATGACTTAGACGAATTATGTTTTTCAAAAATCTTTGCCGGACATGCTATGGATTTGCAAGGCCAGAAAATTTCGTGCACATACCGGATTAAATCAGAAGTCAGGCGGTACACATTGGCCGGAACTGCTGCAGACAATAATGAAGTATAGCAAATGCCGTGTCTTGAATTTAAAAGATACATATTAATTGGACAACAACAGCAAAACAAATCCGATAAGAAATGATCCTGTATCATGTGCTCGTATTTTGAATTTAAAATAAGAAAATTTATGTGGTTGTTAAGACAAGAAAACGGTATATTCGGCAAATATATACTCGTAGATAGTTATGAAAGAGTAGAATTTCAACAACGTGGCAGTCCACATGAACACATTTTGTAATGGCTTGAAGATACTCTAAAGTTTACTCTCAATAGTAATAACGATGAGCTTATTACTTTTTACGATAGTTTCTTGACATGTGAAAACGACGATAATAACCCATACATAAAGTTCCAAAAACATACCCACACCCATACCTGTTATAAGGCAAAGCGAGATAAGCGATGCAGATTTCATATACCATACCCAGTAATGAAGAACACAATGATTTTAGAACATTTTAGAAATGTTTTTTTTCTTATTTTGTATAAGTGAGTATTCATTATTGTGTTTTTACTATACTTATCCACCTTCTAATGTTATTTGTATTTTTTGTGTAAATAAAGTACCCCTGAAGAAGGCAGCAACCCCTGCCGAAACGTTAGGAAAGCTAATGTAACTTCATTGTTTCATTGCCAAAATTACAGCGACCAAACAAGCCGAAGGAAAACCACTTTACAAAATAAATATACAAATTGGTCAGAAAATCAACTTTATTTTTATTTCACTAGAAAAAGGTGAGGTTGCACCTAAGCCATGTCAAGCAATACAGGATCTAATGAATAAATTTTATACAGAAAAGACAAACAATATTGTATCATACGAGGACATATTAAAACAACTTAACATGAGTGAGCCGGAGTATATTCTTGCAATACGCAGTAAATTACAACAGAGACGAGTTTTTTTGAAAAGAAGAAGCCAAGAAGTTCGAATTAATGCGTATAATAAAGATATTTTGCAATTATTCGAATCAAATATAGATTTACAATTTATACTTGATGAGTTTGCTGTCATAAGCTATGTTACTAACTACATAAGCAAAATTGACGGTGGCTTATTGAAGTTATTGAGAAATGCTTCAGCTGACTGTGATATTGGGAACAAAACCATAATAAAAAAAACTACGTACGCTAGCAAATGTATTCTTAAATTTCAATTTGTTGTCTGCTCAAGAAGCAGCTTACCATGTTTTGTCGATGTCACTTTCAAAAAAAAAGTGGAAAGTCTGTGTTTATAAACACAAGTCCAAAAAACGAACGAGTCATGATGCTTAAAACAGAAAATGCGCTTAGATCCTTGAATAAAGATTCAACCGAAATTTATATGCCTGATGTATTTAAAACTATATCAAGATAGCTTTATGCCTTGAAAAAGTCTGCTTGGCTGATTATGCAGCCAATTATGATAGGAAGAAAAATATGGAAATCGTTGATTACGAAGGTGATTTTGTGAATTTCGATAATAATATGTGCAAAAACCGTCAAAAACCGGCTATTGTTCGATATAGAAGATACAAATTAAACCAAGGCCCACTCAATTATTACAGGGAACAAATTTTACTTTTTATGCCATGGAGAATTAAACTCGAAGTCGAAGACAACGAATATGTAAAAATATATGAGAGTAACAAAGAAATTATATTGAAGAATCAAGCCATGTTTTCAATTATAAGTGACGATGCAATCGATGAAGCAGTAGAAGCAATCAAGAAAGAAAATGAAAACAAAGATAACAAAACTAATGAAACCCATGATTTCGACTTATCGGCGGACAAATGTATTGATATTTTTCAGCAAGTAGGTAATGAAAACAAAACCGAGAAGAATTCCGATACATGATATGGGTTTCTTGTCTCCAAGTTGTGTTTTATATTTATAAGAATAAACAAATAAAATGAAAATAGTTTTATTTTAATTTATTTTAGTTTTATTTAATTTTAATTTAACAACTTAATTTAATTTATTTATATTTTAATTTCACTACATCTTCGGGTGGAATACTTAAGTATTCCATTTTATTTGTTTATTCTTATAAATAGAAAACCGATGCTTCAATTCCAAAAGTACGTTACACAAACTCACCAAGAATACAAGAAACAGACCTTCGGAATATGATAAAAGATTTGAACTCAAAACAGAAGGAAGTAGTATTGCACGTTTTGAAGTGCTACAGATCTGGCAAAATACTCTTCAGAATATTTCTCAGTGGTTCAGCTAATGTTGGTAAAACTACAGTCATCAATGCAATATACCAATTAATAACCAATTACTTTGAGAATTTACCAGGTGAAGGCAATGGCCAACTTATAGTCTTATTAACAGCTCCTTCTGGAAAAGCCGCTTTCCTAATAAATGGTGTAACTTTGCACTCAGCTTTTTGATGACATTGCAATTTGCAAACAATCTTCGAGTTTCTTTAATTCATACAAAAAGACATTAAGACAAATAAAAATTTATTAATGAACCGTTTGGTGGTATTTCGTTCCTTGTAGTAGGCGATTTAAACCAATTACCACCTGTTAAAGACAAACCAGTGTTTCAAATATAAACCCGCAATGAAATGGCTTCATTTTTTGATGTTAATCCACTGTGGGATTTATTTGAGTTGTATGAATTAACAGAAATCATGCGACACAAAGATGATTTATCATTTATTCATGCACTCAATAAATAACTTAGCTGTTGGAAAATTGACAGACGAAGATACAAACTTAATAAGATCTAGGGAAGTAAAAATAATAAGAGATATTCCAGAAACTGTTATTCGGCTATACGCTACAAATAAAAACGTGAAGACATTTAATTCCCTGAAAAAATCTCAATGTAAAAACGAATTATTCACCTCGAAAGCTGTAATTTTATCATCTAAAGCATTGAATGACACTGAAAAAATAATGAAATCAGGAGCAATGAAAAACCAAACGTCAGTTGAATTGCCGGATATTATTGACATCAAAATTGGAATTAAATATATGATAATATGTAACACAGATGTAGCTGACGGATTAGTAAATGGTGCTTGTGGTATTTTAAAATATACATAGATTTCAAAGAGAAGCAAACACCATCTTTATTATGGATTGATTTTCATATTCCGAGGGTTGGTTTGAAAGCACGAACTCGTTATCGTGATCACATAACAAACAACAAAATAGACAATGCATTGACTCCTATCGAAAAATTGGCGATACAAACTACTGTTGTCGATGATGGCAGGTACACAATCATAAAGAATCAATTTCCCATAACTCCTGCAGAAGCCATAACTATTAACAAAAGTCAAGGTCAAACTTATGAATGTGTGTGCTTGGATTTTTCTGTAAATGAAAAGCTTACTTTGTCATTACGATACGTTGCCTTAAGTCGTGTTACAAAACTGAGTGGATTATTTATTATTGGAACATTAAAATTACCGAATCAAGGAAAGGATTTGAAAGTCCTGAGTCCAGCATTGGCGGAACTAGAAAGGTTAAGAACGACAAAAAAATTAAAACTTATATATGACAATTTTGAAAATAAAAAAGGAATAATAATTGTAGGTATATCAAAATGTTGGCTCACTCAAAACTACACTTGATTGTGTATTGAGCGCTAAGTGGTATTTTCGTGCGGATATCCTTATTTTTAGTGAAACATTGACTACTGACACACAAAAAATAGTCATTGATTCATACAAAATTGCGCTAAGAATTGATCGTTGCAGGAAAACAAAAAATCGTGGACTAGTTTATGTGATAAACGATTCTTTTAATGAAAATGGGTGCGTACAATTATTCGTCATAAAGATACTTTGTCATAAGTGGATATAAGTCTTCACAGGCAACAAGGCAAATGTTTAAGACAACTTTTCATAAAATAATCCACAAATTACCTGCCGGCAGTCCCATAGTCTTAATGGGTGATTTTAATTATGATGTGATCAATCATGTAAATAATAATAACAACAATCGGTTCTTAATAAACTATTTAGAAAAATATCAAATTTTCTTAGTTTTGCCTAGAGATAGCTTCACAACAACAGCGCACTAAATCAATCCAAGGTGGGGTTTATGAAACATTTTTCAGCTATCACATGCCTATATATGCTATTGTTGATTGTATATGTGAGAAATCATGTAAAAAATCAAGACGATAATGACAGGGAAATTGAAAATAAACTTTATGATTGTAATAATAGCAATGAAGAAAGCAAAAAACAACCAACTAAAAATTATAGCGGAAACAACTGTCTCATCCTAAGTGACGATGATACTGAAAAAGAAAATTATGAAAATATAAGTAATGATATCCAAAAGTAAAAAAGAAACAGAACCAAGAAGCCGTTGAAGAAAAAAAGCGATAACCAATTCAGTTTTAATATTACATTAGAAGAATGTAACCAAGTGGCAAATCCAAGAACATATTTAAACGATGGACACATAAATCTTTCCCAAGAAATAATGAATCGAGAACTTGAAAAAGGGGGAGAAATCAATTTACGCAAAATAGATCCTATATACTCGCATTCTTAAGTAATCTCCAAGCGATACCACAATGTAATAGTAATATCCAAATAATATATAGCGGCGGTTTTGGAGCAAATGCAATAGGTTATTGGATATGTACACGATATGTCCGAAACGGCAATGTCCACATTTATGATAGAATAACTTGGAATCCGATCAACTGGACTATCTAAACGCACTCTACAAATTTGAAAAACGATATGTGTTCCATAAAGTACAGCAACAGACCAACGGAATCAATTGTGGAGTATTCGCAATTTACTTCGCAACCTTATTGTGTTTCAATAAATCGCCGGAAAAACAAGGACTGTACCATGTTCCAACAATGAGAAACCACATTGTACAGTTGCTAAAAAACAAGGAACTTCTTCTATTTCCGGACTGTGGTTACATGGATTGAGAAATTTTGTCAAATAAACAATTTATTATTTTTTTTAGGCATTAATTTATTTATTACGTCCTAATTTATTGGTTTAATATTTTTTTTTGTTGTTTTTATTATTTTTAAATTTTGTTATAGTTTTTGCTATATTTTCTGTGGTATTTTATTATTTTAAATAATTTAGTTTTAGCGTATAGGTATCCATGTATTTACGTTTGTACACATTTATTTATTTATTGATTTTTTTAAATTATTTATACAAAACATAAATTGTCAAACAAATTGTCAAATTTATATTTGTTTTTAAAATTGTGTAATATAGTATAAGCTTTGCAGTAATACATCAAATTCATCAGAGTTTATAAAACCAATTGAAGAGACACAAGCAAACTAAAGATGAGGAATAGGCCTATTGGGGATACCTCGTTAAAAAAACGCGTGAAAGTTTACCTCCTGGGTCACGTGGAAACAACTTATACATCAACAATCTCTATAATATATGTGCATTTCGTAAGTCTCTTTGAATAATTAAAATGCTTTTCAATCTTAAAATAATGATTGTTTGAATTTAACAGCATAAGTTTGTTTCGCAGAAAATTCGGTTATTTAAAAAAAACTAAATATAAAGTTTTCAAGATCACAAATGGGAAGTTATCAGTATGGGTCGCACCCAGCCTCTTTTTTATTTATTTTTTAGGATTTTCAATAATACAGGAGAATGGCAATTTTTGCCCCCTCACCAATAACATTGATATATATGTACCGTCTGTTTGAGTACATGAAAAGTTTATATGGACGTTTTCCTCGATTCGACATGGGAAAAAATTATTGGTCAAAATGTGTATTTTCTCTTTGTAATTTAATTTATTTTTATATTTTTTGTTAAAAAATATTTCAAATAATAATTAACTAGATAATTAATATATCTTGCATAGGAAAGAAATAATAAATGAGTATGATTTTATTAATAAATTTTGTCAACAACAATATCATTGAGAAATGGAGCTGGGGGATTAAAAGGTTCATGACTTCCAAATCCAAGGTACTAAACGATGGACTTGATGTGGGCACAGGTGCCAACAGTTCGTCGTCCAGTCAAACATGTACATTGTACAGTAATATTGTACTATTGTGCCGATGGAACTTTAAGCCCTATCAATTAAAATGTAGCAAATATGATCTTCTCTAGATATGTCGAAACTGGATAAGTCCTCTTAATAACCAAATGTTCGGGGGCACATTGCTTAGATGTAAGACAGAATTATCTCGAAATACCTACTTCAATTGTGTATAAACAATTTCGCAAATGTTCCCCACAATATGATTTGGCAAGCTTAAATTAGTAGGAACCTTATGCTTAATTTTACTCTTCGTTTTCTGTCTTGGAAAGTGTTGAACGTTAAGTTCATCAGCTATATACTTAGGTAATACTACTACTGTTAAGTATATAATTTTTTCTCACATCAAACTGAGACATACCACTATATAAACAACTTATCATCTCAAAGGAGAGCAATCCATGGTGGTTTTCCCCTCCCATTGGCTTGATTTAAGTAAATAGTAAGCTTTAATCAATTCAGTAAAGAATGGATTTTTTATATGATGATTTTCTTTGATAGAGAGTCCCATTCCAGAAGAAAAAGACTGCTTTTTCACATCTCTTGACATGAGACCATTTTGTTCAAGTCATTGTCTGAGAAAAACAAAAAGATTTTTATGCACTTATTAGCGAAGGTCATATACCACAATCTCGATTTCGCTACACTTTTAATCCCCATTGTACGTTGATCCGAATGTACATATATTCTTGGCCAAAGAGTGAAGCTTATACAATATTCTGTTATATAACTCATGTTGACAAATCTCAATTATTATAATTACCTTTATAATATGTACTAAATGCATTTTTAACCTTTCCAATGATACATGAATGATCTTCAGCTCACATACATTTTTTGCCATTATCCTTTGTATACCTACCTAAATGCCTATAAAAGTTATTTCTCAACACATTTTCCTAATACATTGCAGGCTCCCTATCGATTGAAATATGAAAAAAAACTGCATCGACAAATAACGTAAAAAAAAATATCACTGGACTGAACTAAATATTAATTTTAATTAGATTAAAAAATCAAGTTAACTTTTTTTTGCGGTTTTATTTAAAAGTTTAAAAAAAAATCTTCTAAATCTTACAACACATTGAAAATCTCTTGTTCTGAACAGAACTCTAAAAAAAATTTTTAGTCCGACCTCCTCATAAAAAGTTCTAAGCGAAACAAAATGGTGGGGTCGAACTTCACACATAGATTTTGTTTGCAGTTCTAAGTAGCTTCCCAACAGTTCTAAAGTATAAACAGAACTCTAAAAAAGTTTCGTCCGACCCCCAAGTTATAAGCTGGAACAAAATGTTGGGGGCCAACTTCACACTTAGATTCATAATAGTAATATGGAATTATATATGTACATATACAATGCGTAGTGTTAGGGTAGGTCAAGATAATTGATATGATACGGAAGGAGGACAAAATGGTTTTAAAATTTGGTGTTGCTCAGTGAAGTTTTAGATTGGTAGATATTTAATATGTGAGCAAGTGGAATCCATTGTGTTTTATGGATTCTATTATAAAACCTTCTTAGGGATAAAATTAAAACAAAACAATTTTTTTTTCTAGTGGAGAGGCACCTTGGTAGGTATTTTTGTCATCAGGGGTATGCAAACTAACGTTTTGGCTAGGTTCCATGAGCACACATTTTAGACAAATTTTCGGTTTTTTTTTGCAACTTCAAAAATTCACAGTAAATCAATCCACCACGGGTGAGCCTGCAGCAGTCGGTTTCCTGCTTGTCGAGCACCTAAATTACACAAAAAACATAAAATCATGAGTCCGCAAATTTTACAATTTTTAGTGTCGCCAGCTCCTGGCCTATATAGGATTGACCAGTGAACGAACTTATATTGATACATGGATAAACATTATGTACATACATACCGAGCAGGGTTTATTTTAAAATTTTAAATTTGTACCTGCATATACATATATGTACCTAGGTTACATTGGGAGTGGATCTATTTCTGAATTCTGAAAACAAAAGTTCCGAAAGGCATAATGTTCTAAAAAGAAAGATGTAGGTACCTAATTACCTACAACTTTCTGGAAAAAATGATTCTGACACGTTTTGAACAGAGACGTTCTGAAAATTGAGGTTAAGAATTTTTGTAATAGGGTTTGAGTGATTTCTATATAATTTACACCAGTTACCTTACAGCTAAGATAAAATATACAAGAAAAAATATTTTCTAGGTAGGTACCTACTTGGTGGTTCGTCAATGTCAAATGTCAAAAAACATCTAAGTAGGTACCTTGTTTTTCTTTGGGCAATTTCAAAAAAACTGGCATTGTAAGTTTTTTGTAAATAAGTACCTAGGTAGGTAAGGAAAAATTATTTTTGAAAACTAAAATAAAAAGGTATTGAAAATGACAATCGTCCCCAATTTAACACAAAACTGCACATCAAAAGCGAATTCATTAATAGGTACCCCGTACCCATCTAGATAGGTACATATGTAGGTAGGTTCCTACCTACCTAGGTATCTACTTTTTTCAAATCAAAATCGTTAAATTCCTTAAACGGTTTTCCCGTATTAAAGGTAGAAAGAAAATTTTTATTTTCGAATAGGTACATATTATGTAGGTACCTACCTATTTATTCCCGAAAAGTGAAAGTAAATTCAATCCGCGTAGCTACATAGGTGCTGCCAGAAACAATTCGGATTTTTATGGTCAGTTTCATTAATTGTTATGCTGCACATAATGAACAATCAATTTTTTTTTCTATAGGTATAGGTAGGTAGGTATTTTGTAATAAATTATAAAATCATTAAAATTTAACAGAACTAAAACTTATCCATTAACAAAATTTCCAAATCAAAGTTGAATTAAATTCATAAATTTCGCTGTTCGAAACAAACCGATGTCTAGTGACGAATTCCCATAATTTCTGTTGTTTCGTGTACCTACAGGCTACAGGAGAATTACATGCACTCGAATAACAGACCCGATACCAAATCAATGCACCACCGTAAGTTTTAATTATGGTGTAGGTACAAAGGTATGTAGGTACATTCATTGGCCTTAACCGAGATAATTTTAAGCAGTAATTATAGGTCGGTATTTTTCGTCAAAAATTTAGCTTAAACCTCTTGAATTTGCATTTTTCAGTAACATAATTCGACGTCTATTGATTAATTCCAAAGTTTTTTTGAGATTCAACATTATTTTGGTAAAATTTCAGAAAAAAGGAATATGTACCTACAAGTATGTACCTTATCTACCTACATGTGGGTATACGATTTAAATGGTTTAGAGGATTGGTGAAATGAAAAGGCAAGATTTATACTTAGTTCACATTTCTGCACTTATTTTGCAAACAATTTACAAAATTAAAATTTTATAAATTTTTGACCAGCTATTTTGGTAGGTACCACCTATATAAAACAATTATATTTGATAACAATATTTTACAATACGCCCTTTTGAATATTATAAAGCTACAATAATAAATAAGATTTAAATAAAAAAAAATTGCTGAGTACAGCTAGGTTTCGAACTCGAGACCCCTGAAGCTAGATTACAAGCATCCTTATTAAATAAAAAAAAAGATTGCTGCGTACAGCTAGGAATCGAACTCGAGACCCCTGAAGCTAGATTACAAGCATCCTTATTAAATAAAAAAAAAGATTGCTGCGTACAGCTAGGAATCGAACTCGAGACCCCTCAGACTAGATTACAAGCATCCTTATTAAGAGGTAGAGAGTTCGAAACTGTAGGCATTAAATGTTTTTTTTTGTGACTGTGCTCTTGCACAACATAATGTTGTTTACTTCAAGTCGACACAGCTTAAGAAGTAAATAGATACCAAAACAACTTTTCTTTCTCTAATCGTATGATCCTCCAGCTATTAAGTTAAGTTACACATCATTACCGTATTGTATGCTGTCTATAAATACAGCTCTCGATGATTGACTTTGCCTTCTTTTTATTTAATAAATGTCACAGTAACAATATCAATCTTGGTCTTTTATTAAAATCATTGGCTCGCTATCCTACAAAACCTGGCTATGTTAAGCATTATAAAAAAATGTATCGTTTTTTTTTTTAATCTACCAATTAAGATTTAATAATGTATTTTTGAGTTCACATAAAAAGAACTCAAAAATTTAAGTTTTATAAAAAAAAAAAGAAATCAGAGGCCTCACAACAATTTTCACATCAGATATTTAGCCCCCCCCCTTAATTTGGAGGTACCAAAAAATTGTAGGGGGTTTACTTGTTAGTTCTCACTATAAACAAAATTTTAGCTCTCTGGAACTTAGAGGCCGTGTCATACGGATCCAGCAAAAAATGCGCCCCTAATCTTTCACTTACAGATATTTAGGCCCCCCCCCCCTTAGTTTGGAAGTACCAAAAAAATGTGGGGGGTTTACTTAGGTTAGTTCTCACTATAAACAAAAATTTTAGCTCTCTGGAACTTAGGGGCCGTGTCATACGGAACCAACAAAAAATGCGCCCCTAATCTTTCACTTACAGATATTTAGCCCCCCCCTTAGTTTGGAGGTACCAAAAAAATGTGGGGGGTTTCTGTGCACTTACTGAATTTATAACCCAAATCTCAACTTTCTAGGACTAAAGGATAATGAGAAATATGAGCCAACAATTTTTGGCCCCAAAATATACCGGCAATATATTAATTAATTTTATTTAATTTGTATTAATTCTTCACTCTCTGTCTCTTAATTGCCTTTAAAGTAACAAGACCGTTTTTCTTTATTTCAATCCAAAAAATATTTTTAAAATGTCAAATTTTGTGTTATCACAACGGGGTGCTCCCAAATTATATTATAATGGATTCATTTATGTTAGATATAGATGTGATACCATTAAAACATTTTGGCGATGTGAGAAGTATCGATTGTTTAAATGCCGTGGAAGGGTTGTTTCACAAGAAACTAGCGTGGTTATGTTAGCAGAACATAACCACGGCCCTTCCCCGGTGTTATCCGAGATGGCAACAATCGTGCAAAGAGTAAAGAGCCTGGCAACTACTTCTTGATTGCCTTTAAAGTAACAAGACTGTTTTTCTTTATTTCAATCCAAAAAATATTTTTAAAATGTCAAATTTTGTGTTATCACAACGGGGTGCTCCCAAATTATATTATAATGGATTCATTTATGTTAGATATAGATGTGATACCATTAAAACATTTTGGCGATGTGAGAAGTATCGATTGGATAAATGCCGTGGAAGGGTTGTTTCACAAGAAACTAGCGTGGTTATGTTAGCAGAACATAACCACGGCCCTTCCCCGGTGTTATCCGAGATGGCAACAATCGTGCAAAGAGTAAAGAGCCTGGCAACTACTTCTTCTGAAGCTCCTAGAAATATAGTTTCAAGAGCTTTAGAAGGAGTTTCCGCACCGGCTGCAGTCTGTGGGCCAAGCGTCATGTCGGTGCAAAAGGCGGTTTCGCGAGAGCGAAAACGTCGGCATCAATCAATGCCCATCCCACATACTTGATCCGAAATCAATTTTCCCGCTGAGCTGTTGAGAACAAAAACTGCACACCCTGAAGATTTTTTGTTGGGTGATACAGGCAGCGGTGATGTAGACCGAATTATTATATTCGGTTCTTATTCGGATCGAGTAAGGTAAGGCTGGCCCGGTGCGAAACGTGGTTGCTGGATGGCACCTTTAAAGTATGCCCTGAAATGTTTTTTCAGCTTTGGATAGTTCACGGACTTTTTGACAATAAGGTACTTCCCTGCCTATATTGTTTGCTCCCTAACAAACTGGAAAATACCTACGTACGTGCTCTAATGCTTATTCAGAGTGCAAGTGGGATGGAAAATATGCAGCCAAGGAACTTCCTCATAGATTTTGAGAAGGCTGAAGAGAATGCTCTTCGTCTTCTTTTCTCTGAGGCGAGTATCCATGGCTGCTTCTTCCATTGCGCTCAAGCAGTGCGTAGGAAAATCCAAGCATTAGGGATGCAAACAAGGGATGGCAATGACGTGGACTACCATTTGTGCCTCCGGAAATTTATGGCGTTGTGTTTCTGCGAAACCACTGACATTCGGGATCGTTACGACTTGTTGGCGCTCGTACAAAATTTTGGTGATACCTAGGTACATCAAAATTTTCTCGAGTATTTCGAAAATACTTCGGTGGGGCGCACTCGCCGAAGTCCTCGATTTCGTTTGGAAATGTGGAATTGCAAAGACACAACGACACAAAATCTTCCGAGGACCAACAACAGTTTTGAGTCTTGGCACAGAGCATTTCAGGGATCCATTGGGTGCCATCATCCGAATGTATACAGGCTCTTAGATGCGTTGCTTCTTGAGCATGTGCGTGTGAGTGCAGTCTTTGAAAGGCTGAATGCCGGTGATTCTTTGCCTTTGTATTCGCGAGCCGAATACGCTCAGGCAAATGAAAGGCTGTTGAGGATCATCAGCCAATACTGCGAAAAGACTGCAGAGGAGTATCTCACCGCATGTGCCAACTATGTAGGCCAATAGGCAGAACGGAGCACCCCTATAGTGAGAGGCATGGGGAACTCACTTTAAAAAAGCACCCCTAGTGAGAGGCATGGGGAACTCACTTTGAAAAAGCACCCCTACAGTGAGAGGCATGGGGAACTCACTTTAAAAAAGCACCCCTACAGTGAGAGGTATGGGGTGTTCGATTAGGAAGTATGTAGCTAGTAGTATTCGACTTTAAAAAATAGGTAGCTTAACTAAACGATGGTTTGATGCGTTGCGATGATATCATTTTCCATACAAAAGATTTTACGCTAGCAGGTTTAGGCAATTTTACACAGATTTTTTCTCTGGGTGTACCTATAACTTTATTTTACTTTACAAATAAAACAATTCATCAAAAATTAGACCGATGTTGACAGAATTTACATTTTTATAGTACCAAACAAAATTGAGTTAAAAAATTGTGATATACGTATGTCCACTAGGGTGGGGCTTATTTTGTCAATGTCGGAATTTCTTTCATGCCCGTGCCTAAAAATGTTTAGTGTTTAAGATCTATTACATTTTTTTATACGAAACACAAATTATCTTTTAACTTTAATATTATATACATATATGGCGATTCCTAGTGTAACTCTATTTTCATTTTGTTTCTATCCTATTATCAAGAAATCAATAACTAAAACGTGAAATATTCTCTCTACCTTCTTTCACTTTTGCATCAGCATACCGGCTCGTTAACAGATCGTTTTCCTTTCTTCTCTTTTTAATATACTTAATGTTCAATACAATTATTTTTTTTTTACATTAATATTTTGCTTGATTTTATTTAATCAATTATTTTCTATTTTTTTTCAATCGAGCTATCGAACACTAAGGATAATAAATAAAAATCTGTGCAAAATTTCATTGAACTATATTAGCGTTAACACGTACCTACCACGTAGGTAGGTACCTACCTATATAGAGTTTTTACTTAGTTTAATTTAAAAAAAATCGTGAGGGCGTAGTAGTTAATGGACAAAACTTCAGTTAGCACAGGCCTTAAGGCCTTAAGTATAATGTAATATAAAAAAATATTATCATATTTCATTAAAAAAATTAACCAGTTAAAAACAACAATAAATATGATTTATCTTTCACTTTTTGATCATTTGAAGCTTTTGTGTACAAAAATAAATTAAATTAAACGTGTTAACGGTATATTTTGCGATTTTTTATTTTTTTAAATTACTTAATAAGATTGTCCACAGTTATTTATAAATTTCAGAAAAAAACGAAAACAAAATGGAATATTGTTAAATGCATAAAAGAAAGAAATTTAAAGCATAGTTCAATATCAAACTTACATTTTTAGATTGAATGCTTTTGTTTACCTAGGTATACCTACATAGGTTACCTACCTGGAATTTTTTTATAGACTTTTTTATCAGTCCAGAATCTATTAAATTTTTCGGAGAAGATTTGAAATTAATTATCAATTCTTCGTTAAAGAAAAGACCCGTATATTTAGCATTTAAATGAAGACTACCTACCAATACGGTGTACAATTGTCAACGATGTAGCTGAAAGGCTCAATAAATTAATTTCAGAATACCTACCTATAATCAAACTTTAAGGGCAGATGAAGAGCAAAAACTATATTTGGCTCTACTTTACTTTACAGACCACCAAATTTGTACACCAAACTATTTTTATATAATAGATAATCACTTAATTTCACAATTTTAGGTTGAGGAAATAAGTTTAAACTATTTTAATTAATTATTAAAATTTCTCATTTCCACACAAAAGTCATCGATAACAACCACCATTTCTATTTTTTTTTACAGCTGTGTGCATGTGTTTTCATATTTAATGTTGATAGACTATGGATATTTTAGGGATGTTTTTGTTTTTTTCAATGAATTTTCAGATTTCAGATGGGAAATTGTTGTTTACTTTTGGGAAGTTTATTGATCCCGATTTCTCGAGTTTGTTTTTGGTATGAAGGTATGAAATTTGTACTTTTTAGCTAGATGTCAAATTTTACTTCGAGGTTGAAAACAACAATAATGCGAAAATGTTGTTGTTGTTTCTCTTAATATTTTGCTGCAAAGATATGTGTAAATATCCCAATTGTTTATTTATTATAAGAACGGTTAATTATACGGAATATTATTAAATACTGCAATGCATTTTGCACATTTAATTATAAATCCTATTCGAAATGGAAAGTACAAGTGCGGTTCTTCGTGGAGAAGAAAGTGCAAGTGAAATTTCAACGCCAAAGAGACGGTTAAATACGTTGGAAATTCAAACGCAATGGTAAGCTTAATAAATGTTATCCATGATATTATTTTAAATTCTATTTAAACTTACAGGAACTTGGATAAACTGGGTCGTCGCATTTCTCTGGCAGAGGAGTTTGGTTTATTACCAACATTTAAAAATTGCAGGTAAAACATTAAATTTTAACTATTTTAGAATGTAAATTAATCTAACTTATTTTCAGATTACACAGGTGTCCTATGCCAATTTACACTTGCGAGAGTGCAATTGGTTTTTTCAGGTGTGGAAAGGGCACCTGCAGAGGAAAAAAAATTCCAGAGCCAAGGACACATGGTTAGAGGAGAGCAGGCTTTCTGTGGGCGAAATTTTTTATTTGAGGTACTGTTTCGCGAGGAAATTTAACTACGAATTGGTACAAATTGAAAATTTTGTGTCCATAGAAAGTACTTTCTCCTCGACAACCATTGCGGACTGGTTTAATTACTGCCGCAAGGTAGTAGTTGGACACTTTATTTTAAGGTGTTAATTCCCTTAATAAGGAAGCATGTGCTGCCAGGCACAATAATCCACACGGATTATTGTAAAGCGTATGATTGCCTTAAAGATTATGGTTATATACATAAAAAGGTTAACCATAGCGATTCTGATAATCCGTTTGTGGGGCAGGATGGCATTCACACTCAAAAAATTGAGTCCCAATGGCGAGTTGTCAAGAGGGAATTTTATAACGACAGTTATTCAAATAATTTTGCCAACTGGGTGGTAGAATACCAGTGGCGAAGGAAATGTCGCAAGCATTTTAAAGACCCTTTTAAAGCGCTGATAGAGGCTATACGCCATGAATATGGAGACTTTAGGACTAGTTAAATAAAATAAATAAAAAATATTATTAAAACTGATGTGTTTCTTTAAGTTAAAAACTAAAAAAAACTGTTGACATTGGCGGAGCAACGAAGTTGCGTGAGCGGGACAGAAGCCCCAAAAAGGGAGTTAAAATCCTGAGAACCCGCGAAGCGGGCCAGGCAAGGTACTGTTTATTCAAAAAACTGTTGACATTGGCGCCTGCCAGGCGACTTTACTGCTTGACCACCGACAAAACGTATTTTGTATAGAAAGCTGTTCCTTTTGGCTTTCGATGGTGAAAAGATGATTTTTGGATATGTTCAGCCGCCAAAGAGAAGAGACTACTAAGAAACGAAATACGTTTTTAGTGGTCAACGTGAAGGCGACTCGATCAAATGTTTGGGATTGGTTTTTCTGTTTCTTCATTGGTCCCACAAATGGAATCAATGGAAAGCTGTTAGGTTTAAAGTACTAAGGCATTATAAAAGAATGACAAGTGAACTAGGCTGATGAAAATATACCCACCCAAGTAGATTCTCTTCCTGAGCTTGTTTTGTTTTTATATTAAATAAATACACATAGGCATTGTACGTATGCAGGTACTTTTGTAAATATTGTAAGTTATTTATTTTTTTTTACTAAATTTTCTTGCAAGTTCGAGGGTAGGTATTTCTGTAGTTTGCATACCTATATGTTCCTACCAGAGTTGTAAAAGACTGCAGTACTTTGGTAATGCAGTCAGTTCAGTCGCAGTTAATTAACTTAACAATTAACTGCAAGTTAATACTGTGGGTGGGTATTTTAACTGCAAAAAAAAGCAGTCAGCACAGTCAGCAGTCAGTACTAAAATTTTAACTGTGCAGTTAATAAAAGCAGTTAATTGACTAAAAGTTAATTAACTGCAGTACTTTTTAACTGGTCTTAGTCTTTTTTAGTCAGATGAAAGTGATGCATGTGGCATGTTGCATGAAGCATGTGACATGTTGTTGCAACATGCACCATGCATCATGCAACATGCCACATGAAACATACAACATGCATCATGTAACATACAACATGCCCCATGCCCCATGTCCGATGCCACATACCACACAATGCCACTCAATGCCTTTTGCAACATGCTACAGACAAATTACCACAACATGTGCTTTTATAAGTACAAGTATTAAGTACTTTAGTCAAAAGACTAAAAAAAGTTAATTAACTTACAGTTAATTAACTGCAGTTAAAAGACGTATTGACTAAAACCAAAACCAGGCCAGTTCTTTAACTTTCATCTGACTAAAAAAGACTAAGACCAGTTAAAAAGTACTGCAGTTAATTAACTTTTAGTCAATTAACTGCTTTTATTAACTGCACAGTTAAAATTTTAGTACTGACTGCGACTGCCCGGATTACAGTTAAAGTCTTTTTGTAAGTTAAAGTACTGAACGAAATTAGTCTTTTTAGTCAATTAACTGCAGTACCCAAAAGACTGCAGTCTTTACAACTCTGGTTCCTACATACATAGGTACTTACCTAGGTTAACAATAAAATAACTTCTTTGTGTGTAAGTAGGAATCCCTATGAAATCTTGAGAATTCAATTTTATTCTCATCAATGGAATCGGTACTAAATTAAATCTTTGTAAGGTGCCTACTTAAGTGGCTTTAAGATAATTATTCACATATTTTACATATTTATTGCCTACTTAAGTAGGTATCTATAAAATTTAGGTATTAACATATTTTTTCAAAAAAAAATTCTATTCAATTTTCCCGTCGGCAAAACAACCGAGGGGAAAATTATTATTATTTTTTTTTAATTTTTTGGTTACAAAATTCGCATTTTTTTATGTTCCTACATAGGTATGTATACTTACATTTTTTCAAAAAAAAAAATCAATTAGGAAATTTTGCCCTAAGTCTATACTATGATTCGGTTCACCATGTAAGTTTTCATCTAGGTTATATTGCAACGCATTAACCAACAGATAATCTTCAATCGGAATTTGCAAGAAAAAGGCCCTGTCATCTTCTAGCTCACTTTCCAACTGTGCCTCGTAGTCGGCTCCCTGGAGTAATGGTTCTGCTCCTGCATCATCATATCCCGCATGTTCAGCCGAACTTAGATACTGAAAGATAATAATCTGTTTAGATTACGAACAAACCTCCACGCTGAAGGGTTTTTGTCATATGAGCCTCTATTCGAACGCACCATAGAAAATAAATTTTCAGCCACATCTGTGTTAAAGTAAGCTAGAAGAAAAAAACTCTGCTCCTCATTTTTGAGATACTCCCACAACTGAGTGATCCCTAATAAAGTTTGTTGTAGTCCCTTAAAGCAAAATGGAATTTTATGACTACTGGTTGACCTCCAAGTAGATATCCATTCCCTTGCGTCATTAAGTATATTTAGGGTATCGTTTGAGTCTGATAGTACTTGCTTATTAGGGTTCCTAGAATAAAGCCTACCTGTGTTTAAACTATCAAATAGATCATTCACGCGCTTGAAAAATCTAGCAGTTGATTCAGCATTTTTTATTTTATGATCTTCAAAGCACTTTGCATTTATTGCAAACCAGATTCCTGAATAAACGTTTTCACTAAAAACTTGTGTTGCCAACTTAACTGAATACTTATCATAACCATTTGGTCGAACATGAGCCGCAGAAAGCTTATGGAAAACTTGGAGATTGGTTTTCTCGTCTTCGTCATAAATCTGTTGGATAATACTCCAATCTACAACTATAATAATTTTGTGTTTAGGTAATATATTGCGCACACTCTTGAAGAGATGGCAATAGTCAAACAGCAAAAAAATTCTATGATTTTCTATGTCTACATACGGTTTCAAAACCATAGAATTCGGAGAAGTAATTTTATTGTATGCCGAGCTGTTGTTGGAACCTTGCTCACAGCTTGTTGCTACAACAATAAGTCCGCATTTTAGTACATCAGTTATAACTGAAACCAACATTTTGGACAAAACTTCTCCGCTTGGATTTCCAATGTAATAAACAATGGGCTGCTTCCAATTTTTATTTAATCCCCTAAGTGTGAATACCATTGCATTAGAGGCAATAGTATTCATCCTACCATATTCTAAAAAGTCAGTAAAACCGTAAATAATATCATCTTTAATATTATATTCGAGTTCTTTTTTTATTGCCATTTCGTCAAATAGCAATATACATTTTTTCTCCATTGTCGTCATGCGTGCTGCTTTTTCAGTCAGCATTTCGGATATGGGTTTGCTGAAACCGCAAAACCGTGTGAGGAACATTTGCATGCAAAAGACATGCAACTAAAATCAACTTTTAAATCTCAGAGCAAATATGTACGCATTTCCAATTTCTTCTGCGGATATTTGTTCTTGCTCCGAGATTTTGAATGATAGAGCATGCGTTCATGCCTGGAGGCATCCAGGACCCGGAAGCAGCCATCCTCCATTTTTACTTCTGCGTCCCAGGTTTCTGAGCCTTTACGTCCTCCTACATCCCAACTTCTACCAACTTGCAGTCCAACCTTATCCCTAAAGAATTTGGCTGCAAGTTCCTCAACTAACTATATCAGGGATTATTCCATCCCCAAAGTAGCCCCTTCATCACACATTTCTCCCTCACAATTCCCTTCGCCCGGATTTTATGCTTACAAAAATCCACCGATTCCAAAGGTAGATCGTGCGGCATACATTCCACGGTCTATTTTTGAAACGCCTATTAAAAAAGCGTTACACCCGGAATATTTACTAAGAAACTTTCTTGATAGGCATAGGGAAGGTTTTTCAGAGGAGCTGCAAACTTTTATTTTTGCTCAATTATTCCATAAATCGAACACGCCATGGGGACCTAAAGAAAGACCCCTGTTTCTCAAATATTTCTTTAAGTCTCCAGCATGCTATTCATTTATGATTAGCTCAGGGTTCTAACTGTCATCGGTAAGTACTATCTATCGATGGCATTCTGAAATACGCCTGCCAACAGGTTTTAGCTCCAGAATAAAAGATTTGCTAACAAATAAAGCAAAAGATATGACGGCAATTGATAAAAAATGTGTTCTCCTTTTTGATGAAATGAGCATCAAAAAGGAATTAGAATACAATATAAAAGATGATCTAATTTACGGATACACGGATTTTGGAGAATTTGGACGGCAAGCAACCATAGCAAATAAGGTAATGGTCTTCACACTTAGAGGATTGAATAAAAATTGGAAGCAGACCATCGTATACTACGTTGGATCTCCAAAAGGCGAAATATTGTCGAAGATGATTATCGAAATCATCAAAGAAATAATCAAATGTAGACTTAATGTTGTCGCAACAAGCTGTGACCGAGGAGCTATTAACGTATCAGCATACATGAAATTAACTCCAATCTTGATGACAAATCCATATGCTGATGTAGATAATCATAGAGTTTTCTTGCTCTATGATTATCCACATATGTTCCAGAGTGTGAGAAATTCATTGCTGAAGTATACAATTAAAGTTGGGGATGATAAGATTCTTGACTGGCAGACCTTGAAGAAGATGTTTGAAGTTTAAAGTCTTCTACAAGCTTACTAGGGCCCATATTCAACCTGACCGGACTAAAAAGTTATCGGTCAAGTTAGCAACGCAAGTTTTTAGTGCTAAGGTGGCTACAGGCATTTTATTTGCAATAAGCGCAGGTTGCTTTAAGACGCCTGAAGAAATGAAAGTGGCTGAGTCAACAGCCAGGTCTTTCAATAAAATGAACGACCTTTTTGACAACTTCAATTCTGGGCAGCTATATTCAAGAAATCCCAATAGCCAGGTCCTATCAGAGGATACAGAAATACTGGATTGTCTTATAGCAGCAAGACACTGGATATCGGCGTGAAGAATCATTGGCCAAAGGAAAGTTATTACATGCTTCGTCGGGCTACTACAAAGCTTTTTGGGAATCGAATTGATGTGGAAACATCACAAAAGCAACAAGCAAACTTATTTTCTGCTTGCACATCTAAATACAGATGTGGCAGAAAATTTGTTTTCTATAGTTCGTTGCAATAGAGGGTCATATGAGAGAGAACCTTCCACTTGGAGATTCATTAGGAATCTCAAACAAATTATTTTTCAGCACTTGACAACAGCTGAAAATTCGGGCTACGAAGATTCAAGGGCAAAACCACTACTGGAGGGAGCATCTTTCACAGAACAAGTGGCTGAAACTGAATCAACCCACGCGGACTTCGTTTTTGAGGATGTAATAGAGGAAGAAGGTGGCGATGAATCCAACGTGGAAAAAGATGGACAAAACAGATTCGTCCACGAAACTGCAAAAAGCAGGTGCTGCATACTACGCCGGTCTTGCAGCAGCAAAATTAAAAAGGAAGCTGAGTTGTGAGGTTTGCTCCAAATTTTTGGTTGATGAAGGCCACATTGACAAAGAAATTGAACAAACAATACTTATTAAGCTTAGAGCTTATCAAACAGAAGCCACAACTTCAGACTATGGAAAGCTGACAGTTCCTTCAATCCGTTTTGAAGACACTGTCAACTTTCTAGACCAAATTTGTAAGAATGACTTTGCAAAAAATAATATATTAGAAAAGATTGCTGAAACATGGTTGAGTCAAATCATGAAGAGGAAAGTTAAAGTCCTTACAGCAAGCTGCTCAATTGAACACCAGGAAACAATGATAAAATTTGTTCTGATCGGACTTGTCATCCTGCAAATTAAAAATACAATTAAAGGTATAGAAGACAAGATCCCATTTATTTAAATCTAAAATTGTCGTACCTCACTGTTCATAATTCTTGTCTAAAAATTTCCTCATCAGCGTCGTTCCTGATCAGACTTATTCGCCATTGCCCGCCATCCAGTCCATCCGTCCAGTCCATCAATTTCCTGATCAGCGTCGTTCCTGATCAGACTCATTCTCCAAGTCCACCAATTTCCTGATCAGCGTCGTTCCTGATCAGACTACATATTCTCCATCTTTTTGAGGTCATTTTTTATTATTATATTATTGTTGTTATATTATTATTATTTTTTTTTTTATTTATAAAAATTTATTTTCTAGTATTTCTTGGTATGTATTTTTAGTTGTAGTTCTAGTTGTACAGTGAATGTACGCATACTTGGTTCAATAGTTGTAGTTCTAGTGTATTAGTATTTTTAAGTAGTTTAAAATTTTAGTAGTTCAATAGTGCAATATTTTTGTAGTTTAGTTAATTAAAGTTTATAAAATAATTTAGCATGTTGCATGTAGTAGTTAGGAAACAGGCCTACTGGGGAACCTCGTAAAAAAACACGTCTAGTATTCTACCCCATTGGGTGATGTGGAAAAGAATACGAAATGCTAATTTTATTTTTATCAGATTCAAAGTTATTAAAAACGGCTGACTTAAGATTAGAAGCCAGGAACTTCTAATTCTTACTGTCGGATTTTTAATATTACCGCAAGCATTTGTATGGGAGATACCATTAATAATGTCTTAATTTTAATTTTCTTTATAACAGGCAGTACTAATTTTGACAAACTCTAAAAGCTTTATCAAAATTTTCTGTACCGTTTTTGACTTAATCAAGTAAGTATATAACTATTTTTTCCAATTCACTGTACTGTACTGATCTCACGAAATGAGGATTCTTAGCCATTTTTTTTTTTTTTTTTTGGTAGAACCGGATAGAGGATATTATTTGTGACTTAGGGACGTTTCAATCATTAAAATCGTGCAAGTATTATTAATATTAATAATTAATTAATTAATAAAATAATATCGTTTTTTAAGTAACACTTACAAGAGTTTCAAGGAAAATCGTATGAAATTTTGGAAAGTATTGCTTATGATAAGCTTTAATTTCAACAATTCTTGCTCGATTTTGATGAATGTTATAGTTCTGAGCTGTAATTTAACTATTGTTACCGTTATTAAAACCCATTTTGGATTTTATCAAAAAATCAAAAAAATTGCCATACAGAAATATTTTTTTCCTACTACTAGGTACTGAGACATACGATTAACATGACGAAATGAGTCAAATATTGGATTTTTTTTGCATTTTTTTATTTAAATAGTTTTTTTTATGGAATCAAATAGAAGGCATTATTTATGACTAGGAAACGTTTGAATTATCCAAATCGAACAAGTAGATTTGAAATGACAGTTTTTATCTCACACTTATAGAAATTTCAAGGAAAATGGTATGCAATTTTTAAATTGGTGATTATGATAAGCTTTCATTTCAAGAGTTCTTGCTCGATTTTATTACTTTTAACGTATTACAGTCATGAATGATGTCTACTATGAAATCCTAAAAATTATTTTGAATTTTGACAAAAATTTAAAAAAACAGCCTTGTAGATATATTTTTCTTTTTTATTTACAGTAATCCCCGCTTAGTTGCACCTCGCTTAATTGAACATCCCGTTTAATTGACCGACAAAATTGCGTTCGAAGATTTCCCGTATTAGAAGCATAGCTTTTTAGATGGTTAATTGAACCCCGCTTTATTGAATTACTCGCTTAATTGATCATTAAAATATGCAGATGAAAAACTAAATATATGGAAATTTTTCGGATAATTGGACGCACAAAAAAATTATAATGAAACAAACCTAAAAATAAAATTCAGTTATTGGAAGCACTTAAATTGGCAGCAGTGCTCGCTGAATAAAAAATGACAGCTAGCTATTGTTGGTTTTGTTTTTTTTTTTGTGATAGGAAATTTCAATGTTGGCTGCCGGCGCGGCGGCGCGTTAGTTTTGACAAAAATAAACATAAATAAATAAAAATGAGTGGAAAATAGTACATAAAAACTAAAAATTATAAATGAATCGAGAGAAAAAAATAAGACTGAATTATGTTCCCTCAGCACGCTGAATCTGCAGATTTTGAAGGTGCTGCCGATTTTTTAAATTCTATTCTCCCTAATCTAATATCAAATTATAGTGCCAGTGATATTTTCAACGCCGATTAGTCAGGCATCTTCTATAAAGCCAACATCAACTCTAACAAAAACAGGAGCCGATGTCCGATATTTTATCTTTTAGTTGACCGACTCGTGCAATTATACGGGTTTCGCTTAATTGAAGAGGTCAGTCAATTAAGCGGGATCTCGTTAATTGAACCACCCGGATAATTGACCGAAAAATCTGACAAAATGGTCAGTGCAATTAAGCGGGGAATACTGTATACATAGGTACAGTAATTAGTCAAATACTTATTGAATTTTTTGTAATATTTTTGTATTTAACTTTTTATTATCGAATGGCATAGAGGGTATCATCTATGGCTAGGGAACACTTGAATCATTAAAATCAAGCTCCTTGATTTCAGACAACATTCTTGCATATCCCTTACTTAGAACAATTTTAAAGAAAATCATACCTACAATATTTTTGTCAGTGTCGGTTAAGACACATTTTCATTTTTAAAAAATCTTTCTTCATTTGCTATATCCAAATGGTTCTTAATTGAAATGTTGGTTCAAAAAGTAGTATTTCTATTTCGAATTTGACAAAAAATTGAAAAAAAATTTTATTTTTTCAAAAAGAATTAATTTTTTTCAATTTTATGATTTCCAAAATATTTTCACAGTTTGTATTTCATTTTCGAAAACTAAATGACCTGACAACTAAAATTGTTAGAATTCAAAGTGAACAATTTTGAAGTGAAACTTCTTTAGGATCGTTGTGATTTCAAACCGGATGCAACGAAAAAACGACAGGTAAGAGACACAAATACAAAAATGTGTAGGATGAAGCCAGGGGAAAGAATGAGACAGAAATATACATACAATTTGTATATTATCGGTCTCTCCTCTTTGTGCCATACTTCGTAGCGTCCCCACTCCCATCTTCTAAGCATAGTCGCCTGTAATTTGTGAGCCAGAGCGAGAGAGCAGATGTCAGTGTGTATGTATATTGCACACTGTTTAATACGTGCTTGTATTTGAGCATTTAACGTGTGTAGTGCATGTGAAAATTACGTGAGCTTACTGTACACTGTATGCGGCTGCGTATTACAGCGTTTTAGTAAGATAGCGTGGTGTGTTATTATTTAACTGTTTGTGAGTATTTTTATATCTTGTACTAAATAATAAATTTTATAAAATGCCGAAAACTAATGCCGAAATGTGTCGTCAATATCGACGCAAAAAAAATGAAATTAAAATGAAAAAAAATTCAGCAAAAAGTTCAACAGAACGTAGTCGCGAGTTTCGTGCACGTAAAAAAACAATTATTGAACAATCAAAATAGATGTTCAGATATAAGTGTCAATGTGACTGATGTAATAAATGGTAAGTGTAAATATTTTTGATCTGCAACATGACAATATAGTGTCATCGTCAAATTTTTTAATTCTTTCGGAGACATGGATGAATAATGAAGATATTGTAGACATTCCAAATTTTAATATTGTTGTTAATTACAAAAGACCACGTACGAGGGCAGGCGGAGTAGCAATTTATCACAACGTAAATGATGGAGCCCGTGTTGTTACGCCACAAATGGATCTCAATGCACAACAGCTAGAATCATTGTCTGTTCAGCTTTCGAAAGTTGGAGAAATATGTGCCTGTGAGAGCAGAAATGACCAAGGAGATTTAATTTTGATCGTAGCAATTTACATCTTTCCCAACCAATCAATAAAATCAGTTATTGAATTTATACATGAAAATTTGATCAAATATACCCCAGAGGTATCGCGAATTCTCAAAAAGAATTATGATGAAATTCCGATGATTTTAAGTGCGGATTTTAACATAAATTTTGCATCAGATACAGCGCTTCCTTTGATTGAGTTTCTCGATACAACATTTTATTTAAAAATGTGTAACAATCGCACTCAATCAACTACAAGATCAAAAACGGTAATAGATGCAGTGTTCCAAAGATATATCAACCAAATTGAAACTAAAATATTTGTATCGTATTTTAGTTATCATAAGCCTCTTGTATCATTTGTTGAAACTGAAAATATGGAACTTGAGTAATAGATTATGTAACATATGTTAAATAAAATATAAAATATCTTTTAAAATTAATCAAAATACTTTCATTTTTGAACAATTAAACTTTGTAATTATCCTACCCTTGTTATAAATATTCATCTCATTCTTTTGTCGATTCACTGAAGTTTCACTTCTATCGTGTGTGAATCGCACACACACCTTTTTTTTTCTAATTCTTAAAACTTTTTTTCTAAATTTCCAATTTTTTTTTCTGTTTCAAAACCTTTTTTTTCAAATTTTTTCAAATTTCTATGCTAGTTTTTCAATTTCGTATACTATTTTTTCAATTTTTTTCACAAATTGTTTCTAAATTTTAAAAATTTTTGTTGTATATTTCTCGTTCTTATTTCTAAAGTTTTCAAATTATTTTTCAATTTTTTTTCACAATTACTTGTAAATTTTCAAATTTTTCTTAATTTACTAAAAACTTTTTTAAATTTTAAATTTCATTGAGAACTATGAAAATCCACGTGAAATTTTTAACTTCATTTGAGTTACAAAAATTCAAGTGAAAATTATTTAAACTTTTGAAAATTCAGGTGAAATTTTTCGAATTCAAGTGGTACCTATTTTAAATTTACTTACAAATTTTGAAAATTAACGTGATATTTTAAATTTACTGAAGTTTGAATATAAAAATACGTTTTTTTTTAAATATTTGATTTTGTTAAAAAAATTTTCTTTCAAGCAAATATTTTTTCTAAAAAACACTTTTTTTAATTTTATTGATGGAAATTCGCACGGAAACCTTTTTTTCGCAGTAAAATTAAAAACAAAAAACTGTTGCAAAACTATTTTTAGTGATTTTACATCAATTTTGTTAGCCTTTTAATTTTTCAAATGGTCATTTCTTCAGATTTGAGAAATTAAAAGGATATCATGTAGGTACCTACCCATAAAAAAGAAAGATATCATAAAAATTTGACTGTAACCAAATGACAAAAAACAACCAAATAGGTACGTATTGTACAATTCTATCACTTGCAAGAAAAAAATATATAAATGTTTCTGTAAAACTTGAAAATTCGCAACGTACATACGAGTAGTTCACAAAAACCAAATACGTATAGTACCTACAATTCTATCACTAGCAAGAAAAAAAAGTTTAAATGTATCTGCAAAACATGAAAATTTGCAACATAGCTCTCATCATATCTCAAATCTCACAAAATCAAATAAAATAGCTATACGAAATTATTTAAAAATTGAAAATAATATAGCTATACCTATACTTCTACATATAGCAAAAATCGTCCTATCCAAAAAAAACCGTTGAATACATCACAGCCTATAAAATTATTTTCATTTTCCCCTTGTTGCCATAACACCCATCAGCTGGCTCACCTATCCCCTTACTCTCTCTATTTGTTGTCAGCAACTGTCAAAATGAAAATAATAAATCCTCTCACAAGGGGATTTTATGTACCCTTTATATGTCAGAGACACAGAAGGGAAGGGCATTCCACATTCACGTAGTACGGCTTAAGTACGAATCCCTGTACTTCACAGTACGACCGAAATTGGGTTCAAGAGTGAACTGATGAGCATTCCTGGAAGCGCGAGTATCACGGTTGAATCGTTTAAGGGGAGGAATGCAACTGGCTATTTCATTAGAGCACTTACCGTAAAAGTAACGATAAAAAAGTGAGAGACAGGAAACGTTGGTACTAGGACCATATTGCGGTTGAAATTGGTAAGCAATATCATTTCTTACGTAGACGGCGCGCCGTCTACGCCGCCGTCTCGCCGCGGCGGCGAGACCATGGTGGGAAAGGAATAATGGCACTAAATTATACACATGAATTTGAAACTCAGCAGGATCAGTAGTTTCACCTACTTGGATTTCACTAAGTGCCAAAACAGCTGGCCTGTTTGTAACAGAATGGGCGTGAAAAGCAAGGAAATTTGCTCTAAGCCCACGAATATTACAATAGTCAACTCTAAAATTACCAATCATTGTGATAAAAAAGAAGAAAAAGACTAAAACAGACGAAATCTAAGAGAAAAACTGAATATGATTGTAAATACTTTTCAATACACAACATTACTAGTGTTATGCCTTAGCAGTGATGTGAATTAATCCGAGCCCTGACAGTCAAACAGTATTTCTCTGTGCATCTGTAATTATTCGTTCAGCAAGTGCATCAATTGAGAGAGCTTATACAATTCCAATACAATTCATGCACTTGTTAAGCCAAACAACTGTTGGTTATGGGAAGGAAAGGGAAGGAATACTCACTGCGCTCTGTGGGTACATTTTTTTTTGGTATTATTTGTGGTTGTTCTTTTGTTACGGCACTGATGGTTTATTATAATTTTTTTTTGTGTGATGCTTAGCTTTATTTTTTTTGTATGTTGATTTGTTTTTTTTTTTGTATATTTTGCTTTTCTTTTATGTACATTATTATATTAATATTATTGAGAGTTATTTTTTGATTTATTATGTTTTGGTTTTTATTGTTTAATATACGGACACTAATATACGGGACGAGGGGACGATAAAACATGCGAAGGTGACCCTTTCCTTGGAAACCTGCAACGACAATCGACAATTATTCTATATTCTTGATGCCTATCATCATTTCACTCTCCATTCCTATATTTCACTACTTCAACGCCACCAAGTGAGGCGAACCCATTAGAAAAAATCGTGTTCCATAGTAGTACTATGTAAATTTATATGCAAGGGCGAATGTCTGAAATTATAAGTTTTTTTTTTGAAAATTTTAGTTAAAATTTTAATTTAATTTATTATATTGTTTTTGTTTACTGGCCTTGTAAATTATTTTTGATTTCCTCCCGAATTCTCTTAGCAATATTTGAGTAGGGTGCGTTATCTACTTCATTTTGATGTTCAATGCTGTCTGATGCTGCATTGCATTAATCCGAAGGCAATTCATCCAAAGGTAAGGACACATTATGTTTCAAACACAAATGGAGTCATAATCTATGGCTCCAAAGGGTATCCAGAGTCACCTTAAATACGCAATAATTTAGAATTCAATTTAGAAGGTTTAAAGTACTAACCGAGAATTCAAAATGTTTTTTTATGGCACTGCAGATCTCCGCAATAGAACTCGATGTAGTTTGTTATGCCATACCAATGTCCTATTTGGTGCTGATAGTCTCCTTGCTTGAACTTTAAGGTAACAGCTAGTTCTAAGACGGCTGGAACTGCAGTTGATCTTAAAGGAACAGAGAGTTCACCATGTATGGCATTTAACACACACAAAAAAGGGTTTTTAGAAAGGCGAAAGTTCTGTACAAAACTAAAATAAAAAAGAGGCTGGGCGCGACCCACACTGATAACTTCCCATTTGTGATCTTGAAAACTTTATATTTAGTTTTTTTCAAATAACCAAATTTTCTGCGAAACAAACTTTAGCTGTTAAATTCAAACAATCATTATTTTAAGATTGAAAAGCATTTTAATTATTTGAAGAGATTTACGAAATGCACATATATTATAGAGATTGTTGATGTATAAGTTGTTTCCACTTGACCCAGGAGGTAAACTTCAACGCGTTTTTTTAACGAATGTGGAATTTTCTTAGTTCTGTTTAAATTTTTGTTTAAAATGTCAGTTAGCTATATGTCAAATATATATCCGCTATAAGAAATTTTATTATGTATAAAAAACTCAAGATATTCGAGTCAAAAACCAATTTTACGACTTTTTAGTTTATTTTTTTTTTTATATTTTTTGTCAAAAACTGTCAATTAGATATTTGTCAAAATTTAAAATATTTTAGAAGACACAATTGTTGTTCGTTCTCAGGATATTCGAGCTGAAATACAATTGTAACTACTTTTCTTTAGAATTTTTAACAGTTTTTGATTTTTTGTTAAAAAACTGCCCATTCAATATTTGTCAAAATTTTATCAATTGCGAACAATTATGTTATGTAAAAAATAAAACAAACAAGAAGTCAATATCGTTACCCGTTTTTGAGAAATTTGAGTCGAGAGACAATTTATACCAATTTTAGGTAGAATTTTTTGTAGTTTTTAATTTTTTTGTAAAAAAAAACTGTCCATTGAATTTTTTTGAAATTTTCACCAGTAGTCAAAAACAACATTTTTCGTAAAATAAAATTATTTTTAAGTTAATATCGTTTTTCCATCTAAGGATATTCCAGTTATAAAAAATTTTTTTTTAGTTTTTTTGATTTTAAAAAATAACGGTATATTGATTTTTTTCCAAATTCATGTCAAATTTGTATGACGTCATAATGTGTCGAATAAAATTTATTTCAAGTCAATAGCATTATTTGTTCGTGAGATATTTGAGCCCAACCAAAAATTTCACTTCTTTTTTAAACTGCTATAGTAAAAAAACGACTCATTGAATATTAATAAACGCCCTTTCAGCTTCTTTCGAAGTTATTATCTGTAAAACAAAATTTATTTCAAGTCGATATCTCTACTTGTTCTTGAGATATCGACGACGAAAAATGGTACCAGAACGTACGAACGTACGTACACACGCACACACAGACATCTCTCTAAAAATGATTGATATAGGCTCTAGGGACCTTGAAACGTCGAGAAATGTCAAAAATTTCAATTTGACAAATCGGACCGATTACAATAACTCCCTATGGGAAGTTAACAATACCTACATATGTAGTTAAATACTGAATTGAATCTTTTAGACAAATGAAATTTTATCTTTTATCAAACATTTTCATTATATTTGATCTGTCCCGTATAATTTTTTGTTCAAATCTGCCTTCATTGTTTTCTGCATCCATCCAAAGCGCAACCAAATCCTTTTTTTTTTTATTTCTAAATGTTTCGATTTATAAATTCGATAAATAATTCGAGACTCAAAAAAACTAATCCGTAAAAGGGAAAAGTATTAAGTACTATTTTTTTCCGTTTCGAATGTTTTACAGGGTACGAAATCGAAAGCGGAACGAAAAGCGAATAGAATTGAATTTCGGAACGAAAAGAGAGTAAGGCCCCTGATCAGGAACGACACTGATCAGGAATTTGGCTGAACTTGACGAAGGAGAACGAGTTTGATCAGGAACTACACTGATCAGGAACGACACTGATCAGGAAATTGCCTGACCTACCTTAAGTAATGAAAAAACTAACTATCTATGCATATCAATAAAAACTAACAAAATACTTAAAGAAATTCAATCGTATTTTGTTGGCTTTTTGGTCTTTGGTTTCAGATACTTGTTTGTTTTTTTTTTATTGCAAATTTAAATAAGCCGATCAAAAGAAATTTTATGATTGCTTCCTCATGTTCGGTGCTGCAACTGTTGAATGAATTTAAATCGTCTAGCTTCATCAAATCTTTCAGCCATGATTCTACTAAATTATGTAGTTGCTGTTTGTCTGTGGCGTTTGCATCAAGAAATTTGTCTCAGTCTTTTAAAAATTTCTTCAAACATTATCGACGGAACGGTAAATTTCCCGAATTCTGAAGGTGTGGTATGCTATCATAAGCTCTTAGTTTTATAAGCATTGTTTGCTCTCGTGTCCCATCTGTTTGATCAATCATATATTGAGAGCAAACATCATATTTAAGCCTTTTCTTCAGTTTCATTGCTGCAAATCCAGAGTAGTATGCAGAAGCTGCATTCTGGTTTTTTGCTGAATTTTTATTTTTGCGCTTACACTTTGCCCTTAATCTATACTACGATTCGGCTGACCATGAAAGTCTTCATCTAGGTTATATTGGAACGCATTAACCAATAGAATCTTCTATCGGAATTTCCAAGAAAAAGTCCCTGTCATCTTCTAGCTCACTTTCCAACTGTGCCTCGTAGTCGGCTCCCTGGAGTAATGGTTGTGTTCCTGCATCTTGGTATCCCACATGTTCAGCCAAACTTAGATACTGAAAGATAATCTGTTTTAGATTGCGAACAAGCCTCCACCCTGAAGGTTTTTTGTCATATGAGCCTCTATTCGAACGCACCATACAAAATAAATTTTCAGCAACATCTGTGTTAAAATAAGCTAGAAGAAAAAACTCTGCTCTTCATTTTTCAGATATTCCCACAACTGAGTGATCCCTAATAAGGTTTGTTGCGCCCCTTAAAGCAATATGGGATTTTATGAGTATTGGTTGACCTCCAAGTAGATATCCATTCCCTTGGGTCATTAAGTGTATTAAGGGTATCTGTTGATTCCGATTGTATAGGGTGTCTGGCGGCAGATTTGTATTTTAAAAGTTAAATACAAAAAATACCATTTGACATATCGTTTTATTTTAAATATTGAACGACAGAATAATAATGCGGATTTCATTTTTTGAAGATTATTTCATATCCAAATCGAGTTGCACACACTGTTCCCCGAAACCCGAGCATTTTCGAAAACAAATGGTCCAATTGTTCCATTCGTGGATGAGGCTCACCAAACAATTTCCCTGGGGCAATGCAATGGTTTTTGGTGTTTCAGTCGAGGGTTATGGGTTCTAGGAGACCAGTAACGACAGTTTTGCTTGTTGACGTGCCCGTTCAACTGGAAATGAGCCTCGTCGCTCCAAAAAATGCTATTCACACGCCCATGTTCTGCAATTCGATAGAAAAAGAATTGAAATCACTTTTCAATTTCACGTGAAATGAAATTGCTTTTTCTACATTTCGACCGATTTCGAAAACTTCGAAATTGTTCCGAATTGTCAAAATTCAGGCTTCATCCATTTTTGTTTTGCTTCTAAAGTGAAATTTCTCCTGCTTATAAAGATGGATGCAATATTATTGGCAGTTTTATTAGAAAAAAAGGAAGCAGCTTTCTAAAGAAAAAATTAGAAGACAAATTTTGAGAGATAAATCAAATGTATTAGATCTACCTGACATAAAGTGAGTAGGTATGCGAATATAAGAATTTGTTCTATGTTTTTGTTTAGTTTTCATGGTAATTTTAGTTCTGTTCCTATGCTTTCCCCTAAAAAAAAGAACAATTAAATACTTTAAAAAAAAAACAACAAAATAAATTATTCTAACATTTTGCACGAAACAAATACACAGCTAACTACAGCAGCACCAATTTCACAGACAATTCACACAACATAAACAATGTGATTTGAATTCGTTCAGAAAATGGAATAAAACGAAATGCAGAACATCCATTTTCATTTTCGAAGTTCCAATTCACAATTAATTCGCAATAGTGAATTGTGGAACACCTAAATTCACTTTCGCCATGTGAATTCACAATAAGTGAAATGCAGAACATGGGCGACAGTTGGAAAACGCTCCAACATCGTATCACAATATGTTTTGCGTAAAACAAAATCACTTTCCTTAAGTTTTTGAACGATTTGAATTTTAAATGGATGGAACTTTAGATCCTTTTTTTTAAATTTCATGAATAATTGCTCTTGGAAGTCGCAGTGAGGCTGTCCTTTTCCGTATCGAAAGTCGCGGATTTTCACGTAAACTCTCTTCAACCAGTTCAATGTTTCCGAGAGTCCTTGAAGATCGACTGGGCCGTGGCCGTGGGGTGTTCATAGCCGAAGCAGTTGTGCGGAACCTTTGCACCCAGGAACGAATTAAATTCACACTCGGCCCGTCACTTATTCGTTGAATATCGAAGCTTATACAAAATTGTCGACGAGCAATTACGTACGAATCGTTACTCTTGAAAAATGCCTCAATGGCGGACGCGCGATGCTCACTTGACCACTGCGACATCGTGACTTAACAACAAACCTTATTAGGGATCACTCAGCTGTGGGAGTATTTCAAAAATGAGGAGCAGAGTTTTTTTCTTCTAGCTCACTTTAACCATAGAGTAAGAACATATTCTTAATATTATATTCTTACTCTATGCTTTAACACAGATGTGGCGGAAAATGTATTTTCTATGTTACGTTCGAATAGAGGCTCATATGACAAAAACCCTTCAGCGTGGAGGTTTGTTCGTAATCTGAAACAGATTATCTTTCAGCATCTAAGTTCGGCTGAACATTCGGGATACGATGATGCAGGAGCAGAATCATTGCTCTAGGGAGCCGACTACGAGGCACAGTTAGAAATTGAGCTAGAAGATGACAGGGACTTTTTCTTGAAAATTCCCATAGAAGATCATCTATTGGTTAATGCTTTGCAATATAACCTAGATGAAAACTTTCATGGTGACCCGAATCGTAATAAAGATTTAGGGCAAAGTGTTTCAGCAAAACTTCAGAATGCAGCTTCTGCATACTACTCTGGATTTGCAGCAATGAAACTGAAGAAAAGGCTTAAGTGTGATGTTTGCTTTCAATATATGATTGATCAAACAGATGGGACACGAGAGCAAACAATGCTTATAAAACTAAGAGCTTATGACAGCATCACCACACCTTCAGAATTCGGAAAACTTACCGTTCCGTCGATAATGTTTGAAGAAATTTTTAAATGACTGACACAAATTTTCGATGCAAACGCATCAGACAAACAGCAACTACATAATTTAGTAGAATCATGGCTGAAAGATTTGATGAAGCTAGACGATTTAAATTCATTAAATAGTTGCAGCACCGAACATAAGGAAGCAATCATAAAATTCCTTTTGATCGGTTTATTTAAGTTTGCAATAAAAAAAACAAACAAGGATCTAAAACCAAAGCTCAAAAAGCCAACAAAATACGATTAAATTTCGTAAAGTATTTTGTTAGTTTTTATTGATATGCATATAGATAGTTAGTATTCACTTTTCATATTCTAATTCTTACTCTTCTTACCTTACCTTTTATTCTTATTCAATTGTCTTCTTTTTTTTCTCGTTACTTCAGGTACATATACGGTCTTTTTTTATTGGTTCAGCCATTTTCCTGATCAGTGTCGTTCCTGATCAGACTCGTTCTCCTTCGGCAACTTCAGTTTTTTTTCTATGGTTTTCCCAATTAGCTTCCGTCAGCGTCCGTCAATTATATTTTTAATTTAACTTTATTGATTCTTGTTTGGTTAGTTTATCTCAATCTGCTACCGTTTTTTTTTGGTCTGTATGTAAGAAAACTTTTTCAATTTTCGTACGTCAGTGTAATATTTTTTCAGAATTTTAATTGTCGGTATATAATTTATTTTTACGATATCGGATTTTTCTTTTTTTCTTGCCTCGTGTCGCGCTTTAAAACTTATTTAAGATTTATTTATTTATTACTAAAAAAAACCAAAAAAAACAAAAGAAATAAAAAAATATGTAGTTTTAGTTGAACGTAGTGCATAGTAAAAAATCTTTAATAGTTCGCTTTATTAGTTTTAAGTATAAATATAGTTATAAGCAATAGTAATTTAAGGTATTTATTTAGTAGTAACTTGTAGTATTGTAGTAGTAACTAGTAGCGTTTAGGAGGCAGGCCTACTAGGGAACCTCGTTAAAAAAACGCGTCTAGTATTCTACCCCATTGGGTGATGTGGAAAAGAATACAAAATGCTACTTTTATTTTTTTCAGATTCAAAGTTATTAAAAACGACTGACTTGAGATTCTTGAGAATGTGTTTTCCATAACATTTGTATGGAAGATATAATTTTAATTTTAATTTTTTTATAATAGGCAGTGCTAATTTCGACAAACTCAAAAAGTTTTATCAAAATTGTCTTTGTCGTTTTTTTTTTTTGGATCATCTAAATCAAGTAAGTAGAATTTAAATAAAGATCATCAAAAATTATATATGAAAGATATGAAAAATTTGTAAGTGCTGCATATGATATGCTTGCATTTCAAATTGTTTTGTTTGATTTTAAGAATTCAAGTGTACTACAGTTATAAATTATCCCCTTTATGTGTTTATCGAACCTATTTTGAAATCTGGCACAAAATATAAAAAAATGTTAAATATAAATAATTTTTCAATTCTTGGGTACTGCACTGAGCTGACGAAATGACTTATATATTAAATTTTTTGTCACTTTTTGTTCTATTAAAATTTCTTTAAAGAAACGCATAGAGGACACGAATTGTGACTTAAGGACGTTTCAATCATTAAAATCGTGCAAGTATTATTGAAATTATAACGTTTCTTAAGTAACACTATTAAACATTTCAAGGAAAATCGTATGAAATTTTGGAAAGTATTGCTTATGATAAGCTTTAATTTCAACAATTCTTGCTCGATTTTGATGATTGGAATAGGTCTGAGTTGTAATTTAAGTATTGTTACCGTTATTAAAACCCATTTTGAATTTTATCAAAAAATTAAAAAAATAGCCATACAGAAATATTTTTTTTCCCATTATCAGGTACTGGTACATACCATTGACCTGAAGAAATGAGTCAAATGTTGGATTTTTTGGAAATTTTGTATTTATATATTTTTTTTTATAGAATCACTTAGAAGACTCTATACATGACTAGGAAACGTTTGAATCATCCAAATCGAGCTGGTATATTTGAAATGATGACAGTTTGTATCTCACACTTATAAGAATTTCAAGAAAAATCATATGAAATTTTTGAATGTGCTGCTTATGATAAGCTTTCATTTCAAGAGTTCTTGCTCGATTGTATTAATTTTAACGTATTCCAGTCATAAATGATGTCTACTATGTAATCCTGAAAACCATTTTGAATTTTGACAAAAATTAAAAAAAATAGCCTTGTAGATGTATTTTTCCTTTTTATTCATGGGTACAAGAATTAGTCAAATATTGAATTTTTTGTAATATTTTTTTATTTAACTTTTTTTTTATCGAATGGCAATGGTGCTTAGTTGAAATGTTGGTTCAGAAAATATATCTATCTTGAATTTGACAAAAAATTGAAAAAATTGGTAAGATAAAGTTATGAACGAAAAAAATATTTTTAAAATATTTTTTCAAAAAGAATTAATTTTTTTTTCAATTTTATGATTTCTAAAATATTCAATTTTGTATACTAATTTTTCAATTTTTTTCACAAATTATTTGTAAATTTTCTAAATTTTTAATTCTATATTTCTCATTTTTTTTTCAAAAATTTTCAAATTTTTCTTTATTTACTAAAAAACTTTTTAAAGTTTTAAATTTCATTGAGAACTATGAAAATCCACGTGAAATTTTTTACTTCATTTGAGTTAAAAATTCACGTGAAAATTATCAGGTGAAATTTTTCGAATTCACATGTATTTTAAATTTACTGAAAAAATTTGAAAATTGAAGTGATATTTTAAATTTACTGAAGCATGAATATATTCCATGAAAATGTTCCTGGGTATTCTATTTTCTTAAAGCAGTACCTACTCCAACCTTCCTAGACCTAGGTTACTAATTTTGTAACCAAGAAATTCTAGAATAATAAAAAAAATAATAATTTTCCCGTGGGTTGTTTTGCCGACGGGAAAATTAAATTTTTTTAGGTAGGTTCACTTCCTAATTGATTTTTTTGTAACCAAGAAATTTAAAAAAAATAATAATAATTTTCTTCGGTTGTTTTGCCGACGACGGGAAAACTGGATTGAATTTTTTTTTTTTTTTAATGCGAAAAAATATGTTGATACCTAAATCAATAAATAAATAAATATCTTAAAGCCAATTAAAAGTAGGCACCTAACAAAGATTTAATTTAGTACCTATTCCATTGATGAGAATAAAATTGAATTCTCAAGTTTCATAGGGATTCCTACTTACACACAAAGAAGTTATTTTATTGTTAACCTATGTAGGTAAGTACCTATGTAGGAACATATAGGTATGTATGCAAACTACCGAAATACCTACCCTTGAACTTGCAAGAAAATTTAGTAAAAAAACAGTAAATAACTTACAATATTTACAAAAGTACCTATACATACATGCATTAGATTGAAAAAAAAATCGCAACCATCAACAGAGAAATTTGGCAATCAAAAACCTCGTACAACATTGCCACATTTCAAGCACCTGACTACTAACTATCTCCCTTACTCCCCTTTGTTACTCAGATAAAAGAAATAACATTTTTTCTTGTAACATTGTATAGAGAACCTAATATGTAATATAATAATAATCTATATACAATGCCTATGTAGGTATATTTATTTAAAATAAAAACAAAACAAGCTGATGAAGAGAATCTACTTGGGTAAAGCTGTATTTAAAGCAGAAATCAGAAAATTTAAAAGAAATAAAAAAAAAATAAAGGTTACTTACTCTTAGACCTCAACCGATTTATTTTTTTTGGTTGAAAATAAAGATTATTAAGTGAGCATTTTTGAAAAGCTCATCAAATAACATTTTTAGAGAACCCTCGAAAGGGTCGAGATTTATCTCTGAATTAAAATAAATAATTCCTAATGAGGAATGTAGTCCTACCCTAATAGTAGAAAATATACTTAACCTGGTTTCTTCCGTCATCAGTCCTCATTCGTCTGTGGTCGCCGATTCACTGAAAATTAAAAATTCAACTCTCCACTGTCAAAATTATAGTGAAATTGTGTATAAACGGGAGAATACCAGAGTTACGCAAGACGAAGTTACGCAAGACAGAGTTACGCAAGACAGAGTTACGCAAGGACAGAGTTACGCAAGGACAAAGTTACGCAAGGACAAAGTTACGCAAGGACAAAGCTACGCAAGGACAAAGTTACGCAAGGACAAAGTTACGCAAGGACAAGGTACGCAAGGCAAGGCACGGAATGAAAAAGATATGCAAAACAAAGATACTAAAAACCAGATGTCGTTTGGATATTGGGATGCAAAAAGAAGACAATATAGTAGCTACGAAATCGACACAGGTTGTGGTAGCTGCCACAGAATAATAAAAAAAATAGTTTCATATGGTGTTTTGAAAAAATTTCAACTTCGTTATTGCTTGAGCGATTTCAATGAAATTGGCACTGGTAATATCTAAGATAAAGTTATTTAAGAAAAAAATATTTTCAAAACAGGGTGGTTCATATTTATGGTAAAAAATGCTAATTTCGTTATTCCTTGGGCAATTTCAATCAAATTGACACTGGCAGTATCTAAGATAAAGTTATCAAGGAAAAAAATATTTTTAACAGGGTGGTTCAAAAAAATGGCAAAATATGCTAACTTCGTTGTTCCTTGGCCGATTTCAACCAAATTGACATAGGTATTATCTCAGATTGAATTATAAAATAAAAAAATATTTTCAAGATATGGTGTTTCATAAATATGGTAAGAAATGCTAACTTCGTTGTTCCTTGGCCGATTTCAATAAAATTGACACTGTTAATAGGTAAGATAAAGTTATGAACGAAAAAAATATTTTTAACAGGGTGGTTCAAAAAAATGGCAAAATATGCTAACTTTGTTGTTCCTTGGCCGATTTCAATCAAATTGACATATGTGTTAGCTCAGATTAAATAATAAAAGAAAAAAATATTTTCAAGACAGGGTGTTTCATAAATATGGTAAGAAATGCTAACTTCGTTGTTCTTTGGGCAATTTTAATGAAATTAACACTGGTAACATCTAAGATAAAGTTATCAAGGAAAAACAAAAATTTTAACAGGGTGGTTCATAAATATGGCAAAACATGCTAACTTCGTTGTTCCTTGGACGATTTTAATAAGATTGACACTGGTAATATTTAAGGTAAAATTATGAAAGAAAAAAATATTTTAACAGGGTGGTTCAAAAAAATTACAAAAAGTGCTAATTTCTTTGCTCAAATTGGCATATGTGTTAGCTCAGATTAAATTATAAAAGAACAAAATATTTTCAAAACAGGGTGGTTCACAAATATGGTAAGATATGCTAACTTCGTTGTTCTTTGGGCTCAACAAGAGAAATTTGGAAAAGTAAATTGTTCGTCGCGAAAGATTGCAATTCGTTACTACCAATTTGTTTTCTCAAATATCTCATATTTTGGTAACAAAAATTAATTAAACATGAATCTGAATTGCTTACTATCTTTTTGAAATAATGCTTAATCAAATTCTTATTCTATATGGAGCACAGGGAACCTCGAGTCCTCTTTGCCCAAATACGAATGGCTTTAAGAAAATGCTATGAACATTTTTTAGCACGAATATTTCTACTATATAATACATATATCGACTTTTTGTACAAATGCATTTTAGCAGATATTGTGATGGGAGAGGAAGTCTTAATTTTGATAGAATTTAATCATATAACACATTATTTTAGGGTAGATTTTAATGCTCTGTCTACTACTACTGAGACTAAAACTAAAACTAGGACTTGCAAACTTGAAAAAGCATAGTACTTTTTATGAAATGATTATTTTTTGTTTAATACAACATCTAAAATATAGCTGAAAACACATTTAAAATAATGCTAACTATATTAATGAAACTTGGAATGAATGTTTCAAGTATCATAGGGATGTTAAACCTTTGTCTTCAAATTGTGTAGCTACTCAGAAACACACAATTAGTTAGAACCAAGTAACTAAAATTATTGTCAGATAGCAACTCATTATTTTATCAGAAATTATTTTTGAAAACCAAAGAATGCCTTTGAAGCAATGGTTTTTAAAAATGGAAATCCAAACGTCAAATCAATTATTTAAATGTTTGTGTTTCACGTTTCGTGTTGTTAAAATGTTGAAATTAGTAAGGAACCAAAACAATACCACTAATTTAGAGTACAATGGATACCAATACCACAAATCTAAGACATAATATGAAAGCATAATATGAAAGCATAGTGCAATATTGGGTATGCCAACACCGACTGGAAACAGACCCCTTTTCCGTAAGGAAAAGGAAACATCAGGTAAATTTCTATTTATTATTTTTATTTTATTATTTTTGGTACCCTTTACTAAAAGTAATTATTTACAATAATTGTGGTTTAAGATTTGCACCGCGCGCCGTTCTCCACACTGTTGAGAGGAATGGACAATTTGTAATAAAAAAGAACCAGGGGAACACGGATGCACGGTTACAAGTGCGCTCCAGAGATCACGGGAGAAATTGAGGATTGAGGTGAGAGATGTGGCACATTCAAGCAACCAAAACCCGGCAGTCATTATTCAGGGTGTTAAAAGTATCAAAACTTTGGAAGAGCTTGAGAATATGCCAACGGACATAGCCCTTAAAAGGGTAAATCAAAGGTATGTACTAATGTGAAATTAATTTTGTTTTTTCTTATTTATTGTGATACACAAAATGTATCTAATATCTGTGCTAAGAAATAAAACTCAGGGGCGTACCCAAAATTCAAAATGTATTTAAATATATTTTTATTTGTGTTGTTTTATTTTCAAGTTAATTTCCACAATATCAGGTGAATTTATAAATTTTATGAGAATTAATAAACTTCACGAAAATTTATAAATTTCACGTGAATTTTTTAAATTCGCATAATAAATTTCACGCGAATTTATAAATTTTACGAAAATTAAAAAAAAATATTAAATATATATATATATATATACATATATAAAAATACAAATTTCACTTAAATTAAAAAAAAAATAATAAAATTAAACTTCACGTGTTTTCCAAAAACTTTAATGTATGTACCTATATAATTTTAAAAAAATTACGAGCTTTTTTAGGTAGATTATTGATTTCATGTGATTTTTTTTAAATTATTGAGAACCGAATTTTGTAGAACATTACTACTTAGAAATGAAACCGAACAAAACTATTTTAGAAGAATATTTTGGACGGATGAAGCACAGTTTACTAGGGATGGGGTTACTAACTTCCACAATTTACATTATTGGAGTAGCGCCAATCCAAACAAAAAAAAAACAAAACAAATCACAGCGTTCCATTGGTTATAGCAGATACTTTAATCTACCAACAAGATGGTGCTCCAGCACACTACAGCTTACAGGTGAGAAACTGGCTGGATGATCATTTTAGTGACCGTTGGATCGGAAGAAGGGGCCCCACGGAATGGCCGCCTAGGTCACCAGATTTAACTCCCCTAGATTTCTATGCATGGGGATTTATGAAGAATTATGTTTACGAAGTGGAAATAGTATCATTGGAACAACTGAAGGAACGAATTGAAGTCGCTGGAGTCAAATTGCAGGAAAATTTGTCAAGCATAAACTTATGTGAAGCCATTACAAGGAGATATAATCTATGCCTTCTAAACAATGGAGATCATATCGAGAATTTCCAATAAAAAACATAATAAAAATAAAAGGAATAAAAAAAACTTAAAAAACTAAGATTAATGCTTCTTAAATTGCTTCGTTACAATAAAAATAAATGTTTTTCTTAGAAAAAGGTGGTTTTGGTTTTTTTTTAATTTCTTGAGAACGACATAAAATTTTTGCATCCGGTTTTCTTATTTTGACTAAAAATTAATAACAGCATTGAATTTTGAAATTAAAATTAGCACTTAAAATTTATAAATTAAATTACGTAAAATTTTGAAAAAAATGAATTTGAAATTTTTTTTTCAATTTTTTTTTTCAAAACTTTGACTTTGAAAATTAATATTTCAAAAACTATTTCTTAGAATAGATTTATTTAAACACAGAATAAAAGAAAAAGTTATTGGCTTTTCAAAAACGTATCGCACAGCATTGTGAATGAAGCCGATGATATTAAATAATTTTTTTTCCCATTTTAAGTCAGTTTTTTCGAAAATTGCCCCTCCTGGCTAAACGGAGGGGAATAGACCCCCCCCCTCCCATACGATTTTTTTCTTGTCTCAACGCAACCTACACGCCCTAGCATTTTGTCGCATTGCTCATGACTCACCCTGTATACAATGGCCAAGTGCAAAATTGTAGCCGCGCATATGCGCGCACTACCGAGATATTGTAATTTGTTTAAAAAAAAACATTTTCCCATTTCTGTTTTTTTTGTTTTAAAAGCAAATTCACTCTTGGAATATTTGAATTACTCCAATTGTCTAAAGAGCTGAGAGTGTAAATTTTTTTTCTGGTATCAATTGGAATACGTTGTATTATCTGTAAGGAAAAAAATCCGCCCACTTCCACGCCCCCTTTTTATATAAATGCTAAATGTCACAAAAATATAATTAAAAGATAGTAAACAAACAATTTTTTGTTTTATTAAACATTTAATTTTTATAATCCGCCCACTTTCATGCCCCTTTTTAAATAGATTTCTGTTACTTCTAAGCCAAAAGGATTATTATAAATCATTATGTTCTTATTCATAGAGCAGGTAAACATGAATTAACGTGCCAAAAGTAAGGGATTAATTTTTTTTTTATTAGCTACTCTTTATTAAAGGTTGAAGGATATATTTAATTACAGATTTTTATTTTATGATCCAATAAAACAGGTAGATATAAATATTAAGTTTTTTTTCACAACCCCAACAAAAGAGATTATAAGTAATGCATTTTGGGTAGCTTAAATTTCGCAGGTAAAATAATCCTTGTTCATGTGCATGTTTATCTGTGATATTAACTCTGATTATGGATAAACTTTATTAGTTTTCCAAAGGTTTCACTGAAGAGCGGAGCGTGTAAATTAAATTTGAATATGAATATTTCAAACAGAGTCCTTTTTGAAAATTTTTGCAATGCTTCGAATTCTGAAGAATTTGTGGAATTATTGTTTCAAAACCAAAACACAGAAATAAGTGTCACCAAATAAATTAAAAAGAAACTTCAACAAGTATATTCTTTAATCAAACGAAAATGGATCGACTGTACTAAACACAAAGAAAGATTTCTCTTTAAACAAGCAGAATTTTTAAATGGAACATTAACTATACAAGAGGATGAAATTGAAGACAGTGACGATGACGTGCCAAGTACATCAAGAGGAAGGCCTTCGAAATCCTTGGATGCATGTGCAGAATACACCAAAAGGAGGAAACTATTGGAAACTACGACCAATATTTCGACTGAAAATGTGTCAATAGCTCTTAGTATGAAATATAATAAGGAGCATAATAAATCAAAAGCGGACATCACAAAAGCAGTTTTGAGTGCTAGCCCATTACGAGTCCAGCGAATAAAAGAGAGTATTCCTACACCTCAAAGGGATCCAATTAAATATGATGGTCCGACTGCACTAGCCTTGTTCTTGGATATGGGACTTTCTAAGGAAAAGTACAATTTGATGAGAAAATCATTGAGAAGCCATTACGTTTACGTGTTTCCAAGCTATAATTTCTTAATGGAAGCTAAGAAAGACGCCACTCCATCAAACTTGATAGTAACAGAAACTTCTGTTGAAGTGAATCTCCAAGATTTGGTGGACCATACAGCAAAGAGGATAATAAACAGCTTAGACAACCGGGAACTACAAGCACTACCAACAAAACTAAATTTGTTAAGCAAATGGGGATGCGATGGATATTCTGGGCAAAGTTCATATAAGCAAAGAATAGTATCAGAAGATGGCGAAGTAGTATCTGATGCGAACATGTTTATGGCATCACTAGTTCCACTGCGTCTAAAAGATGATTTAATCGAATATTGGAAGAATCCAAGTCCTTCATCTGTGCACTTTTGCAGACCGATCCTTTTTAAATACGCAAAAGAGTCAAGTGATATTATTCAGACAACTGTCAGCAACATAAGGAACCAAATAGAAAGTCTAGTGCCAACTGTAATTACTCTTAATGAAGAAAAAAATGTGATGGTTCAACATGAGTTCTTTCTGACTATGATAGACGGAAAAGTATTGAATGAACTAACTAGCACGAAATCTACATTATCATGTGCAATTTGCACACAAAAAAATTTTCGAAAAGATGCAGCCGATTTAGCCGGAGCAGATGAGAGAAATTTAGAGTTTCGCCTTTGCACGCTAGAATAAGATGTATGGAATTCGTGCTAAAACTAGCTTTTGGACTTTGTGAGCAAGACGAGACCACCGACAAGAAGGAAGCCGAAAAAAGAAGAAAATTGGAAATACAACAAGAATTTAGGCAGCAACTTGGGTTAATTATTGATACGCCAAAACAAGGATTCGGTAATACAAATGATGGAAACACTTCACGAAGATTTTTCGAAAATCCAGAAGTTACATCAGCCGTGTAGACGAAGAACTTTTAAAGAAACTGCAAGTGATTTTAAATGCACGATCATCTATGGAATCTATAAATGTTGATAAATTCAACGAGTATACTAAAAGTACTTCGGATCTTTTAAAATCCAAATATAGTCCTGACGCCAAAACTTCATAAGATTCTGGACCATGGTGGACAACTTATAAGCCATCAAATTTTACCGATAGGGGAACTTTCAGAAGAAGCACAGGAAGCAAGGAATAAAGACTACAAGCGATATCGATACTCAAATACATGCAAGGTTTCACGGAAACGACGAAATGAAGATTTATTTAACATGCTATCCATATCATCAGATCCACTTGTTTCATCTTTAAGACACGTTAGATCTCAGAAAGAGCTGAAAAAAAGCTACTGCCCAGAACTAATAAGTCTTTTAAATATTAGAAGTGATGATGATGACAGTGAATTTTTTCTGAAAATTAAAATTTATATTTACCTATTGTTTAAGAAGATGATTTATGTATGTATTTTTTTTTTATTTTATAAATATAATATTTTTTATTATACTCGATTTAATTTTTTTTAATTGTTTGGTCTGTTGACTTTTTCCCTTTAGTGTTTCACATAATATATATCACTGAAAAAATGTATAAAATATTATTATACACCACTAAATGCAAAAAAAATACAACTTTTAATACTTAATACAAATATTTAGGAAATAGGTTCGTTAACTTTAAGCATCCACTGTTGTTTTTGTTTTTTACAATTTTTGAAAGTTTTATTCAATTGTTTTTTTCTGTTAATTCCTTTTTCTAAGAAAATCTTTTTTTAGCCAATGATTCCGAAGCACCCTGTGAAACAATTTTCTTTAAATTCATTTTTTTAATAGCCCTGGAAATTTTCCTCAAATAAAAAAAAATTGTAGCGATATCTTAATGCGTTCAAAAGTTATGATTTTTGCAACGAGAAAAGTCATTTTGGACCACAGTCGACGTGTGGAACGTGCTCATAATAATCTATATACAATGCCTGAACTAAATTGTTTCACTTTAAACATTTTTGGAAAACTTAAGTTTCATACAATAATGTTATTTAATATCAATTGTAAATGCATTTTCATTAATATAAATTGTGGACATTGTGATGCATAATACAATTCCAGAAGAGTCAATTTGGAAAGACTTTATTAATTAACTAAAATAAACTCCCGACCCTTATAATTTTGATAAAAATAATTTATATTTTAAAATTAAAACTCGAACTTGAGAATTTTATTTGCCTATACAGTATACAGCTCTCCTGATTCCCTGCGAATTCTATTTCACTTGGTAGAAGGTTTTTGTTTAACATTCCACGTAATTTATGAAACCCTGTTTTCAAACTATAGATTTAATAAGTCCTAGACATAATTTAGAATAAGTCTTTTGTTAAACAGTTTAAAAAAATAAATAATTTTCATGTACCTTAGTTTAAAAAATTAATAAAAAAGAATACGCTCTAAATCTTTAAGAAATCTTAGATGCCTAAGTAAATTTAAGGTGAAATAAATTAAAATCTCAACCTCAATAATTTTTATATAATAGAATAAGTCCTTTGTTTTCAATAAATCTGGTTTCAAACAAACTTAATTTTTTTATTTTAGTTTTGCTTAAAATTCAAATAAATAAAGTTTTGTATTGCTTTATTTAATTTTTCTTAAAAATCCCCAGCAGAGAAATATGGAGGGTTAAACTTAATATAGGTAGCACAGCTGTAAAAGTGACAGGGTTGTAATAAACATTTTCCCACTCTAAACAGACACCGAAAACGTTTACCTGTAACAGCTGTGCTAGATTCTGTTACCCAAAATTCTCCTGGTTTAAATCCTGTGGGTCCTGCAGAAATTCATATAATGCAAGTTTTGGATATAATAGTATATTTTTTGGAACCCAGGATTTCTCAACCCAAACATGCTCTGCGTTGAGAAATAACACGCAAAAAATGGTAAACTTAAAGGAAGAAAATTTTAAGCTAAATAAAAAATTCTAGAAATGCAACTAGAATTTGATCAAGCTATTCGGTCAAAATATTGTGAGATTTTGTCCCTGAAAAAAGAAATTGATTGTCTGAAAACTGAAGTGGAATCGGCCAACTTATATCTAGAAAAATTGCCAACAGATATTAGGTTAATAGTAGATAATAGTTTGAGGAATTTTGATAGTCCTCCTGTGGGACGTAGGTATAATACAGACATAAAGATTAAAGATGTTGGCACTTTCGATTCTTTTTATTTCCCCTATTGCACATAGGTTTTTAAAGCCGTTGTTGGATCCTCCATCCGTAACAACACTTAGAGATTTTATTTCAGCCTGGCCCAAAACTCCGGGTAATAAAGATTTTAATGTCAAAAGCCTAGTAATTAAAATGAGTGAGAGTCAGCTTCCTAATATTTATAAATATTGTTCAATTTCGGCTGACGAAATGGCATTGAGAACTCATTTTGACTATAATAGAAAGACAGATTAAGTTGTAGGCTTAGAACATTTAGGCGATGGATAATCCCGCTCAGCTTTCAACGGAAGTAGTGTTTTAGTCATTATGGTTCAAGGAATTGCAAGGAGATGGAAACATCCTTTAGCATATTATTTCGTTAGGAATAGTTGCCCCTCTCCCTTTACTATAAAGAAACTCTTATTTCATGCTATAATTATTGCGTTGCAACTTATGTCCAGTGCAGTTCGTTTGCGACCAGGGCCCAAATTTTAGAGGCTTGGCCAGGATTCTGGAAATCAGTCCCGAAAAAAACATATTTTGAGGTCAACAATTCCAAAATATTTTTTTTTATGATGTTCCACATCTTCATAAAAGTGCTCGAAACGGCTTGCTAAAAAATGATATCATTTTTTCCGAAGAGCAGAGAGCAACATGGAATGATATTCAGTATTTGTATGATGTGGATTGTGCAAATGAACATCAACTACCTATGTGTTAAGCTGAGCGCAAATAACTCGCAGAAAATGAAAGTTTTCCTTGCTGCGCAGGTTCTTAGCAATACCGTTTATTCGGTATTTAAAACTCTTTATGGGTATGACCATAGGACATCTACAATGATTGGTTCAGCTAAATTTATTTTATTTTTTTGAACATCTATTTGAAATTTTTAATTCATCTAGCAGAACAGGACAACAAGAGAAACAGGCAGGTTTTACAAACAGTGAGTATCAGAATGAACTTCTGACTCATGCCGATTCATTTCTTAGGTCCATTCGCGTTATAAATACTGAGGGCAAAAATGTTACCAGCACTTTTTCGTTTATAAAAGGTTGGCTCCTAAACATACAGTCCCTGCGTTCGTTATGGGAACATATGAAGCCTTCTGGTGTTGAGTTTTTACTTACTTGGCATATGAACCAAGATTATTTTGAAAACTTTTTCGGAAAAATTAAATATTCTGGTGGAAATAATACCCGTTCTAGCTGTCATCAATTCCAAAGACGTTTTCAAAAGCTTTGGGGTATTCAATACCTAGAAATTGTTAGAGGAGGTAATTGTAGAGTAGAAGTAGAAAATAGTGAGTTAGAAGTTTTTTCGTCAGGTAGAAATTTGAGAGTTAATGTACTCGTAGATTGGTTGAGGTTTGAGCAAGATGTTGGTCCCTGTTGTTCCTGCGAAAATATGGATCCACATCTAAATTTAAGATTTTTTATTAGAGCTAGGATTCATTTTGTTCTTAGAACAATAAATAAAAGATGTAAGGAACCCAATTTCAGGAACAAAATGCTCACAATAATGCGTTTATAATTTAACATAATTATAATTATATTATCATTAGTATAGTAATAATTTTAGTATTTTACAATTTTTTTTAATATACTTATTATGTTAAATATTGAAACACACTAATTTAAATGTAATGTTATGAATATTTTTGTTTTTAAGCTTGGTGCAATAGGCCTAATGGGGAAACCGAACACCTTATCAAAAAATCGGTTAACGCGCCAAGAAGCATACCCCTTGGGTGGTGTGGAAATGCTTTAAAATATATGTAATTATGTTGTCGTTTTTATTTGCCTCTCATTTAATTTCAGATGCATGCATTTAAGGTGGAATCCTGGCATATATATAAGGATGTTTAAACAAAATTAGTACCTTTAAAACAGGCTTAAATGTTTCACCCCAGACTTTATAAAGCCCTTTTAAAAATTGAACAGCCTTTTTTTGTCTTAAAATGACGTTTGTTCCATACAAAATACGTATACGTATACGCCATCACTCTGTTAAAGAACATGGCTAAACAAATTTGAACTCAAAATACTAACGTTTAGACCATGAAAAACCAAAATTGATTGTGATGAAACTTGTGCCTGGATCACCGTTAAATTTTTTGCGAAAGAATTCAAATTTCTTGACGACAAGACAATTGATTGAAATATGTAGAGATGCTGCAGCTGGTGAGGATGACAAATGAATGCATACAATATACATACATCTTTAGTCGTTTGAAGATTAGGGCTCCGATAGAGGAAACAATAATGTATGATGTGCCTGTTTACCGAGAATTTAAACCATAAGAAGTTAAACAAGGGGTTGGAACTAGGACCATATTGTGGTTGAAATTGGTAAGCAACATGATTTCTTACGTAGAGGGCGAGACCATGGGAAGGAATAATGGCACTAAGTTATACCCATGATTTTGAAATTCTGCAGGATCAGTAGTTTCACGTACTTGGGTTTTTAACAGAATGGGCCCACAAAGCGAAGAAATTTGCTCTAAGCCCACGAATATTACAACATTCAACTCTAAGATTTCCAAATAAAAGACTAAAACACACGAAAACTAAGAGAAAAACTGAATATGATTATAAAGTTATTTTCAATACACAACACTACTAGTGTTATGCCTTAGCAGTGATGTGAATCGATCCGAACCCTAACAGTCAAACGGTATTTCCCTATGCATCTGATATTGTTCGCTCAGCAAGTACATCAATTGAGAGAGCTTAGACAAGTTCAATACAATTCATGCACTTGCTAAGCCAAACAACTGCAGGTTGGGGAGGAAAAGGAAGGAATACTTACTGCACTCTGTGGGTACATTTTTTTTAGACATTGTTTGTTGTTTTTATTTCGGCACTGATTTATTATTTTTTTTTATGTTGATAGGTATTTTTTGTGCGTTGGTTATTTATTTTTTTTTTGTGTATATTTTGTTTTTTATTATTATTATCTATTATTTTTTTGCTATTATTTTTATTTAATGGTGGGGACACTTTGCAGCTAGACAATCGAGACAAAACGGTGGGGGACGAGGGGGCGACAAAAATGCACAAACAGACGTAGCACACGCGAAGGTTACCTTTTCCGTGCAACCTGCAGCGATACTGTACAATAGACACTTTAAATTTTTTGTTTTTCCACACATAACATATAGGTAATATGTTCTGATAGATTTTATATATTTCATTTTGTTAAATTTTTTTGCTAGAATTCATGGGGCTAGCTTTGAACAACAAATTATTTATACCTTACTATTATTACCGCTTTAAACAAAAAAAAGAAATGTCATTAGCTCTTAATTTACAAAGAAACTGTATTCGCCCACTTCCCTGACTGTGATTTTATAATGTAAACTTCTTCAAATTACAATAAATGAAAAGTGAATAATTAGTAGTTAATTTAGTTTTTGGTTTTATTTTGGCATATTTTGATTTTCTTGTCCTAATTCAACCTACACATCACTTCCGCCTTTTTTATTTTAAGGCTCAATTTATTAAATAAATATGATTATGTTTCGTTTTATTCCACATAAAAATGCTTATATAAGGCATGAACTTTTTTTCCAAAACAAAACTGGTCAAGTACCAAAATAATATTGCACAATGCAATCGCATTTGCGTTTTCCCTCATGTTCAACCCATATGCGTTGCAAATCATCAACTATTAAAACTCGTCAATTTCAGTATTTATTAGATTACTAGCAATCCAAAGATACCTAGGGAATGTATGTACATATATTTGTTTTGCTACATCCTCTTAAAATAATCATGCGCTAATCATTCGCAATTCGAAATAAAAAAGAGGCTGGGTGCGACCCACAGTGGTTAAAATGCGGAAATAAATCAAAAAAATGAAAGTGTTAGTATGAAGTTAGTTTTTTTATTTTATTATAGTTATATAGTTGGTCTATGATTTTTGAAAATTTGAGCAATTTTTGTTCATAAGTGTTGAAGATACAGGGCTCCAAAGTTACCCTTTTTTTCAATTTTGAAATTCCTATATTTTCTTGCACTAACTTCTTGGCAGGAAAAATAGCGTTTATAAAACTTTAAGTCAGAATTTTTATTTTTATTTCAAAAACATGTACTTTAAGCTTAAAAAAAACATATGCATATATATATATATATGTATATATGTATATTTTAGATAAGTCAGAGCAGAGAGCTCTAAAATTAAAATTTTATTGTTTTTTCCTTAGAGCTACAATTTTAGCTACACTTGCCTACACGCTCTGACTACATTCACTTGAAAGCTACAATACTCACCTACCTACCCAAAAAGAATGAAATCCGTCTGGATCCAACCCTGTGACTTATGTTCAATTTTGTTCACCTGAATCAGTTCTTAAAAAACACGGTTTTGACGACGATATATCCCGAAAAATTACAATTTCTTCAAAAATACTTGCCACAGATAACTAGATAAGAGCTTAATTTTTTGAAAAAATATGTACCTTTCTTTAAAAAATAAAATAAAATTAATCCATTGACTAACCTGTGAGATATTCAATTTTTAGCGCAAAACTTTTTTTTTGCCTGACTTATTTTCCAATTGTTTTCTAACTTTTATTTAAAAATTACAATTAAAATAGAAAAATTATGATGTATTAAACTATATGTAAGTACCTAAATAAAATATGAACAGAAATCAGGTATAATCTTTAAATTTTGTATGACATTACGCAAAAAATAGGGACAGGTAAAATAAAAACAAGGTGCTTTTTGTGGTTTTACCTGTATATGGGTTTTTCCTAATACTTGATGTTAGGTATATGAATTGATAACTGTTATATGAATGAAAAACAAACTATTTCTTAGCTAAGTTCAATTGATTAATTGCTTTTATGTGTTGCACAATTTTTTACGACCATTTTCCGGAAAACCCTTTCAGGATAGGTAAGACCTAATAAGAATAGTTTGGTTGTCACTAATATATATAGATAACAAAAAATGGAATAATAAGTCATTATTAAGCTATTGTTCATTGTGCAAGGTGTTATCAATAAATAAAAAGAAATTAACATGTCACAGTTTGTTTTAAGTTACACTGTTTTGTGTGAAGTTCTAATTAAAGGTCTTAATTTTGTAGAACCGTTTCTATACGAAGAGTATCCTCACTTGAGCGAAAATGATATTTTTTTAATAACATCAGAAATTAAAAAAAGATTCTTTTCTCATTTTAAACGGAGATACATGTTGGTTAGTTATAACTTATAACCAAACCAAATTTTTTGAAAGATATATGGACTGGTTAAATAGTGAATTTGTGGTTAAATTACAAACTAATAATAATAACACAGACATTTTATCTGATTCTACTCGTGGTAGACCAAACAAAGATTTTACATCGTGCACTGACCGAGCAAAAAGATATAAAGTAGATAAACTGAGATCTTCTGTATCACAGGATCTTATAAATGCTGCATCCTCTTCAAAATTGAAAGGTAAATATTTTTTTAAAGTAAATTAAAGTAGTTAAAAGTAATAATAGGTAGGTAGGTAGAGATGGCAGCCGCTAGCCCTGGCCTTGCGGCTCAATTAGCGCTGGGAAGCGCCGTTTTGATACCATCAAAAGTAATAATACTAATTCATGATTTTTTTGTACTTTTTTTCTCAGAATTTGACGCAGATACTGCCTTAGCTCTTATAACGCAAGCAAAACTATCGAAATACCAATACGAAATGTTAAGAAAAGCTACAAAAGAGATCGGTTATGATGTTTTCCCAAAGTACACCGATATTATTGAGGCAAAACAATCTTGCTACCCAGACAACATAGCAGTAACCGAAACATCTGCGATGGTGAGGCTTCAGGATTTGCTAGATCACACTGCAAGAAGAATTTTAAAAACAATTCCAAGTGATGAGCTGGAACAACTTAACAACCAAACTTTAGAACTTCATACAAAGTGGGGCTGTGATGGCTCATCTGGACAGAGCGAATAAATGCAGAAATTTTCCATCGGGAATCAGGAAGCTTCGGATGCACATCTTTTCATGACGTCGATTGTGCCCCTCAAAATGACCTTACCAACTGACGAAAACAATGCCACATGGATCAATTCCCGTCCGTCTTCAACACGATATTGCAGAGCATTGAAATTTGAATACAAAAAGGAAACACTTGACCTCATACGGGAAGAGAAAAACCGTGTGGAAAATGAAATACAGGGATTGGAGATGACCTCAATAAATATTGGCGCACTTGCCATAAAAGTTAGACACCATCTTTATTTCACGATGATAGATGGAAAAGTTGCTCAAGCTGTCACAAATACTAGTTCTGCGAGCAACTGCATCATTTGTGGAGCTAAGCCTTCGGAGATGAATAATTTATCTAAGATCAGTACCAAGATGTTGAATGAAGATGCTCTTAAACTAGGAATATCATCACTACATGCAAGGATTAGATTTATGGAGTACGTGTTGCACCTCGGCTACAACTTAAGCTTTAAATCATGGAGAACATGTGAGGACACTCGTGCTATTAAGGAAGTGGAAAAAAAACGAATCCAAGCTGAATTCATCGAAAAGGTTGGTATCAAGGTTGACGTTGTAAAGCAAGGAACTGGAACAACAAATGACGGCAATACATCACGAAGATTTTTTGAAAATCCGCTTCTGACTGCAGAGATCACCAAAATAGATTCAAGGTTGATAACGAGACTTTCAGTCATATTGGAAGTAATTTGCTGCAATTTTTCAATTGATACAGAAAAATTTAAGGTTTATTCTGAAGAGACAGCTAAATTGGCGATTTCGTTATACCCTTGGTATCACATGCCTGCAACAGTTCATAAAATATTATTACACGGAGCAGAAGTAATACAAAGTGCATCTTTGCCAGTGGGATCACTTTCAGAGGAGGCCCAGGAAAGCAGAAATAAGGACTACAAATATTACAGAACCCACCACTCCAGGAAATGTTCTCGGCTATCTACAAATGAGGATGTTTTCCACATGATCATGATATCATCTGATCCCTTTATAACCCAATTGAGGCCGGAACCAAAAAAAAAACCTTCCATTGAGTGAAGAAGCTCTTGAATTAATTAATTAATATTTTTTAATGACTGTAATTTATTTTTATGTATTTATACATTTATTTATTTGTTTATTTTTTTAATTATTTATTTATGTAGTATTATAAGTATTTTTTTGTAATGTTTACATATTAAAGCAAAAAGTGTTACAAAACATAAATTGTTATTTTTTTATATGAACAATAAACCCCAAAATTTAGAAAAATCTCAATAACTCATCTTCTAATTGTTATTTTTAATCCAAATTTTGGAGAAATGTGTGTTTCCCTAACCCACACATGTGTGCCAAATTTCATTTCTCTCCAATTTATATTACAGGTTTTATCGATTTATTTCCGCGCTCCCATACAAACCAAACCACTGTAGGACCCACACTGATAACTTCCCATTTGTGATCTTGAAAACTTTATATTTAGTTTTTTTCAAATAACCGTTAAATTCAAAGAATCATTATTTTAAGATTGAAAAGCATTTTAATTATTGAAAGAGATTTACGAAATGCACATATATTATAGAGATTGTTGATGTGTAAGTTGTTTCCACTTGACCCAGGAGGTAAACTTTTACGCGCTTTTTTAACGAATGTGGAATTTTCTTAGTTCTGTTTAAATTTTTGTTTAAAATATCAGTTAAGTATATGTCAAATATATACCCCCTGTAAAAAATTTTATTATGTATAAAATTAAATACCTAATGGCCAAGTCAACATCATTGCTCGTTCTCAAGATATTGGAGTCGAAAAACCAATTTTACCACTTTTTAGTTTATTTTTTTTTTATATTTTTTGTCAAAAACTGTCAATTAGATATTTGTCAAAATTTAACTTTTCATAAAAAATTGTACTATGTATAAAATAAAATATTTTAGAAGACACAATCGTTGTTAGTTCTCAGGATATTCGAGTTGAAATACAATTGTAACGACTTTTCTTTAGAATTTTTAACAGTTTTTGATTTTTTGTTAAAAAACTGCCCATTCGATATTTGTCAAAATTTTATCATTGGCTAATAATTATGTTATGTAGAAAATAAAATAAACAAACAGTCAATATCGTTACCGGTTTTTGAGAAATTTGAGTCGAAAGATAATTTATACCAAGTTTTGGTAGAATTTTTTGTAGTTTTTAATTTTTTTGTAAAAAAAACTGTCCATTGAATTTTTTTGAAATTTTCACCAGTAGTCAAAAACAACATTTTTCGTAAAATAAAATTATTTTAAAGTTAATATCGTTTTTCCATCTAAGGATATTCGAGTTATACATTTTTTTTTTAGTTTTTTTGATTTTAAAAAATAACGGTATATTGATTTTTTTCCAAATTCATATCAAATTTGTATGACGTCATACAAATGTGTCATGTGTCGAATAAAATTTATTTCAAGTCAATAGCATTATTTGTTCGTGAGATATTTGAGCCCAACCAAAATTTTCACTTCTTTTTGAAACTACTATAGTAAAAAAACAACTGATTGAATATTAATAAACGCCCTTTCAGCTTCTTTCGAAGTTATTATCTGTAAAACAAAATTTGTTTCAAGTCGATATCTCTACTCGTTCTTGAGATATCGATGACGAAAAATGGTACCAGAACGTACGTACGTACACACGCACACACAGATATCTCTCTAAGAATTATTGATATAGGCTCTAGGGACCTTGAAACGTCGAGAAATGTCAAAAATTTCAATTTGACAAATCGGACCGATTACAATAACTCCCTATGGGAAGTTAATAAAACACATCTCAATTGATTAATAAGCAAAATGCCATTACTTCATCAAACACCGCAATTTTCGTTTCAGTTGGTCAGACCAAAGATACAATATTTTCTGAAAGTTGTCAAAATATAATAACATACACAATAAAATCGAAATAAATAATTATAGTATCCATTTGTTACTGTTTTCGTTGGTACCTACATAATTTATACATTTTACAAAAAAACAGCCTCGTTTTTCTAATATTATGCATAACTTTATATCAATAAAAATTAAGTTCCATTTTATATTTATCTAGGAAAAACATATCAAACTAAGGTGCCGATCATTGCTTTACGTGTTACGTCCTTTTCATCATTGAAATTTTCAATGATCATTTTGAGGTACTTCAAATAAATACGAAACTAATAAATATTTTAATGTAAAACTAAAGATTACGACTTAATTTTTATTTCTATTCAAAAACGTTTTTCATTTCGGCCCAGTCTTTCGTATAAAATGAATCATAAAATTTCGATGATGAAATATTGAATTTCGTTTTATATGAAAGCCTCGACCAAAATGAAATTGTTTTTTTGGACAGACATAATTGCAAAGTCATAATCTTTAGTTTTACATCGACAGTGACAAAGGTTTGTTCATCTTATGGATTAGAGTGGAAACTGATCAGGTGAGCTGTGAAGAAGAAATCGCAAATGAATTGTTTTTGGTAAGGAATGTTCCACGTTATTTCCTTACAGTTGAAACCATTTATCCAAGTAAGTATTAAGCCGTTTGCCAGACCCAGTTGTTGCAGAGGAAAAGAAAATTTGAAACAATGGCAAAGGTCCTTTATATACATCAGCCTCGTTTATGAAGTTTAACAAACACTCAGCGGCGATAGATCAAAAATACTGGACATGATGTGCTGCGGTGCCGCAAGTCATTCTCACCCTTCAGTTAGCACCACCCAAATCGAGGGCCTCGTGCTATTGTAGTTATGCTGCTTTTCGCACGATGCGAATGCTTCTGCTGGTCATACTGCTATTAGTTTTGAGCAGATTTTTGATTCTGCTTCATGATTAGCCTTTCTCTAAAATGCTGACTCGGTGGTTGTATGTACATCGTTGTTTTGCTCGTTAATCAGGAACAAAATTGATCAAATGGACATAGAAGGTCCTTTTCTAGACCGACTTCGTATGGCGTTAAAAGTAAGTTAAATTTACGTTTTTATTGACAGAACTTTTCTGTCCAATGTTATAAAATTAAAAATTGAAGAAAGCACAATGATTTTTGGTAATCACTTACAACTTGTTTAATCTTTTTCTAGTTACTTGAATTCAAACCTGGTACACCCTGTGGTGGGTATTCTGGATGTGGAATATAGTCTCTCCAAATCGGGTTGAAATTTTGGGCTCAGGATTTCAGCAACAGTTTCAGTGACCAAGGAACCACAAAAAAACGTTAGTCCCGTTATTTTGGTTCTTCGGGTTCAAAAGGACTTTTATAAGGACTGGAAGTTCAACTTGGTATCCTTGGGCACCACAATTTTCACCACGACAAACTGGATTTTTCCTAGACATCGTCGCAAAACAGGAGTTGGCATAAAATGGGGCCAAAAAGTTGCGGTATGTACAGATCCACTTCGAGAACGAGTAAAATAAATAAAGATATGCGCTTTTCTGGCAAACTGCAACTGCCAGAAATTCAACAAAAGTAGCGTAGGACACCTGTATATATAAATAACGTCTTAGCACTAATTCCTCAATAAAATTGGTTCTATAAATGTCACCTCTACCGCAGTAGTTATAATAAACATTAAATTAAGAATTCTCCGAGTGATTCCTACACTTTACTTTAGTACCTATTTTAAAGGTCTTAAAATTTGCAAAAAAAAAACTGTAATTAATATTACAATTATTTAAAAAAAATATCACAAATTTAATAAATTAATGTTCACCAACGTTTTAACTTAAGTAGAAATCAAAAAAACTTTCGTCCGATCCCGCATTAAAAAGATACCTAAAAGCTGAAATAAAATGTTGGGGGCCAACTTCACTTATATTTTTTTTGATTATTTAGGAGTTCTGAGTAGCTCCCCAAAAATTTTAAGCAGAACTCTAAAAAAACTTTTTTGTCCAACCCCCATTAAAAAGCCTTAAGCAAAAACAAAATGATGGGGGCAGGCTTTACACTTACATTCTTCTAGGGTTTTGAGTAGCTCCCCAAGAGTTCTGAACAGATGTTTAAAAAAACTTTTTTGTACGACCCGTTCATAAAAAGTTCTAAGCTGAAACAAAAAAGGTACTGGGGCCAACTTCAGACGTAGATTTTTTCTTTTGAGTTCTAAGTACTTCCAAGTGTTTTAAACATAACTCTAAAAAACTTTTGTCCGGCCCCCATTATAAATTTATAGATAAGCTTGAACAAAAAGCTGAAGTTGAATTTTTTTATTTTTTTGGAGTTTTAGGAGCTTCTGAGTAGCACCCCAAGAGTTCTAAAAAGAACTCTAAAAAACTTTTGTTCGATCCCCCCATGAGAAGTTGTAAGCTGAAACAAAATGCTGGGGGGTCAGCATTACACTTACATTCTTCTAGGGTTCTGAGTAGCTCCCCGAGAGTTCTGAACAGATGTTTAAAAAAACTTTTTTGTACGACCCCTTCATAAAAAGTTCTAAGCTGAAACAAAAAAGGTACTGGGGCCAACTTCACACTTAAATTTTTTGAGTTGTAAGTACTTCCAAGAGTTTTAAACATAACTTTAAAAAACTTTTGTCCGGCCCCCTTAAAAAGTTATACCTAAGCTGAAACAAAATGGCCAACTTCACACTTAAATTTTAATTTTTTTTGGAGTTCTGTGTAGCACCCCAAGAGTTCTAAAAAGAACTCTAAAAAACTTTTGTTGGATCCCTCCAAAGAAGTTGTAAGCTGAAACAAATGCTGGGGGTTCGACTTTACACTTACATATTTCTGGGGTTCTGAGTAGCTCCACAAGAGTTCTAAACAGATCTTTAAAAAACTTTTGTGCTACCCCTTTATAAAAAGTTGTAGCTAAGCTGTAACAAAATACTGGGGCCAACTTCACGCGTAGATTTTTTTTTGAGTTCTAAGTACTTCCAAGTGTTTTAAACATAACTCTAAAAAACTTTTGTCCGGCCTCCATTATAAAGATATAGGTAAGCTGAAAAAAAATTCTGAAGTTGGATTTTTTTATTTTTTTGGAGTTCTAGGAAGATTTTTTTGGGAGTTCTGAGTAGCTCCCCAAGAGTTGTGAACAGTTCTTTAAAAAACTTTTTGGTCGCACCCCTAAATAAAAAATTGTAAGCTGAAACAAAACACCCCAAAAGTTCTAAAAAGAACTCTAAAAAATCTTGTTCGATCCCCCCATAAAAAGGAAGTTGTAAGCTGAAACAAAAAGCTGGGGGCCAACTTCAGACTCACATATTTTGATTTTGTTTTGGAGTTGTGTGGAGTTCTGATTAGAATTCTGAGAAGCCCCCCAAAAGTTTTAAGTAGAAATCTAAAAAAACTTTTGTCCGATCCCGCATTAAAAAGCTGAAACAAAATGTTGGGGGCCAAATTCAAACCTGGATTTTTTGATTTGTTTTTGGAATTCTAAGTAGCACCCCCAGAGTTCTAAAAAACTTTTGTTCGATCCCTCCATAAGAAGTTATAAGCTGAAACAAAATGCTGGGGTTCGAATTTACACTTACATTTTTCTGGGGTTCTGAGTAGCTCCCCAAGAGTTCTAAACAGATCTTTAAAAAAACTTGGGGCGACTTTATATTACAGACCACCCCCTTTTGGGAAAATTTTTTTTTTAATGGGTAGGAGGGCATTTCTATAGGACAGCTTTAAAATATTACGGTGAGGAAACCCCCCTAAATACGATTAAAAAAAAACTTGAAAATTTCAAAAATCGGTCTTTTTTTTAATTTTATCTATACTAATATTATAAAGAGGAAAGATTTGATTGTTTGTTTGCATTGAATAGGCTCCGAAACTACTGAACCGATTTGAAAAATTCTTTCACTGTTTGAAAGCTACACTATCCCCGGGTGACATAGGCTATATCATATTTTCAAAAAAATTCGGGATCATTAATAAAACTCCGATAATATAACCCAAAAGTGTAAAAAAAATATCTAAAACAAGCAGTCCACCCCGGCTTTGCACGGCTATTTAACAAAAATTTCAACATTAATTATGATTTTATATAGCCTATGTCACCCGGGGATAGTGCAACTTCTCAACAGTGAAAGAATTTTTTCAAATCGGTTCAGTAGTTTTGAAGCCTATTCGATGCAAACAAACAAACAATCAAATCTTTTCTCTTTTTAATATAGTAATAAAAAAAAAATAAAAATATAAAAAAAAAAAAAATGAGTGAGCCTCACAGACATAAGGTCACAATAGAAGTGAAACTTCTACTATACTAAAACGTTTTAAATAAGAACAGTTTGCGACAGCTGATATACACATACATATAATATATACACACACATTATATGATGTGAATTACCTATATATATAAGCATATATATATCTATACTTCTATACTAATATTATAAAGAGGAAAGATTTGATTGTTTGTTTGTGTTTGTTTGCATCGAATAGGCTTCAAAACTACTGAACCGATTTAAAAAATTCTTTCACTTTTGAGAAGTTGCACTATTCCGGGTGCCATAGGCTATATAAAATCATAATTAATGTTGAAATTTTTGTTAAATAGCCGTGCGAAGCCGGGGTGGACTGCTAGTATTGGATAAGAGCATTATTATTGCACATAATGTGTCAAAAAAATGTACATATATGTATTATTTATACATGTATATATATATATATATATATATATATGTACATACACATATACATATACAGCTGTGGACAACTAATTAGAAACACAAGTTGTATATGATGTCAACAGTTTTTTGAATAAACAGTACCTTGCCTAGCCCGCTTCGCAGGTTCTCAGGATTTTAACTCCCTTTTTGGGGCCTCTGTCCCGCTCACGCAACTTCGTTGCTCCGCTTAGGGTATGTAAAGTCGCCTGGCAGGCACCAATGTCAACAGTTTTTTGAATAAACAGTACCTTGCCTAGCCCGCTCGCGGGTTCTCTGGATTTTAACTCCGTTTTTGGGGCCTCTGTCCCACTCGCGCAACTTCGTTGCTCCGCGTAGGGTATGTAAAGTCACCTGGCAGGCACCAATGTCAACAGTTTTTTTTTAGTTTTTGACTTAAAGAAATACATCAGTTTTAATAATATTTTTTATTTGTTTTATTTAACTAACGCCTAAAGTCTCCATATTCATGGCGTATAGCCTCTATAAGCGCATCAAAAGGGTCTTTAAAACGCTTACGACATTTCCTTCGCCACTGGTATTCTACCACCCAGTTGGCAAAGTTATTTGAATAACTGTCGTTATAAAATTCCCTCTTGACAACTCGCCATTGGGACTCAATTTTTTGAGTGTGAATGCCATCCTGCCCCACAAACGGATTATCAGGATCGCTATGGTTAACCTTTTTATGGATATAACCATAATCTTTAAGGCAATCATACGCTTTACAATAATCCTTGTGGATTATTGTGCCTGGCAGCACATGCTTCCTTATTAAGGGAATCAACACCTTAAAATAAAAAAAAATAAATAATCTTTTCCTACAAATGTCTATTTTCATGTTTTCAATAATTTTACCTCAGCACTCCTCACGTTTTCTGGCCAAACTTCTAATCGAAGATCCTCTGATCCATCTTCGATCATCCCCAAAACCCAATGGCCATCTACCCTTCGACCTGTAATTTTTTTTAAATATAAATAAAATTGTTATGTTTCTAAATGTGTTTATTCTTCAATACCTTTGTTAAACTTCCGGCGTCCAAACTTGCTCTCATCAATTTGAACCACCTTTCCTTCGCCCCCAATCTTGTCCTCTTCTTCCTGGTTGTCGAGGAAGTGGGCAACTACTACCTCGCGGCAGTAATTAAACCAGTCCGCAATGGTTGTCGAGGAGAAAGTACTTTCTATGGACACAAAATTTTCAATTTGTACCAATTCGTAATTAAATTTCCTCGCGAAACAGTACATCAAATAAAAAATTTCGCCCACGGAAAGCCTGCTCTCCTCAAACTAGGTTTGCAGGTGCCCTTTCCACACCTAGGTTTGCAGGTGCCCTTTCCACACCTGAAAAAACCAATTGCACTGTCGCAAGTGTAAATTGGCATAGGACACCTGTGTAATCTGAAAATAAGTTAGATTAATTTACATTCTAAAATAGTTAAAATTTAATGTTTTACCTGCAATTTTTAAATGTTGGTAATAAACCAAACTCCTCTGCCAGAGAAATTGCATCCTTAACGTCTTTAATGACGACCCAGTTTATCCAAGTTCCTGTAAGTTTAAATAGAATTTAAAATAATATCATGGATAACATTTATTAAGCTTACCATTGCGTTTGAATTTCCAACGTATTTAACCGTCTCTTTGGCGTTGAAATTTCACTTGCACTTTCTTCTCCACGATGAACCGCACTTGTACTTTCCATTTCGAATAGGATTTATAATTAAATGTGCAAAATGCATTGCAGTATATAATAATATTCGGTATTATTAACCGTTTAAAATTTAACCGTTCTTATAATAAATAAACAATTGGGCTATTTACCCATATCTTTGCAAAATATTAAGAGAAACAACAACAACATTCTCGCATTGTTGTTGTTTTCAACCTCGAAGTAAAATTTGACATCTAGCTAAAAAGTACAAATATCATACCTTCATACCAAAAACAAACTCGAGAAATCGGGATCAATAAACTTACCAAAAAAATTTCCCATCTGAAATCTGAAAATTCATTGAAAAAAAACAAAAACATCCCTAAAATATTCATAGTCTATCAACATTAAATATGACACATGCACACAGCATGTGTCAAAAAAAAAATGGAAATGGTGGTTGTTATCGATGATTTTTGTGTGAAAATGAGAAATTTTAATAATTAATTAAAATAGTTTAAACTTATTTCCTCAACCTAAAATTGTGAAATTAAGTGATATTAAGTGATTACCTATTATATAAAAATAAAAATTTGGTGGTCTGTAAAGTAAAGTAGAGCCCCTAGATTTTTTCTTTTGAGTTCTAAGTACTTCCAAGTGTTTTAAACATAACTCTAAAAAACTTTTGTCCGGCCCCCATTATAAAGTTATAGATAAGCTTGAACAAAAAGCTGAATTTGAATTTTTTTATTTTTTTGGAGTTCTATTAACTTCTGAGTAGCACCCCAAGAGTTCTAAAAAGAACTCTAAAAAACTTTTGTTCGATCGCCCCATAAGAAGTTGTAAGCTGAAACAAAGTGCTGGGGGTCAGCCTTACACTTACATTCTTCTAGGGTTCTGAGTAGCTCCCCGGGAGTTCTGAAGAGATGTTTAAAAAAACTTTTTTGTACGACCCATTCATAAAAGTTATAAGCTGAAACAAAAAAGGTACTGGGGCCAACTTCACACGTAAATTTTTTTTGAGTTCTAAGTACTTCCAAGAGCTTTAAACATAACTCTAAAAAACTTTTGTCCGTTCTCCTTAAAAGTTATACCTAAGCTGAAACAAAATGGCCAACTTAACACTTACATTTTTTTGGAGTTCTGAGTAGCATCCCAAGAATTCTTAAAAGAACTCAAAAAAACTTTTCTTCGATCCCCCCATAAAAAGAAAGTTGTAAGCTGAAACAAAATTCTGGGGGCCAACTTCAGACTTATATTTTTTTGATTTTTTGGGAGTTCTGGGTAGCTCCCCAAGAGTTGTGAACAGTTCTTTAAAAAACTTTTTGTCCCACCCCTTCATAAAAAGTTATAGGTACCTAAGCTGAAACAAAATACTGGGGCCAACATCAAACGTAGATTTTTTTTGAGTTCTAAGTACTTCCAAGAATTTTAAACATAACTCTAAAAAACTTTTGTCCGGCCCCATTAAAAAGTTATACCTAAGCTGAAACAAAATGCCCAACTCCACACTTAGATTTTTTATTTTTTTTTGGAATTCTAGGGAGTTCTGAGTAGCACTCCAAAAGTTCTAAAAAGAACTCCAAAAAACTTTTGTTCGATCTCCCTATTTAAAGTTGTAAGCGGAAACAAAATGCTGGGGGCCAACTTCACACTTATTTTTTGTAGAGTTCTGATTTCTGAGTAGCACCACAAGAGTTCTAAAAAGAACTTTACAAAACTTTTGTTCGATCCGCCCATAAAAAGTTGTAGGTACATAATCACAAACAAAAAACTGGGCCAACTTCACACGCAGATTTTTTTTGTTGAGTTCTTAGTACTGCCAAGTGTTTTAAATATATGTTACTCTAAAAAACTTTTGTCCGGCCTCCTCCATCCAGATATAGGTAAGCTGAAAAAAAATTCTGAAGTTGTATTTTTTTTATTTTTTTGGAGTTCTAGGAAGATTTTTTTGGGAGTTCTGAGTAGCTCCCCAAGAGTACTAAACATATCTTTAAAAAACTTTTTGGTCCCACCCCTAAATAAAAAGTTATAAGCAGAGACAAAACACCCCAAGAGTTCTAAAAAGAACTCTAAAAAATCTTGTTCGATCCCCCCATAAAAAGGAAGTTGTAAGCTGAAACAAAAAGCTGGGGGCCAACTTCAGACTCACATATTTTGATTTTGTTTTGGAGTTGTGTGGAGTTCTGATTAGAATTCTGAGAAGCCCCCCAAAAGTTTTAAGTAGAAATCTAAAAACTTTTGTCCGATCCCGCATTAAAAAGCTGAAACAAAATGTTGGGGGCCAAATTCAAACCTAGATTTTTTGATTTGTTTTTGGAATTCTGAGTAGCACCCCCAGAGTTCTAAAAAACTTTTGTTCGATCCCTCCATAAGAAGTTATAAGCTGAAACAAAATGCTGGGGTTCGAATTTACACTTACATTTTTCTGGGGTTCTGAGTAGCTCCCCAAGAGTTCTAAACAGATCTTTAAAAAACTTTTTTGTGCGACCTCTTCATAAAAAGTTGCAAGCTGAAACAAAAAAGGTACTGGGGCCAACTTCGGACCTAAATTTTTTCTTTCGAGTTCTAAGTACTTCCAAGTGTTTTGAACATAACCCTAAAAAACTTTTGTCCGGCCCCCATTATAAAGTTATAGATAAGCTAAAACAAAATGCTGAAGTTAAATTTTTAAATTTTTTTTTGGAGTTCTCTTAAAACTTTTGTTCGATCCCCCTATTTAAAGTTGTAGGCGGAAACAAAATGCTGGGGGCCAACGTCAGACTTATGTTTATTTTTTTGACTTTTTAGGAGTTCTGAGTAGCTCCCCAAGAGTTGTGAACAGTTCTTTAAAAAACTTTTTTGTCCCACCCCTTCATAAAAAGTTGTACCTAAGCTGAAACACAATGTTGGGGGCCAATTTCAGACTTGTGCACAATTCAGACTTATGCTAATTTTTTTGATTTTTTAGGAGTTCTGAGTAGCGAGTAGCTCCCCAAGAGTTCTAAGCAGAACTCTAAAAAGTTTTTTAGTCCAACCCCCATTAAAAACTTTTAAGCTAAAACAAAATGCTGGGGGTTCAACTTTTCAATTACCTTTTTCTGGAGTTCTGAGTAGATCCCCAAAGTTCTGAACAGTTCTTTAAAAAACTTTTTTGTCCCACCCCTTCATAAAAAGATGTTAGCTGAAACAAAATGCCGGGGGTCAGCTTTACACTTACATTCTTCTAGGGTTCTGAGTAGCTCCCCAATAGTTCTGAACAGATCTTTAAAAAACTTTTTTTGCGACCCCTTCATAAGAAGTTGTAAGCTGAAACAAAATGCTGGGGGGTCAGCCTTACACTTGCATTCTTTTAGGGTTCTGAGTAGCTCCCCAAGAGTTCTGAACAGATCTTTAAAAAAAATTTTTGCGACCCCTGCATAAGAAGTTGTAAGCTGAAAGAAAATGCTGGGGGGTCAGCCTTACACTTACATTTTTCTGGGGTTCTGAGTAGCTCCACAAGAATTCTAAGCAGAACTCTAAAAAAACTTGTTTGTCCAACCCCCATTAAAAAGTTTAAGCTAAAACAAAATGCTGGAGGCCAACTTAACACTCCCCAAGAGTTTTAAACATAACTCAAAAACTTTTGTTCGATCCCCCCATAAAAAGAAAGTTGTAAGCTGAAACAAAATGCTGGGGGCCAATTTCAGACCAATATTTTTTTGAGTTCTAAGTAGCTCCAAGAGTTTTAAACATAACTCAAAAACTTTTGTTCGATCCCCCCATAAAAAGAAAGTTATAAGCTGAAACAAAATGCCCAACTTCACACTTCGATTTTTTTGGAGTAAGCTGAAACAAAATGGTGGGGGCCAGCTTTACACTTACATTCTTCTAGGGTTCTGAGTAGCTCCCCAAGAGTTCTGAACAGATCTTTAAAAAACTTTTTTTCCGACCCCTTCATAAAAAAATGTAAGCGGAAACAAAATGGTGGGGGCCAGCTTTACACTTACATTCTTCTAGGGTTCTGAGTAGCTCCCCAAGAGTTCTGAACAGATCTTTAAAAAACTTTTTTTCCGACCCCTTCATATAAAGTTGTAAGCTGAAACAAAAAAGGTACTGGGGCCAACTTCACACTTCGATTTTTTTGAGTTCTAAACAACTCCAAGTTTCAGCTTACAACTTTAAATGGAGGGATCGATAAAAAGTTTTTTCGAGTTCTTTTTAGAACTCTAGGGGTGCTACTCAGAATTCCAAAAAAAATCAAAAAATCCAGGTTTGAATTTGGCCCCCAACATTTTGTTTCAGCTTCAGCTTCTAACTTTTTAATGCGGGATCGGACAAGTTTTTTTAGAGTTCTTTTTAGAACTCTAGGGGTGCTACTCAGAATTCCAATAACAAATCAAAAAATCCAGGTTTGAATTTGGCCCCCAACATTTTGTTTCAGCTAATAACTTTTTAATGGGGGTCGGACAAAAGTTTTTTAGAGTTACCCACATTATGTTTAAAACTCTTGGAACTACTTAGAACTCAAAAAAAAAATCTGCGTGTGAAGTTGGCCCCAATATTTTGTTACAGCTTAGGTACAACTTTTTATGAAGAAGTCGCACAAAAAAGTTTTTTAAATATCTGTTCAGAACTCTTGGGAGCTACTCAGAACCCCAGAAGAATGTTCACACTTACATTCTTCTGGGGTTCTGAGTAGCTGACCCCCGGCATTTTGTTTCAGCTTACAACTTTTTATGAAGGGGTGGGACGAAAAAGTTTTTTTAAAGAACTGTTCAGAACTCTTGGGGATCTACTCAGAACCCCAGAAAAATGTAAGTGAAAAGTTGAACCCGCAGCATTTTGTTTCAGCTTATAACAATTTAATGGGGGTCGGACAAAAGTCTTTTAGAGTTATGTTTAAATTCAAACCTGGATTTTTTGATTTGTTTTTGGAATTCTGAGTAGCACCTCTAGTGTTCAAAAAAGAACTCGAAAAAACTTTTTATCGATCCCTCCATTTAAATGCTGGGGGTTCAACGTTACACTTACATTTTTCTGGGGTTCTGAGTAGCTCCCAAGAGTTCTAAACAGAACTTTAAAAAACCTTTTGTTCGATCCGCCCATAAAAAGTTGTAGGTAATCACAAACAAAAAACTGGTTCAACTTCACACCTAGATTTTTTTTTTGAGTTCTAAGTACCTACTTCCAAGTGTTTTAAACATAACTCTAAAAAACTTTTGTACGGCCCCCATTATAAAGTTATAGGTAAGCTGAAACAAAATGCTAAAGCTGGATTTTTTTATTTTTTTGGAGTTCTAGGAAGTTCTGAGTAGCACCCCAAGTCCCCAAGAGTTCTAAAAAGAACTCTAAAAACTTTTGTTCGATCCCCCCTAAGAAGTTGTAAGCTGAAACAAAATGCTCATCTACGAGCACAAATGTAAAATGTATGGATGCTAAGAAATTTAAGAAAAAGAATTATTTACCATCTACGGGAAATATTATTTAAATTTGAATTAATTTGTATACAATGTATTTCCTCACTTCCTTGCCACTACCCAAATTAAAAGGACGTGTGTTTTGTGAGTTTGGAAATATCTTATTAAAAATAAAAAGAAAAAATGGCGAAATATGTAAAATCTGAAAGGCGAGGAGAAAAATTGTGCTATGAGGGATTTATGTATACAAATCATAGGAGTGATGCTCTCCAAACACGTTGGAGATGCGACAATTATGCTTCATCTAAGTGCCGGGGAAGGGCAGTGACAGGTGGGATGGAGGCTGTTATGACTTCAGACCACAATCACGGTCCTTTCCCAGTAGTCTGTGAAATGGCTGGTCTGATGCAGACGCTGAAACCCCAAGCCACTGCTTCAACGGAGATTCCAAGGACTGTAACTGTAACCTTACGAGCTTTAGAAGGTGTTTCGACACCTTCTTTAGCTCGTATGTCAGCCTTGGAGTCAATGGCTAAAGCAGTGTCGAGGGAACGAAATCGTCAAAATCAGACATTGGCCATTCCTCACAACCGGTCAGATATAGACATCTTCGCTGACCTGTTAGTCAGCAAGACAGCGAATCCGGAAGATTTCCTGCTGGCTGACACAGGCAGGGGGTATGAGAACCGAATTATTATATTCGGTTCAATGTCAGATCGGTTGAGGCTGTCCCTCAGCAGGACTTGCTTACGGAACTTTTAAGGTTTGCCCAGAAATGTTTTACTAGCTCTGGGTAATCCATGGATTCTTCGAGAATCAAGTCCTGCCGTGCATTTACTGCTTGCTTCCCAACAGGGTGCAAATAACCTACACCCGTGCCCTAGACCTTATTCTCCATGCGCAAGGAATGGAAAACATGCAGCCTGGAACATTCCTTATAGATTTCGAGAAGGCAGAGCAGACGCGCTTTGATCGAGGATTCAAGGCTGCTTTTCCATTTTGCGCAGGCGATAAGGAGGAAGGTGTAAGTGTGGGGAATGACGAGCAGAGCAGCGACAGAAACAGATTATTATGCGGCACTTAGAAAATGTATAGCTTTGTGCTTCTGCAGGACTGAGCACATATTGGAGCGATATGAAATGTTAGCAGATGCTTTCATTGAAAGCTTTGGCAATACAGAGCAACACCAAAGTTTTCTTGAGTATTTTGAAAAAAAATACTTGGTAGGACGCCCACGACGAGATCCAATGTTTGCCCATGCAATATGGAACTGCCTGGACTCGACGCTGGAGAATCTTCCACGGACGAACAATAGCGTCGAGTCCTGGCCCATGGCAGGCATCGGTCGGGTGCCACCGCCCAAATATTTTCAAACTACTCATTGCCCTCCTATTAGAACATGTTCGAGTTCATGCTCTGTTTGAAAAGATCAACTCTGGGGTAACGTTAGCACTTTACTCTAGGGTTGAATATAGGAGGGCAAATGAAAGGCTACTAAATGTCATCGGCCAATATGATGCTAAAAGTCCGCAGTAATTGCTCCGGAGTACTTGCTCGCATGCTCCAACATGTTGAAGAGTGAAAAAAAAAATTATAAAACAACAAAATATTTAAAAAAATCAAAAAAAAAAAAATTTTTTAAATCAAAATTAAAGAAAAAAAAATGTAAGTTAAGTTCAATGGTATAAGAAAAATAAAATGAAAACACAAAAATAAATTTTTTTTAATTCAAAAAACAAAAAAAAAATTAAAAAAATCAAAGAAAAAAATATGTAAGTTAAGTTCAATAGTAGAAGAAAAAAAAAATGAAAAAAACAAAAAAAAAATAAAAAATTAAAATCAATGGTAATATAAGTTTAAACATTGATATAAAAAAAAACAAGTTTTATTTAGTTTTGAAATTGAAATGAAAACAAGCCTTAGTTTTTTTTTTGCATTAAAGTAATAATCTTTTTCACTTTACCAATGTCTCAAAATTAACAATAAAAATTGTCAATGATTGGTATAACTGACACCTTATACTTTCAAACTACAGTACATTCTCGATTATCGCAATTAATTACAAAATTAAAACAAGGGTGGCTGCAAGACCGAGGTTGTTGCAACAATCGAGTAAATATTTGTTAAAGGCGCAATTTGAGAAGCAAAGCGAAAATCAGAAAACCAGCACAATAACACATAAATATTAAAAAACAAAACAAAAATAAATTAATTCATTAAGATATAAGTACATAGATACATACAAAATGTTTAGTTCTCTATATAGCTATACATAATTATTTTCTTTGGAAAAAAATTGACATTTTTAAAAACCGCCATTTCTCGCAGTTTTTTTTAGTAACACCCATTTTTTTTTCAAAACACAAGTCGCCTATCACTGGACAAAAATCATTAAACCAACAAGGAAAACATACATTGTATAGATACATATACATTCATACAACTCCATCGCACCATCACTCAAAAGTAGCGGTAAAACAACTGCCGAGACAAAATGTAACGCAACAGACAAAAAAAACAGCAACAAAAAACAAAAGTTGCAAAAGTCAATTTTTTTACGACCACTGCGTCAAATTCAACTGTTGCCAAAATCGACGAGTTGCGTTATTCGATACTGTACATACTTCCGAAACCCAAATGACCATATTTATAAACTTTTTCTAGCCTTATGCAGTTGTCAAACTTTTGAAAATATGTTTAAAAAAACTAGACTAATCTTGATTAAAGTGATTTTATTAAATAAAGCCCATTTCCACCAATTTGAAAATAGTTAGAAAATTGCTAAATAGACAAAAATGGATTTTCATAAAATAAACTTCAATCAATTACTTATAACTCCAAACATTTAACGGATTTTTTTTTTGAAAATAGAAAAAATTAAACAAATACTAGTACATTAGTTTTGTTGCCATTCAAATAATTTGAAAAAAATATAGCAAGCAGTAAGTAATAGTATATAAATTTTATAAATTAAATTAATAAAAGAGAAGGGCAACAGAAATAATGTGAAGTTATTGTTTTTTTTTAAAGCCAAAACAACATTCTTTTATTTATTTTCTAGTTCAAGTTCTTTAAGCAGATAATTTTGGAAAAATAGAAGCTGAAAAAAAGTTAATTTATTTTGTTGAAACCATTTTTTTTTCAAAATAATATGTACGTCATTAAGTTCCATTTTTATATTCAATACATAATGCTTTTATCAATTTTTTACCGATCACTAAAACGATAGTTTTTTGGAATTACAATTTCAAAGATAAAAGTAAATAAACATTTAAGTATTTATTTAAGTAACTTAGTAATAAAAAGAAAAACTTAAAAGACAAGGACCCCGGCGGGTTTCCGGGTTGAGAGCCCAAAACTCATGAACTTGACTACCTAGAGATATGATGATTTCGGAGAATGAACAAAAGTTTTGTTCGGCTTTCATACAACGTAATAGTTCAGAAAGTGTTGAATGACAACTTTCAATTTGACCATTCACAGAACTTACGTATGGAGGGGCTTTAAACATTTTAATGTTGAAAAAATTCTCAACCATGAATAGAATGGAATTTGAGCTTAATGATTTCTCATTATCAACCACAATCCATTCTGGGACACCGAAAGATAATATGAGCTCTCTTAAGGGTGGGTGTACCTCAGAAGCAAACTCAGAACTCATGTAAATACATTTGAATGTATTAGTAGAAGAATGATTCTCTTCTATAAGCTAACTTCTCTCTTGTGCAATACTTTTCTCAGAGCCAGATAATGCCAGCCAGAAACAATATAATAAACTTGAAGACTAAAGCTATTTTACAGTTTGTATTTGCATCGTCAACAGGTCCAGCCAGATACTGGCTTACGCAGACGACATTGACATCATCGGAAGGACCGAACAAGCTGTACACGATTCCTTCATCCAGATCGAGCAGGCGGCACAGAATCTGGGGCTGCACATTAGTGAAGGAAAAACAAAGTACATGGTGGCGTCGAAAGCGAGAAGAACAGTTGGTCAAACAATCAAGGTAGGGGAGCACGAATTTGAAGTGGTGCAATCCTTCAAATGCCTTGGGTCAACAGTAGCAGCTGATAATAATTTAGAAGAAGAAATACGCGGGCGGCTGCTCAATTCCAACAGAGCCTACTATAGTCTGTCAAAGCTCTTCAAATCCAAAAATCTTACCATAACTTCAAAATCAAAACTGCTGCTGTACAGGACCATGGTCCTGCCAGTACTCACGTATGGATCCGAGACTTAGGTGCTTAGCAAAAGACACTCCGACCTCTTAGCCGCGTTCGAGAGAAAAGTCTTAAGGAGAATTGTTGGCCCCATATGTGAGGAAGCAGACATAGTGACAAAAATTAAGCTCGGTAGACTCCGGTGGGCAGGGCACCTAGCTCGCATGAGTGAAGAGGAACCTGCTCGGAAAGTCTTTTGTGGTACATTCTATGGTAGACGGCAGCGTGGTAGACCATGCTTGCGCTGGAGAGATGGCGTAGACCAGGACGCCCGAAGCCTTGGGGTGCGCAACTGGATGGCGTTGGCTCAAGACCGGGATAGGTGGAGAGACTTGTCGAAGGAGGCCAGGACCGGACCCCGGTTGTCGAGCCGATGATGATGATTTGCAGTTTGACTAAAAATATGCAATCTTTTTCACATCATTTTTGTCAGGAAAAATTTCCCTTGGCATTCTATTAAAATGTTAAATTCATTTAGGAATACGACACAAAACTCAATTTACAAATTTTTTTTCGTGTTTCATAGGAATCCCAATTGTTTTTGAACGTTTAACCAAAATATTTCCATTCCTCATTCCTCAAAAATATTTTTAGACACTAGGCACGTTTTAGACATTGCTTTTTGATATGACATAAATTTTGTTTCGATAAAATTATATTTTTTGACAGTACATTCTCTTTCTTAGCTTATTTGAAATTTAGGGAGTGCTACCTTTCAATCAACGTATTGCATGGAAGGAAAACCCAATTTTATCCTTAAACGCGATTGGCGGCTAAACTGCGCGTCCTAGACCTAGACCCCCCATAGATTGCACATTTTTTGTCGGTCTTTCCGATTTCATTCATAAAATTTAATAAAACTACGTGACATCAATAATAACTCACTTCAATAACAATTTTTAAACAGATGATGAATATCCTTTCAGTCCGACATTTGCTTCCCAAAAAATCCCTTGCATAAATTTGCATACCATTTCAAAAATAATTTAAATTAACGACAATAATGATTCAACGACACCAAATACGCAAACCACTAGTTTCAGTTTCTAAATATGTATTTTCTTTCGTTGTGGGATGAGTTTTACTTCCAGGACCAGTTGTCCTGGGATGAGTTGAGGCTTGGGCATTGTATAGGGCTTGGGAACAGTTGTCGGGGATAGGTTGTACCTTTGTATATATAAATTATAGTACTATCATGGCGAGTTTTCTTTAGGGTTGCGCGGACCCTTGTGGTGGCGCTGAAAAATTTGAGGTGTAAAATTCGATTTGGGGAGTCTTCAAGCGTCGAAAATTGGTGGTAGGGGCAAGAGGAGACTATTTTTTGGATTATTGCATCAAAAAAATATCAATAAATATCATTTAAAACCTCCATAAGCTCTCCGCAAAAAAAAAAAGAGTAAGGGTTACGCAGACACTTTAGATGTCGCCCCATTCCACTTCCACCATGATAGTACTATAGTTTTCATATACAAAGGTTGTACTGGTATCAGTTGTCTTGGGATAAGCTGCGTTGACACCTTCTGAACAGTTCCTTAAAACACTTTTTTGTACCACCCCTTCATAAGAAGTTGTAAGCTGAAATAAAATGCTGGGGGGTCAGCTTTACACTTACATTTTTCTGGGGTTCTGAGTAGCTCCCCAAGAGTTGTAAGCAGAACTCTAAAAACTTTTTTGTCCGACCCCCATTACAAAGTCTTAAGTTGAAACAAAATGCTGGCGGGCCAACTTCACACTCCCCAAGAATTTTAAACATAGGTAACTCAAAAAGTTTTGTTCGATCCCCCCTAAAAAGAAAGTTGTAAGCTGAAACATAATGCTGGGGGCCAACTTCAGACTTATATTTTTTTGATTTTTTAGGAGTTCTGAGTAGCTCCCCAAAAGTTCTGAACAGATCTTTAAAAAACTTTTTTGTGCGACCCCTTCATAAAAATTTGAAAGCTGAAAAAAATACCGATGCCAACTTCACACGTTGATTTTTTTTAGTTCTAAGTAGCTCCAAGTGTTTTAAACATAACTCTTAAAAACTTTTGTCAAGCCTCCATTATAAAGTTATAGGTAAGCTGAAACAAAATGCTGAAGTTGGATTTTTTTGGAGTTCTAGGAAGTTTTTTTTTGGGAGTTCTGAGTAGCTTCCCAAGAGTTGTGAACAGTTCTTTAAAAAACTTTTTTGTCCCACCCCAAAATAAAAAGTTGTAAGCTGAAAAAAAAGCTGACGGCTAACTTCAGACTTACATATTTTGATTTTGTTTTGGAGTTGTGTGGAGTTCTGATTAGAATTCTGAGAAGCCCCCCAAAAGTTTTAAGTAGAAATCTAAAAAACTTTTGTCCGATCCCGCATTAAAAAGCTGAAACAAAATGTTGGGGGCCAAATTCAAACCTGGATTTTTTGATTTGTTTTTGGAATTCTGAGTAGCACCCCTAGAGTTCTAAAAAGATATCTAAAAAACTTTTGTTCGATCCGTCCATAAGAAGTTGTAAGCTGAAACAAAATGCTGGGGGTTCGACTTTACACTTACATTTTTCTGGTGTTCTGATTAGCTCCCCAAGAATTCTAAGCAGAACTCTAAAAAACTTGTTTGTCCAACCCCATTTAAAAAGTTTAAGCTGAAACAAAATGCTGGGGGTCAGCTTTAGACTTACATTCTTCTAGGGTTCTGAGTAGCTCCCCAAGAGTTTTGAACAGATCTTTTTATGCGACCCCTTTATAAAAAGTTGTAAGCTGAAACAAAAAAGGTACTGGGGCCAACTTCACACTTCGATTTTTTTGGAGTAAGCGGAAACAAAATGCTGGAGTCAGCTTTACACTTACATTCTTCTGGGGTTCTGAGTAGCTCCCCAAGAGTTCTGAACAGTTCTTTAAAAAACTTTTTTGTCCCACCCGTTCATAAAAAGCTTTACACTTACATTCTTCTTGGGTTCTGTGTAGCTCCCAAGAGTTCTGAACAGTTCTTTGAAATACTTTTTTGTCCCACCCCTTCATAAAAAGTTGTAATCACAAACAAAATACTGGGGCCAACTTCACACGCAGATTTTTTTTTTGAGTTCTAAGTAGCTCCAAGAGTTTTAAACATAACTCTAAAAAAATGTTGTCCCACCCCCATTACAAAGTCTTAAGCTAAACAAAATGCCCAACTTCACACTTCGATTTTTTTGGAGTTCTGAGTAGCACCCCAAGAATTCTTAAAAGAACTCTAAACATTTTTTGTTCGATCCCCCACTTAAAAGGAAAGTTTTAATCTGAAACAAAATAATGGGGGCTAACTGCACACTCCCCAAGAGTTTTAAACATATAACTCAAAAACTTTTGTTCGAACCCCCCATAAAAAGAAAGTTGTAAGCTGAAACAAATTGCTGGGGTCAACTTCACACATATTTTTTGTAGAGTTCTGATTTCTGAGTAGCTCCCCAAGAGTTCTTAACAGAACTCTAAAAAAAACTTTTTTGTCACACCTACCCAATAAAAAGTTAAAACAAAATGTTGGGGGCCAAATGCAAACCTGGATTTTTTGATTTATTTTTGGAATTCTGAGTAGCACATCCAGAGTTCTAAAAAGAACTCTAAAAAACTTTTGTTCGATCCCCCCATAAGAAGTTGTAAGCTGAAACAAAATGCTGGGGGTTTGACTTTACACTTACATTTTTCTGGGGTGTGAGTAGCTCCCCAAGATGTTCGATCCGCTCATCGTTTGTTTTTTGTTTTGTTGTTTATATTTGTACATAGGTATACATTTACATGATGACATCTTTGGGAAAAAATCCTATCTAAAGCCTATCCTAAAAACAGCGATAAAGCCATTTGCAAAATATGTAAAAAAGCTTGGTCTCTTGGAAGTGTTTTACCAAAAATTCAGACCACAACAAATATTGAGAACCAGCCAACATTTAAATGTATGGAAACTTATTCGAAAATTAATGAACAAACAAAACAGGAAAAACAAACTATGAAAAAAAAAACTGAGAGCGAGAGGTCAAACTTAAACCCTTCACAAGACAAAAATGTACTGAAACAATCCACATTTTATGAAATGGTTGAAAAGAAAAAAGCTGCGCTGTACCCTGATGATCATGCGATATCCCTAAGAATCGATAAAAATATAATGGATCTCATTATCGTCGACGTATAACTTGGTTGAAGGAGACGCATTTTAAAGGCTCAACTTAGCTGACCCTGACACTCCATTTAGACACAGAAAAAAGTCTTAGAATACTTCAGAACAACTTTAATGCCAGCGACGTATTTAAAGGTAAAAGAAAAAGTCATACTTCTCTTGCAAAAGGCTGAATGGGTCAGCCTTACTACAGACATATGGAGTAATCCTGCGAAGACTTGTTCTGTGCTGAGTTGCACAGCTCATTTCATTCAAGCAACGAAAAGACAAAAAGTTATATTGGCAGCAAGTAGTGCACTTGAAGACAATCATACTGGAAAGCATATTTCAGAAACGCTAATCAATATAATTGCTGAATTCCGATTGACCAACAAAGTTCACATGGTTATACGCCACAGTGCTTATTTGAAGATCAAATTCTTTAAAATTGAACGAGAAAAGTAGAAGCTATGAAATAATAAAGTCTGTTTTTTGACCAACGATGATGATAATTAAATTTGTCAACGATTGTTCAAAATTTGTAAAAAAAAAAAAAAAAAGAACAAGTGATGCCTTGGTCAATGAATTTGTCTTTTTACTGTCCGTTTAATTTTCCTAACAATTATTTATATTAATAAATTTAAAGAAGGGTTGCTTTACTTATATGTTCGTTTGGCAATTTCCTCTTAAACTTAATTATAAATATAAATTTTCTTCAAAATGACAAGGATGATTTCATCAAATTGTATTTGTTTAACATATAAGACTATTAAACAATTTCAATTTGATTTACCCTTTTTATTGTACCAATGTTGCTTGCTGAATTCCGGAAATTTTAAGAGACCTTCTGAGCATTTGGCTCGCCTTTTATATGTATCCTCGCACACGTTTTCCCGCAGTTTAATGATTTAATAATGCTGAATCATACATGATAAATAATATAATATGTAGGGTAATCTACACTAAAGTATTACTTACTTTATCATTCTTTCTTATCATTTTATTAATTTCCTTGCAATAAAATCATTAAAGAAATTTTCGTGGTGAATAAAATTCACCAAATTTATCTTTGAACACAATTTTTTGGCAGCACCTTTTGTCCTACCATTTTGTATTTTCGTCCACCTTTTGAGAGTAGCATATTTTCTATCCCTCTCATCTTCCCTTTCTTTCTTACTCATTGGCTTTATAATAAATTTAAATATTTGGCAATAATTTATAAAATAATAAATTTATTAATAATTTATTGTTAAATTCTTTTTCCCCACAAAAATATCTCCATATTGAAGGTATCTCGCTGGTTCTGTCGATGAAGTTGACATGTTAATTTGAGTTGAAAGTTTCGCGCATGTCAAGAAGTGATGTTGGTGACAAAAAAACTTATTGTTTATTGTTAGTAATTGGTTAAGTTTTTTTTGTGCCTTTTAAATTAATTTATGTTTTATAATCTATTAGATTATAATAATATCTACTTGTGCGGGTTTGTGAAGTTAAAGTGTACTTTTTATTAACAAAATTAGAGTTCCTTTGAGGTTATATAAAACAACCTTTTTTGTGTTTAAAATATGTATTTTGTATTTACATATATGTAAATATATATATCTAAATTGTTTGTTTTTTGTATTAAATTGTTACAAACAATGTAAATTTAATGGTAAAAGGAACCGGGAATGTATAAAACCAACATTCGACAAAGGTTTATATTGTTCCTGTAGTGAGTCAAATGTGTCTTGTTGTAATTTGTGTTAATTTTAATTAAATTACATTATTGCGGGACTAATACCTACTTTTTCTGTTTTATTCTTCCCTATTTACAGATCTTGCAGTACCAAATGGCTAAGGAATAGTTACATTAATTATTCCTTGTCCACCGGAGTACCTACCCAGTTGGTGATACAATTTTTTTTTTTGTTTGTATTCAACTTGGAACTATGTCTTACATTATAGGGTAAGTTGCATGCATATTTTACAACTGATGCATTTATTAACTTTATAAACATCTTTTTCCATTTCATGTTTATGGGCTGATTGGGCTGACTGGAGTTCCTGATTTTAAAAATAAGATATGTATATGTACAATAAGTAGCATTAATTATATAATCTTATATATAAGACTTTTAATGTAGATATTGTTAATCATTTCTTTTTTAATTCAGTTTTTTTATTATTAAATAATTAATACACAAAATTTGTTGTTATTTTTATGTATGTTGGTTCAACAAAGTCATTGTCTTAAACAGAAAATTTAGTATATTCTATGTTAATTTGTTTTTTTTTTTATTAAATAAAGAAATATGAAAACAATTTCGTATGAAAAAATAACTGACTTGTTATTATTATATATTTCATAGCTTCTACATTTCTCGTTCAATTTTAACGAATTTGGTCTTCAAATTTTAGTTATAAAATATATTTTATTTGAGCCAAAAAAATATTTTTTCTCTTTTTTTTCTATCCACACGGTTCAATTAAAAATGATAAATTTTCAAAAAAGCTCGAAAAAATCGATTTTTATAATCTATGATCGCTTGTATCGTAATGAATTCGCATCCGATCATAACAAACCGTATACTGTTGGAAAGCAAAAAGTGTTATCTTTCCAAAAATATTTACTATTATGTAAATTACAAAGATAAGTTAAGAGATATAAGCCAGTGGTCGAAAAATAGACCAAAAAAACCTTTGTTTTCGTTTTCAGCTACCCCAAATTAGTAAAAAAAAGTTGTTTGTTTTTAGGTAGCATCGGTGACCCAATATTTTGTAAACTAGTGTTATCTAAGGGCCGTAGCTATAAAATTTTTGTCTGCACCACCCACTACTGTTCCTAGTGAACAACTGTTCAGTTCTGCCGGACAGATATATGCGGACAGAAGATCAAATTTGAGTGGTGAAAATGTTGACAAACTTTTCTTAGCATACAACATTAGACTCTTTGATTTTAATTAATAATGTGTTGAATTAATATTACTAAAAATTATTACTAAAAATGAATTATTTATTTATTTTTTCTTTATAATTACCTACTTATTAGTTATTTTTATTTTATTTGTCTTATATTTTTTAAGCAATAAATTTTAATAAAAATAATATTTTTATCCAATTGGAAAAGAGAATTCTTGACTTTTTTCAACCTTAGGCTTCGGCCGAAGATTTTCTTTCAGCCTAATAATTCGGCTTCGGCTGAAAATCGACCTTCGGTCGGATACTAGTTGTAGGTAATCACAAACAAAAAACTGGGTCAACTCCACACGTAGATGTTTTTTTTTGAGTTCTAAGTACTTCCAAGTCTTTTAAACATAACTCTAAACAACTTTTGTCCGGTCCCTATTAAAAAGTTACATAAAAGCTGAAACAAAATGCTGAAGTTGGATTTTTTTGGAGTTCTAGTAAGTTCTGAGTAGCACCCCAAGAGTTCTAAAAAGAACTCTAAAAACTTTTGTTCGATCCCCCCATAAGAAGTTGTAAGCTGAAACAAAATGCTGGAGGTCAGCTTTACACTTACATTCTTCTGGGGTTCTGAGTAGCTCCCCAAGAATTCTAAGCAGAACTCTAAAAAAACTTTTTTTTCCAACCCCCATTAAAGTCTTAATTTGGAACAAAACGCTGGGGGGTCAGCTTTACACTTATTCCCCAAGAGTTCTAAACAGAACTCTAAAAAAAATTTCTTTTCCGACCAATAAATGCTGGGGGCCAACTTCACACTTATTTTTTGAATAGTTCTGACTTCTGAGTAGCTCCACAAGGTAGGTATGGCCTAAACAGTTATTTTTGAGTAACTGTTATAACTGTTCCACTTATTTTATAGTAAGAGTTGTTCTTGTCAGTGGTAAACGGTTACTTTGATTATTTGAATGAAAAAAAATTTCACACGATAGCAAAATGTTTCCGTTTTCAAACTCTGTTTTGAGGTAAGTAAAAAACGTACTTTGATTCGTTAAATTTGTGGAATAACCTTGCTTCAAGAAAAGACAAGGGAAAGAAAATATTTTGTTATTCTTTTAAAATTGAATTTTATATAAATACAATTTTTGCAACAAATTTCAGATTTCAAATATTATTCGTTTCTTTCGTATATTCACTTTTCCACACGAAATCCGAATCAAGATTTGATCTGGTTGGAAAATCAGGGTTATATGTTTCAATTCAATAGAAAAACTTTGGTTTTTAGGTTTGGTCCACAAACTATTTAAGTTATTAAAAAAATAAATAAATTATTCTTACAAAAAAAAACAAGCAAACAATTAAAAATTTCAATTCTTAACAAAATCACGAAAAAATTAGGTAAAACAATTTAAAATTAATTTTGCAACAAAAAATAAATATTGATTAAAAAAAAAGATTAAAAATGTTAAAAACATTATGAAAAAAAATTATAAAATAATTTTTCAAACTATACAGTAACATACATTAAAAACAAACAAGTTTAAAACTCATTTTTAAACACAAAAAAAATGTTGATTAAAAAAAAGTTAAAAAGCCTAAAAAACAGTTAAAAATAGACACAAGGTACCGAAGATGCCTGGGGAAATAATCTTTCCTTAGCTAATTTGCTGAGGTAGGGAAAGTTTTATTTGTTTTCCTGCCACCATCTCAAATAATTTTCTTTTCTTTTTATGACGATTTCATTTAAGTATCGGTCAACTTCCACAATGGCCTTAGACTAGCTGTCCAGTTGGTTGTGTTTGGGCGACTCGCGACTGCTCTTTGGAAGGCTCCCCAAATGGACACCTCAGCTTCTTCATCGATTAAGTTTTCTGGTTGAACGGTGTTTTGATTTGCTGTTGCATCTCGTTCTAGATTGATAATGTTGCAAAAGAGATCTATTGCATTTCTTTTGGTCAAGTCTGCAGCATTAGAGTCAAGAAAGCGTACCAGTTTGAATCTCGGATCGAGAAATCTTATCAAACATCGGTCTGATTTTTTATAATTTCTAAAACTTTTCGGTTATAAGGATGGTGCTCTTTTCTTTTTAACCACATCACAAAGACCATTTGTGACGGTGATTATAAAAGAAGCTGTGGGATAATTCTCACCGCTAATGAGTTTCGTTGAAGGTTGAAGGGTTTGAAGGTCACGCGTGAATATTTTCAAAAACTTGTCATCGATGTTTTTTTTTGTTGAGCTAGTTTTCCTTCTAGGGGTGTAAACCGTCATTCTATGTTGATTTTATTTTTGTGTTACTATTGACATTGAGGAAGAAGTTGCAGGTAGATTGGTTGAACTGTTGACGTTAACAGTAGAAGGCTGAGGTGATGTTATTGATTGAAGTTCTGGGTCTTGACTTGTATGAGGATTAAGGGATGAGGATGACTGTGACAAAGAAAAAGCTTGATCTGAACGTTGAGGTGGATTTTCTTGCGATTTTGAATAAGGAGACATGTCTATTTTAACTGTTGGGTGGCATCAACAATAATGCTTTTTTAAATTTGAATTTGTCGATTTTAACGAAATTCTTTTTTACGAATACTGCAAACAGCTAAAAATTTATGGTTGTCCAATGGACTAAAAAATTCCATGTGAAACTTATTCTGGGGTTGGTCGTGACGCGATGGTTTGCGTGTTCGCCTGTCAACCTCATGGTCACAGGTTCGATCCCTGCCGTAGTCTGTCATGTTTTTATTCCATTATAATCTCTGTGAATTGTCATTACATGTTGTTTAGGCATAACACTAACAACATGTGATTGAGTAAATACTTGTACATATGCCCAACAAATATGACAGCGAACAAAATAATGTGAATTATAAAGGGAAAAATTAATGAAATCGTTGACTCAAAGATCGTTGTAAGATATAAGAAAATATATTTTCTACATGGTGGTTCTTAAAAATGTCAACAAAAAGAATTTTATTTTGTTGTTCCTTGGGCGATTTCAATAAAATTGACATTATAAGTTTTCCGTAAGTAAGTAGGTAGGTATGTAATTACTTTTCAAAAGTAAAATATAAAGGGGTTGAATATCACAACTACCTCTAATATAACAAAGTGCACATCTACAAAAAGAATTTTCAAATTCGAATATTTATCCGTGAAACGTGAAAGTAAACTCAATCCGCGTAGCGGAAACAGTCCGACAAACAGCCCCGAAACCTTATCAATGCTCCACCATGATTTTTAAGTATGAGGTGCATTTTTTGGTCTTGAATTCGCATTCTTCAATAACATAATTCTAGGTCTAGAGATCAATTCCAAAGTTTTTATCGAGATTCAACATTATTTGAGTAAAATTTTGGAAAAAAGAAATACCTGCATGTACATATACGATTTAAATGGCTTAGAGGCTTGGTGAAATAAAAAGCCAAAATTCATACATAATTGACATTCCTGCACTAATTTTGCAACCGATTTTCAAATTTAAAATTTAATAAATTTTTGGCCAGTTATGTTGGTATATAAAACATTTCTATACTTTAACAATACAAAATTGCTGTGCACAGCTAGGAATCGAACTCTAGACCCCTCAAGCTGTAATCTAGCATCCTTATTAAGAGGTAAAGAGTTCGAAACCTGGCTTTGTTAAGCAATAAAAACTTTTTTTTGCTCTATTTTTTTTATCTCACTACCAACTAAAAGAACTCAAAAATTTAAATTTAAATTTAATTCCCCTTCATTTGGATGTACCACAAAAGAAGTAGGGCGTTTACTTGGGTTAGTTTTCATTATAGGTATAAGCAACAAGAAATGCGCGCCTAATCTTTTAGTGCCTTTTTAATTTTTTGATTTGCAATCCAAAAAGGGTAGTTTCACAAGAAACTAACGGGAACAAAACTCTGTGTTTGAAAATACTGTATGGTCAAAATTCTGTTTGGTTAATATTCTGTAGTTCAAAATCTTGCGATTCAAAATACTGTACGTACAGAATACTGTATGTACAGAATACTGTATGTACAGAATACTTTATGTACAGAATACTGTATGTACAGAATACTGTAAGTACAGAATACTGTATGTACAGAATACTGTGTGATCAAAGTCCCCTATCTCTTAATACTGTATCTCATAATACTGCAGCTCAAAATGCTGCATGAGCAAAATACTGTATCTGAAAAAAATATTTGCGCATAATTATCGTTCTTAAACTTCCATTCTAAAAGAAACAAAAAGCTGAATTTTGTGCAATTGTGTATGCATTGTTGATTAGGATCAAAACAATTCATGTAATATTGTGAAAGAGATACAAACAATTAAACGAACAAAATGAGAAAAAGGAAATAAGAACAAGAAAGCATTTATTAACTTCCCATAGGGAGTTATTAACTTCCCATAGGGAGTTATTAACTTCCCATAGGGAGTTATTAACTTCCCATAGGGAGTTATTAACTTCCCATAGGGAGTTATTAACTTCCCATAGGGAGTTATTGTAATCGGTCCGATTTGTCAAATTGAAATTTTTGACATTTCTCGACGTTTCAAGGTCCCTAGAGCCTATATCAATCATTTTTAGAGAGATGTCTGTGTGTGCGTGTGTACGTACGTTCGTACGTTCTGGTAGCATTTCTCGTCGTCGATATCTCAAGAACGAGTAGCGATATCGACTTGAAATAAATTTTGTTTTACACATAATAACTTCGAAAGAAGATGAAAGGGCGTTTATTAATATTCAATCAGTTGTTTTTTTACTATAGTAGTTTCAAAAAGAAGTGAAAATTTTGGTTGGGCTCAAATATCTCACGAACAAATAATGCTATTGACTTGAAATAAATTTTATTCGACACATTATGACGTCATAAAAATTTGATACGAATTTGGGAAAAAATCAATATACCATTATTTTTTAAAATCAAAAAAACTAAAAAAAAAATTTTATAACTCGAACATCCTTAGATGTTAAAACGATATTAATTTTAAAATAATTTTATTTTATGAAAAATTTTGTTTTTGACTACTGGTGAAAATTTCAAAAAAATTAAATGGACAGTTTTTTAACAAAAAATTAAAAACTACAAAAAATTCTACCAAAAATTGGTATAAATTGTCTTTCGACTCAAATTTCTCAAAAACGGGTAACGATATTGACTTCTTGTATGTTTTATTTTCTACATAGGTTAGGTTAGGTTGATTGGGCTGACAGTTGATTTTGTTACCGTCACACTTAGATCAATGTAGATCCATTGTGATACCCTGAAGTGTTATAACTTCTTGAAGTGTTAACCTATGAATCCGATGGTTCGTCTAGGCATTTGGAGGTCTTGACGAAGTTCAGTAAGCTCTTGCTAGAGAGTTCTGATGGTTCTTCTAATTCGTTGAAGAAGTAGTTGCCTAGGGTTTTTTTCCTAGTTTGGCAGAGTGATGGACAATGACAAAGAAAGTGAGCAGTGTCTTCATGCTCGTCTTCGTCGCCACAACCTCTACAGAGATCGTCGGTATTAAGCCCCATTTTCTTTTTATGGTAGCCAAGTAGGTTTTGTCCCGTTAATATGCCTATAAGGGATCTTAAGGAAGGTTTATTAAGAATTAAAATTCTTTCAGACCTTCTCTTATCGTATCTAGGCCATAGTTTCTAGGAGGTTCCATCTATCGTTGGATTTTTGAATGATTGTGTTACCGACGTTTTTCTTCAGTTCACATAGTGGGATTCCTATGTTGTGGTCTATGAGGGAAGGTTCAAGTAAAGAGCCTTCCCTTGCCAGCTCATCTGCTTTTTCGTTTCCTGGCACACCACTATGGCCGGGAACCCAGCAGAGTCTTACATTATGCTGTATACCAAGAACCTTTAGCTCTTCGCGACAGCAAGAAACAAGCCTTGACTTGATTTGAGTGGCAGACAGAGCTTTTATTGCTGCCTGGCTGTCAATGAAAAAGGTGATGTCCGCGTGTGATATGGCCATCATTGATATATGCCTCGCAGCGTTTTTCACTGCCAAGATCTCAGCTTGGAAGACGCTGCTATGGTCGGGGAGCCTGAATGAATTGGCAAGTTTCAGGTTTTCTGAGTAGAATCCTGCTCCTACTCTACTGTCCATTTTTGAGCCATCAGTGAAGATGGTAAAAGTCGACTCATAGGTACATTGTTTTCCCAATCTATTCTATTGGGGAATCTAGTACTAAAAGATTTGTTAAAATCTAAGTAAGGGGTCATATAATCAGTCAAAATATTGTTGCCTACGTATTTCGTTAGAATGGCAGCATGGCCACTTGGATTAGTTTTCCAGATGCTGGTTTGACTAAGCCGAATGGCGCTGTTTGCTGCTGATTCTTGTACAAATAGATCTAGGGGTGGGAGATTGAGGATTGCTTCCAAACCCGCAGTAGGGGTGGTCCTCATCACACCAGTTGTGCTGATGCAAGCCATTCTTTGTAGCTTGGTAAGGGTTTTTAAATTCGTGGATTTCTCCAGGGCTTTCCACCAAACCAGGCTGCCATAGGTCAGAATAGGCCTGACAATGGCGGTGTACATCCACATGATTATTTTAGGATTAGGTCCCCAGTTTCTGCCTAGAATCCTGTTACATGAGTAGAGTGCAAACATGGCTTTTTTGTGCCTTTCTTGTATATTTAGGCCCCAGTTGAGTTTTTTGTCTAAGATTACACCGAGGTATCTTGCTCGGTCGGAAATCTTAAGTGGGGTATCATCAATTTGTGGTAAATCGAACGGAGGTATTTTCCTTCTGTTTGTAAAAAGTACTAACTCTGTTTTAAGGGGATTTACCTTAAGACCACATTTTTTGGCCCAGTTACTGACAATGGATAGTGCATTATGTAGTTGCTCGCTGATAGTGGTAGGATATTTTCCCGTTGCCAAAAGTGCTAGGTCATCGGCATAGGCTACCACTGTTATGCCGTTATGTCTTAGTTTTATAAGGATCTCGTTCATTACCAAGATCCAGAGAAGAGGTGATAGAATTCCACCTTGCGGTCTACCTCTAGATGCGTGCATCTTTATCTGTGCGTTACCAAGTTCACTATGTATCTGTCTGTTCAACAACATACACATGATCCATTTGATAACTGTTGCTTCTACCTTGAGATCACAAAGTGCTTTTTCAATTGCACTATTGTGAACGTTGTTAAAGGCTCCTTCGATGTCTAGGAAAGCCGCAAGAGTGTATTCTTTAACCTCAAGCGATTTTTCTATCGTACTAACAACACAGTGCAGTGCGGTTTCTGCCTTTTGTGTAGGCATGTTGAAAGGGTGATATGACCTCCGGTTTTAATTTACTTCGGATATGAATATCAATTAGCCTTTCAAGTGTTTTGAGCATAAAGGAGGTGAGACTACATAACATAATTGTTAGCAACTGATAAAATTTTGACAAATATTGAATGGAAAAAACTTTTAACAAAAACTCAAAAACTGTTAAAAATTCTAAAGAAAAGTAGTTACAATTGTATTTCAGCTCGAATATCCTTAGAACGAACAACTTGTGCCTTCTATAATATTTTATTTTATACATAGTAAAAATTTGTATGAAAGGTTAAATTTTGAGGAATATCTAATTGATAGTTTTTGACTAAAAATAAAAAAAAAAATAAACTAAAAAGTGGTAAAATTGGTTTTTCGACTCGAATATCTTGAGAACGAGCAATGATATTGACTTTGCCATTAGGTATTTAATTTTATACATAATAAAATTTTTAACAGCGGGTATATATTTGACATATAATTAACTGATATTTTAAACAAAAATTTAAATAGAACTAAGAAAATTCCACATTCGTTAAAAAAACGCGTGGAAGTTTACCTCCTGGGTCAAGTGGAAACAACTTATACATCAACAATCTCTATAATATAATATGTGCATTTCGTAAATCTCTTTGAATAATTAAAATGCTTTTCAATCTTAAAACAATGATTGTTTGAATTTAACAGCTAAAGTTTGTTTCGCAGAAAATTTGGTTATTTGAAAAAAATAAAATATAAAGTTTTCAAGATCACAAATGGGAAGTTATCACTGTGGGTCCCACCCAGCCTCTTTTTTTGTTTTGGTTTTACTAAATTCATACACATGAATACACGTTATTGTTCAAGGAAATATTCAGAATAATATGCTAATGAAAAATTATCATACTATATTCTTATACAATGTGCTGATTCTGTTTTCGTGCTCACTTTTTTGAATTATAAAAAAAAAAATTGAAATCCAGAATATTGACCAACCAGAAATTTGAAATACATACAGAATTTTTAATTAAAGTATTTGACATCAATCAATGCCTATCAACAACTCAGCAGGAAAGTTGATTTCGGAATGAGTAATTCCGAAATCAACTATCCTGCTGAATTGTTGACAACAAGATATTCACAGCCTGAAGATTTTTTATTGGGTGACACAGGCAGCGGTGACCGGTGATGTAGACTGCATAGTTATATTCGGATCGAGTAAGGCTTGCATGGTCGAAACTTGGTTGCTTGATGGTACCTTCAAAGTATGCTCTGAAATGTTTTTTTACGGACTTTTTGACAACAAAGTCCTTCCCTTCCTGCATTGTTTGCTCCCTAACAAAGAGAAAAGTACCTACGTACGTGCTCTAATGCTTATCCAGTATGAAAGTACAAGGACAAGGAAGAAGAAACTTCCTCATAAAATTTTAAGAAGGCTGAAGAGAATGCTCTTCTTCTTTTCTCTGAAGCGAGTATCCATGGCTGCTTCTTGCATTGCGCTCAAGCAGTGAGTATTAAAGTCCAAGCATTAGGGATGCAAACAAGGGAAGGCAATAACGTGGACTACCATTTGTGCCACTGACATTAGGGATCATTACGACTTGTTGGCGAATTCGCTCGTACAAAATTTTGGCGATAAATCAAAATTTCCTCGAGTATTTCGAGAATACTTGGGTAGGGCGCACTCAAAAAAGTCCGCGATTCCGTTTGGATATGAGGAACTGCAAAGACACAAAATCTTCCGAGGACCAACAACAGTGTTGAGTCTTGGAACAGAGCTTTTCAGGGATCCATTGGGTGCCATAATCCTCCTGTATACAGGCTTTTAGAAGCGTTGCTTCTTGAGCATGTGCGTGTGAGTGCAATCTTTGAAAGGCTGAATGCTGGCGATTCCTTGCCTTTGTATTCGCGACCCGAATACGCTCGTGCAAATGAAAGGCTATTGAGGAATATCAGCCAATACAGCGAAAAGACTGCTGAGGACGGGGAGTATCTCACCGCATGTGCAAACCATGTAGGTCAATGAGCAGAACGGAGCATTTCAAAACGATAATCGTCGACGATGTCGTCCATTATTTGCTTCATGTAACTCATGCACTGTCGTGTCGTCAATCGTTTACAATTTGAGAACGCCTTGTACATATCAGAAACTCTCAAACTGTATTTGACTTGTCAAATTGAATGATAAATGTCAGTAAAATGTTTTTTTTTTGTGCTGTTATGTGTTTGATGCCGGTAAATCAAACTTTCAACAAAATGTAAGTTATTTTATCGTAATATTTTTACAAATTAATATAAATCTAATACCTCACCATATGTATAGGGAAGTCACACACACTCAAATAGATATTTTGATACAATTCATGGAAGAGCATCCCGATTTGGCCAAAGGATACAAGCCAAACTCTGTCCAAGGCAAGAGCCAAATAAGTTGTGGGCTGATTTGGCAGCAATATTGAATGCCGATGGGCTGCCCACGAAGAGCATTGCTTCGTGGAGAAAAGTTTGGACGGACTATAAGTATCGCGCCAAAAAAAAAGGTCAGCCATAATTTGCTAGAAAGGCAGAAAACGGGAGGCGGCCCTTTTGAAGAAGTCCCTATTACTGAGGACGAAGAAAAAGTAATAGAGCTGACTTCAATGCAGTCAGCGGTATGCAGGAGTTCTGCAAAGGTTTTTGGTGCTCCAGCTCCATCATGCCAAAAAAAAGATGATAGCGATGATGTAGGAGAACTATTGCGGGGAATCGTAGGGAGTCCACTGCGATCAGAACTCATTCCAAATAAGACCACACGGCAATCGCCACCCAAGGAACTTATGACTCCACGGCGATCACCACGAATTGCAAGGAAAAGGAAAGTTTCTTAATATTTATATAACATTATGGGTTGTTATTGCTATCTTTGTTTTCTTTGAAAACTCAACTCCATTTAAAAAAGTCAATACCCCATGTCGAAAGGCGGATGAAAACAGTGCTATGCAGCTGCAGCAGCTATTAGAGCTGCAAATTGAAAAGGATGCAACATTCCAAAGCAAAGTGATTGCTTTGCTTGAAAAACGCAACGAAATTGCCAAAAAGCAATTAAAAAAAGGATGTTTTTAAAAAAAAGATCGTGTATACTATATTTATTTGTGACTATTTATTGTTTTTTTATTGATAAGTGTTTCTTTTTTTTAAGTTTATGTTTCTTTATTTTTTAGTAGGTATTACAAAGTTCCTTTTTATGAATTTATTTATTTTTAGCATTAAAAAGTTCCTTTTTATGAAATACCTACATTTTAGTGTTCTTTTTTATATCATCCCTTATTGTGATGGCAACTTGCTTCATTGCGTTGGTTCCATTTATTATTTCTGCATCGTTTACATTATAATTTGGAAAGTTATCATCATCTAAGACAACGTTGTCACTTTCAATCAATATTATAATGTACACAAATGTTGTGTAAGGCGGCGCAAACATTTGCAAAAATAGCAATTTTGCTCGTTTCGTAGCTACTCTTCCTTTCTTCTAATAATTCTCCATCGACCTGAGGGTTATATAAATAATAGAATTGATTATTGTAACATATCTTACTAATTCGCATGGTTTACCTTTGTAAACACCTATGCACCTTTCTATCAAGTTTCTTGCCTTTGAATGTATATTATTGAAATGCGTTTTGCTGGGATCTGGTGAGCTTCTGTATGGTGCAAGTAGCCAAGGCTCTAGAGGGTATCCACTGTCACCTAAGGAATTTAGTTAAAATGTTTAAACTTCAATTTTCTTATAAATTATTATATTCACCCAAAAGCCAAGAGTTGTGGCCTTGCTCATTGAAAGTGTTTTCAAAAACCAACCTCTCATTGGATGCTGGAAACACTCCACTTTATCCACTGAGCACATAACTTCTCTTCCAAAATGTTCGTTTTCACAGCAAGTATTTTTGATATCGTGCTTTACGCTAAAGCTACTCCAAAATCACAACCTGTTAGTCATTGGTACCCTCCGCTACCCAAAGTCTCAAGGGTAAGCGCAAGTCTTATTATTGGCGGTATATATGTATGTTGAACGACACCCGTTTGACAAAGGAGATGACACACTTTTGGGCCATAACCGTACAGGCACAAGAGTGGTACCAAAAGAAAGGTAATTACTTGTACATCAGAACTGTGAAGTCTTAGGAAAATCGTAGGTGGGGATTTCGAGATTTTCACGTTTGAAGTTCATTTATTAGATGCACTTTTTGTGCATATATCATAGAAACCGTTAAACACACGCATATGTTTTTGGTATCAAATAAAAGGTGTGTTTTCAGCCTTTCAAATGGCGTTTAAATCATGAGCCTACGACTTTTAATTTTTGAAATATTCAATAATTAAACTTTGAAACTAATTTTTTTTTGTTTTAAATCAGTAATTTCGGAAAAATTTTAAGTGACATCATATCTTTTTTCACCGTTAGGTCTCAAAGCTTATAGAGTTTTATTGAATATTTCAAAAACTAAAAGTCGTAGGCTCATGATTTAAACGCCATTTGAAGGTTGAAAACACACCTTTTATTTGATACCAAAAACATATGCGTGTGTTTAACGGTTTCTATGATATATGCACAAAAGTGTAAAAGTGAAAATCTCGAAATCCCCACCTACGATTTTCCTAAAACTTCACAGTTTTGATGCACAAGTTATTACCTTTCTTTTGGTACCACTCTTGTTCCTGCAGGCTCATGGCCCAAGCCCCATATATTTTTGCGTCATCTCCTTTATGGTTTTTAGTACCATCACAAACGCTTCCTTTGATAGACGAAAGCGTTGAACAAAACTAGGATAGATAAATTAATAAATACATTTTGATGATAAAAAAAGACAAACTTACATATGATTTGGAAGAGAAAAGGTATTTGATTTGTCTCTTAATTGTCGTCGTATTCGTATTAACTGTCTTTTTTTCCAATTTTTAATTTCATTTTCACTATTTAAAATAAGAAAATTTGAGCGCCGAAACATTTTCACTTTCATTTGTCAATAGATAACATAAAAAAAAAATAAATGTCAAATTGCAATGGGAACTCAATTACTCAACTACAGTCTACTGCTACCTACAAACTTCAAAATTTATGCAAGACATTACCTATTTAGCTATCGTCCAAACGCTATCGTTTTGACGATATCAAGCGTTTTGACGATGAAGCAAATAGAAGAAGCACTATCGTTCAAACGATATCGTCTGACGATAATCGAGTTACGGATGGTGGAAAGTGGTTGCTTTACGGTCCCTTCAAAGTATGCTCTGAAATGCTTTTTCAGCTTTCGGTAGAACACAGACTTTTTGACAATAAGGTCCTTTCCTGCCTGTATTGTTTGCTTCATAACAAAGAAGAAAGTACCTACGTACGTGCTCTAATGCTTATCCAGATTGCAAGTGTATCCATGGCTGATTCTTTCATTTCGCTCAAGCAGTGCGTAGGAAAACCCAAGTGTTAGGAATGCAAACAATAGGAGGCTATAAGGTGGACTACCATTTGTACCTCCGGAAATTTGAGGCGTTGTGTTTGTGCGAAATCACTACCCTCGGGATCTATACGACTTGTTGTGCGAATGCGCTCGTACAAAATTTTAGTGATAAATCAAAATTTCCTCGAGTATTTCGAGAATACTTGGATTCCGTTCGGATATGAAGAACCGCAAAGATACAAAATCTTCGGAGGACCAACAACAGTGTTGAGTCTTGGCACAGAGCTTTTCAGAGATCCATTGGGTGCCATAATCCTCCTGTATACAGGCTTTTAAAAGTGTTGAAAGGCTGTTGAGGCTCATCAGCCAATACAGCGAAAAGACCGCTGAGGACGAGGAGCATCTTACCGCATGTGCAAACTATGTAGTTCAATGAGCAGAACGGAGCACCCCTATAGTAAAAGGCATGGGGAACTCACTCTAAAAAAGTACCCTAATGGTGAAGGGCATGGCGAACTCACTCTAAAAAGGCACCGCTATCGCACTACTGCTATTTATATAAATATTATACTCAAAAAAAATTTTAGTAAATAAAAAAATATCATTTGAGAAATATATGAAAACAACTTAAATAAAATGTTCAATATTCAATATTTGAATCGGTTAAAAAAATCAAAAAATGGAGGTTGAGCACAAACTGAAAAGCTGTTTAAAACTCAACACATGCTAATCCAATCACCAATTACATCCAAACCGTAATTATTAAAAAATATCCACAAACGTCGTGCATATATTTCTAGGCAAAACAACTTAGTTGGTATAACTAATAACTAGGTAAGACCTGCCACTAGAATATAAACATTTTAATTGCAATTAAATTATTAAATTCGTGTATGGTGTAAGTAAGTGATTTCTGAAAGGCAGCAGTTTTGTGAATAATGATCACATTCAGACAAAATAAAAAGAATTTATTATAAAGTTTTAAATGATAAATTTTCAAATAATGAAAAAAAAAACAATAAAATTGATTAATTCAAAGCTAAAAAAAAATTCGACAAAAAAAGTTGCAATGACACAAGCAGGAGTCGAACCGTAGATATCTGAGTTATCAATCTGACATCTGTTTTATCATTTTATTATAAAGCTTGCAACTATTTGTAGATTGGTATTCGTTTGTTAAGACAACAACACTCTTTGGTCCATAATAAGGATCGTTATACCTATGTATAACAAAAACAATTTTTTTGTTTTATTGTTTTTTCTTAAAATGCAATTTCTATTCTAGTTAAAATTTAAACTTAAGGCTAGTATGCAAATACCTACATATGTACTATTTATCCCGATGGTGTAGTAAAACATTACGAGCTTTTTCCCATACCTACCTAATTAATTTCGCTTTCCTACCTGCATTGAAATTTTCGTAACTTTTTCATTTTTATTTTTCCAAAAACCTACCATTAAACAAACCTTTTTACAGTTAGTTTAAAAAATACCTAATATCTCTGGAGTTCATATTGGTATTATTGGAGCTACTCAGAACTCCAAAAAATCAAAAATTCTGAGTGTGAGGTTGGACCCCAGCATTTTGTTTCAGCTTATAACTTTATAATGGGGGTCGAACAAAAAAAAAAAATATTTTCTGTTTAGAACTATTGGGGAGCTACTCAGAACTCCTAATATATCAAAAAAATATAAGTCGGAAGCTGGCCGCAGTATTTTGTTTCAGCTTACAACTTTTTATGAAGGGGTCGGACGAATAAGTTTTTTAAAGATCCGTTCAGAACTCAAGGGGAGCTACTCAGAAGTTCAGAACCCCAGAAAAATGTAAGTGTAAAGCTGACCCCCCAGCATTTTGTTTCAGCTTAAGACTTTTTAATGGGAAAATTTTTTTTTCTGTTTAGAACTCTTGGAGAGCTACTCAGAATTCTAATCAGAACTCCAAACAACTCCAATACAAAATCTAAATGTCTAGGTCTGAAGTTGGCCCCAGCATTTTGTTTCAGCTTACGAGTATAACTTTTGAATGGGGAGTCGAACAAAAAAGTTTTTTTTTTAGAGTTCTGTTTCTGTTTCGAATACCAGCGGAGCTTCTCAGAATTCTAATCAGAACTCCACACAAAGTTATGTTTAAAACACTTGGAACTACTAAGAACTCAAAAAAAAAATCTACGTGTGAAGTTGGCCCCAGTTTTTTGTTTTTCAAAACAACTTTTTATATTCGACCGAACAAAAGATTTTTTTTGAAGTTCTATTTAGAACTCTTGGGGAGCTACTCAGAAATCAGAACTCTACAAGAAATAAGTGTGAAGTTGGCCCCCAGCATTTTGTTTCCGCTTACAACTTTAAATAGGGAGATCGAGCAAAAGTTTTTTGGAGTTCTTTTTAAAACTTTTGGGGTGCTACTCAGAACTCCCTAGAATTCCAAGAAAAATAAAAAAATCTAAGTGTGGAGTTGGGCATTTTGTTTCAGCTTAGGTATAACTTTTTAATGGGGGCCGGACAAAAGTTTTTTAGTTATGTTTAAAAATCCTGGAAGTACTTGGAACTCAAAAAAAATTTACATGTGAAGTAGGCCCCAGTATTTTGTTTGTGATTACAACTTTTTATGAAAGGGGTGGGACAAAAAAGTATTTTAAAGAACTGTTCAGAACTCTTGGGGAGCTACTCAGAACCCCAGAAAAATGTAAGTGTAGAGCTGACCCCCCAGCATTTTGTTTCAGCTTTTAAATGGGGGTTGGACAAAAAGTTTTTTTTAGAGTTCTTTTAAGAACTCTTGGGGTGCTTCTCAGAATCCTAATCAGAACTCCAAAAAAAATTAAAAATCAAAGTGTGAAGTTGGCCCCCAGCATTTTGTTTCAGCTTATAACTTTTTAATGCGGGATCGGTCAAAAGTTTTTCAGATATCTGCTTAGAAAACTTTTGGAGAGCTTCTCAGATTTCTAATCAGAACTTTCCACAACTCCAAAACAAATTCAAAAAATCTGAGTGAATATGGCATCCAGCATTTTGTTTCAGCTTAGAACTCTTGGGGAGCTACTCAGAAATCAGAATAAGTATGAAGTTGGCCCCCAGCATTTTGCTTCCGTTTACAACTTTAACTTGAGGGATCGAGCAAGTTTTTTTTTAAGTTCTGTTTAGAAATCTAGGGGTGCTGCTCAGAATTCCAAAAACAAATCAAAAAATCCAGGTGTGAATTTGGCCCCCAGCATTTTGTTTCAGCTTATAACTTTTTAATGCGGGATCGGTCAAAAGTTTTTTAGATTTCTGCATATAAAACTTTTGGAGAGCTTCTCAGATTTCTAATCAGAACTTTCCACAACTCCAAAACAAATTCAAAAAATCTAAGTGAATATGGCATCTAGCATTTTGTTTCAGCTTACAACTTTAAATGGGGGGATCGAACACAAGTTTCTTAGAGTTCTTTTTAGAACTCTTCGGGTGCTACTCAGGATTCTAATCAAAACTCCTAAGAAATCAAAAAATATGAGTGTGAAGTTGGCCCCAGCATTTTGTTTCAGCTTACGAGTATAGGTAACTTTTGAATGGGGAGTCTGACAAAACATTTTTTTTTTGTGCTTCTGTTTAGAACTCTTGGGAGCTACTCAGAACCCTAGAAAAATGCTTACAACTTCTTATGGATGGATCGAACAAAAGTTTTTTAGATTTCTGTTTAGAACTCTTGGGGAGCTACTCAGAATTCAGAATTCTACAAAAAAAAAGTGTGAAGTTGGCCCCCAGCATTTTGTTTAAGCTTACAACTTTAAATAGGGAGATCGAGCAAAAGTTTTTTGCAGTTCTTTTTAGAACTTTTGGGGTGCTACTCAGAACTCCCTAGAATTCCAAAAAAAAATAAAAAAATCTAAGTGTGGAGTTGTGCCGGACAAAAGTTTTTTAGTTATGTTTAAAAATCCTGGAAGTACTTGGAACTCAAAAAAAATCTACATGTGAAGTAGGCCCCAGTATTTTTTTGTGATTACAACTTTTTATGAAGGGGTGGGACAAAAAAGTATTTTAAAGAACTGTTCAGAACTCTTGGGGAGCTACTCAGAACCCCAGAAAAATGTGAGTGTAGAGCTGACTCCCCAGCATTTTGTTTCAGCTTAAGACTTTTAAATGGGGGTTGGACAAAAAGTTTTTTTTAGAGTTCTTTTAAGAACTCCACTTGGGGTGCATCTCAGAATCCTAATCAGAACTCCAAAAAAAATTAAAAATCAAAGTGTGAAGTTGGCCCCCAGCATTTTGTTTCAGCTTACTAGTATAGGTAACTTTTGAATGGGGAGTCGGACACAACATTTTTTTTTAGAGTTCGGCTTAGAACTCTTGGGAGCTTACCAGAACCCCAGAAAAATGTAATTGTAAAGTCGAACCCCCAGCATTTTGTTTCAGCTTACAACTTCTTATGGATGGATCGAACAAAAGTTTTTTAGATTTCTGTTTAGAACTCTTGGGGTGCTACTCAGAAATCAGAACTCTACAAAAAATAAGTGTGAAGTTGGCCCCCAGCATTTTGTTTCCGCTTACAAATTTAAATAGGGAGATCGAGCAAAAGTTTTTTGGAGTTCTTTTTAAAACTTTTGGGGTGCTACTCAGAACTCCCTAGAATTCCAAGAAAAATAAAAAAATCTAAGTGTGGAGTTGGGCATTTTGTTTCAGCTTAGGTATAACTTTTTAATGGGGGCCGGACAAAAGTTTTTTAGTTATGTTTAAAAATCCTGGAAGTACTTGGAACTCAAAAAAAATCTACATGTGAAGTAGGCCCCAGTATTTTGTTTGTGATTACAACTTTTTATGAAAGGGTGGGACAAAAAAGTATTTTAAAGAACTGTTCAGAACTCTTGGGGAGCTACTCAGAACCCCAGAAAAATGTAAGTGTAGAGCTGACCCCCCAGCATTTTGTTTCAGCTTTTAAATGGGGGTTGGACAAAAAGTTTTTTTTAGAGTTCTTTTAAGAACTCTTGGGGTGCTTCTCAGAATCCTAATCAGAACTCCAAAAAAAATTAAAAATCAAAGTGTGAAGTTGGCCCCCAGCATTTTGTTTCAGCTTATAACTTTTTAATGCGGGATCGGTCAAAAGTTTTTCAGATATCTGCTTAGAAAACTTTTGGAGAGCTTCTCAGATTTCTAATCAGAACTTTCCACAACTCCAAAACAAATTCAAAAAATCTGAGTGAATATGGCATCCAGCATTTTGTTTCAGCTTAGAACTCTTGGGGAGCTACTCAGAAATCAGAATAAGTATGAAGTTGGCCCCCAGCATTTTGCTTCCGTTTACAACTTTAACTTGAGGGATCGAGCAAGTTTTTTTTTAAGTTCTGTTTAGAAATCTAGGGGTGCTGCTCAGAATTCCAAAAACAAATCAAAAAATCCAGGTGTGAATTTGGCCCCCAGCATTTTGTTTCAGCTTATAACTTTTTAATGCGGGATCGGTCAAAAGTTTTTTAGATTTCTGCATATAAAACTTTTGGAGAGCTTCTCAGATTTCTAATCAGAACTTTCCACAACTCCAAAACAAATTCAAAAAATCTAAGTGAATATGGCATCTAGCATTTTGTTTCAGCTTACAACTTTAAATGGGGGGATCGAACACAAGTTTCTTAGAGTTCTTTTTAGAACTCTTCGGGTGCTACTCAGGATTCTAATCAAAACTCCTAAGAAATCAAAAAATATGAGTGTGAAGTTGGCCCCAGCATTTTGTTTCAGCTTACGAGTATAGGTAACTTTTGAATGGGGAGTCTGACAAAACATTTTTTTTTTGTGCTTCTGTTTAGAACTCTTGGGAGCTACTCAGAACCCTAGAAAAATGCTTACAACTTCTTATGGATGGATCGAACAAAAGTTTTTTAGATTTCTGTTTAGAACTCTTGGGGAGCTACTCAGAATTCAGAATTCTACAAAAAAAAAGTGTGAAGTTGGCCCCCAGCATTTTGTTTAAGCTTACAACTTTAAATAGGGAGATCGAGCAAAAGTTTTTTGCAGTTCTTTTTAGAACTTTTGGGGTGCTACTCAGAACTCCCTAGAATTCCAAAAAAAAATAAAAAAATCTAAGTGTGGAGTTGTGCCGGACAAAAGTTTTTTAGTTATGTTTAAAAATCCTGGAAGTACTTGGAACTCAAAAAAAATCTACATGTGAAGTAGGCCCCAGTATTTTTTTGTGATTACAACTTTTTATGAAGGGGTGGGACAAAAAAGTATTTTAAAGAACTGTTCAGAACTCTTGGGGAGCTACTCAGAACCCCAGAAAAATGTGAGTGTAGAGCTGACTCCCCAGCATTTTGTTTCAGCTTAAGACTTTTAAATGGGGGTTGGACAAAAAGTTTTTTTTAGAGTTCTTTTAAGAACTCCACTTGGGGTGCATCTCAGAATCCTAATCAGAACTCCAAAAAAAATTAAAAATCAAAGTGTGAAGTTGGCCCCCAGCATTTTGTTTCAGCTTATAACTTTTTAATGCGGGATCGGTCAAAAGTTTTTTAGATTTCTGCATATAAAACTTTTGGAGAGCTTCTCAGATTTCTAATCAGAACTTTCCACAACTCCAAAACAAATTCAAAAAATCTAAGTGAATATGGCATCTAGCATTTTGTTTCAGCTTAGAACTCTTGGGGAGCTACTCAGAAATCAGAATAAGTGTGAAGTTGGCCCCCAGCATTTTGCTTCCGTTTACAACTTTAACTTGAGAGATCGAGCAAGTTTTTTTTTTAGAGTTCTGTTTAGAACTCTAGGGGTGCTGCTCGGAATTCCAAAAACAAATCAAAAAATCCAGGTGTGAATTTGGCCCCCAGCATTTTGTTTCAGCTTACAACTTCTTATGGATGGATGGAACAAAAGATTTTTTAGATTTCTGTTTAGAACTCTTGGGGAGCTACTCAGAGCCCCAGAAAAATGTAAGTGTAGAGCTGACCCCCCAGAATTTTGTTTCAGCTTATAACTTTTTAATGCGGGATCGGTCAAAAGTTTTTTAGATTTCTGCATATAAAACTTTTGGAGATCTTCTCAGATTTCTAATCAGAACTTTCCACAACTCCAAAACAAATTCAAAAAATCTAAGTGAATATGGCATCTAGCATTTTGTTTCAGCTTACAACTTTAAATGGGGGGATCGAACACAAGTTTCTTAGAGTTCTTTTTAGAACTCTTCGGGTGCTACTCAGGATTCTAATCAAAACTCCTAAGAAATCAAAAAATATGAGTGTGAAGTTGGCCCCAGCATTTTGTTTCAGCTTACGAGTATAGGTAACTTTTGAATGGGGAGTCTGACAAAACATTTTTTTTTTGTGGTTCTGTTTAGAACTCTTGGGAGCTACTCAGAACCCTAGAAAAATGCTTACAACTTCTTATGGATGGATCGAACAAAAGTTTTTTAGATTTCTGTTTAGAACTCTTGGGGAGCTACTCAGAATTCAGAATTCTACAAAAAAAAGTGTGAAGTTGGCCCCCAGCATTTTGTTTCCGCTTACAACTTTAAATAGGGAGATCGAGCAAAAGTTTTTTGCAGTTCTTTTTAGAACTTTTGGGGTGCTACTCAGAACTCCCTAGAATTCCAAAAAAAAATAAAAAAATCTAAGTGTGGAGTTGTCCCGGACAAAAGTTTTTTAGTTATGTTTAAAAATCCTGGAAGTACTTGGAACTCAAAAAAAATCTACATGTGAAGTAGGCCCCAGTATTTTTTTGTGATTACAACTTTTTATGAAGGGGTGGGACAAAAAAGTATTTTAAAGAACTGTTCAGAACTCTTGGGGAGCTACTCAGAACCCCAGAAAAATGTAAGTGTAGAGCTGACTCCCCAGCATTTTGTTTCAGCTTAAGACTTTTAAATGGGGGTTGGACAAAAAGTTTTTTTTTAGAGTTCTTTTAAGAACTCCTCTTGGGGTGCATCTCAGAATCCTAATCAGAACTCCAAAAAAAATTAAAAATCAAAGTGTGAAGTTGACCCCCAGCATTTTGTTTCAGCTTATAACTTTTTAATGCGGGATCGGTCAAAAGTTTTTTAGATTTCTGCTTATAAAACTTTTGGAGAGCTTCTCAGATTTCTAATCAGAACTTTCCACAACTCCAAAACAAATTCAAAAAATCTAAGTGAATATGGCATCCAGCATTTTGTTTCAGCTTAGAACTCTTGGGGAGCTACTCAGAAATCAGAATAAGTGTGAAGTTGGCCCCCAGCATTTTGCTTCCGTTTACAACTTTAACTTGAGGTGTGAATTTGGCCCCCAGCATTTTGCTCCAGCTTACAACTTCTTATGGATAGATCGAACAAAAGACTTTTTAGATTTCTGTTTAGAACTCTTGGGGAGCTACTCAGAACCCCAGAAAAATGTGAGTGTAGAGCTGACTCCCCAGCATTTTGTTTCAGCTTAAGACTTTTAAATGGGGGTTGGACAAAAAGTTTTTTTTAGAGTTCTTTTAAGAACTCCTCTTGGGGTGCATCTCAGAATCCTAATCAGAACTCCAAAAAAAATTAAAAATCAAAGTGTGAAGTTGACCCCCAGCATTTTGTTTCAGCTTATAACTTTTTAATGCGGGATCGGTCAAAATTTTTTTAGATTTCTGCTTATAAAACTTTTGGAGAGCTTCTCAGATTTCTAATCAGAACTTTCCACAACTCCAAAACAAATTCAAAAAATCTAAGTGAATATGGCATCCAGCATTTTGTTTCAGCTTAGAACTCTTGGGGAGCTACTCAGAAATCAGAATAAGTGTGAAGTTGGCCCCCAGCATTTTGCTTCCGTTTACAACTTTAACTTGAGGGATCGAGCAAGTTTTTTTTTAGAGTTCTGTTTAGAACTCTAGGGGTGCTGCTCAGAATTCCAAAAACAAATCAAAAAATCCAGGTGTGAATTTGGCCCCCAGCATTTTGTTCCAGCTTACAACTTCTTATGGATAGATGGAACAAAAGATTTTTTAGATTTCTGTTTAGAACTCTTGGGGAGCTACTCAGAGCCCCTGAAAAATGTAAGTGCAGAGCTGACCCCCCAGAATTTTGTTTCAGCTTAAGACTTTTAAATGGAGGTTGGACAAAAAAGTTTTTTTTAGAGTTCTTTTAAGAACTCTTGGAGTGCTTCCAGAATCCTAATCAGAACTCCAAAAAAAATTAAAAATCAAAGTGTGAAGTTGGCCCCCAGCATTTTGTTTCAGCTTATAACTTTTTAATGCGGGATCGGTCAAAAGTTTTTTAGATTTCTGCATATAAAACTTTTGGAGAGCTTCTCAGATTTCTAATCAGAACTTTCCACAACTCCAAAACAAATTCAAAAAATCTAAGTGAATATGGCATCTAGCATTTTGTTTCAGCTTAGAACTCTTGGGGAGCTACTCAGAAATCAGAATAAGTGTGAAGTTGGCCCCCAGCATTTTGCTTCCGTTTACAACTTTAACTTGAGGGATCGAGCAAGTTTTTTTTTTTAGAGTTCTGTTTAGAACTCTAGGGGTGCTGCTCGGAATTCCAAAAACAAATCAAAAAATCCAGGTGTGAATTTGGCCCCCAGCATTTTGTTTCAGCTTACAACTTCTTATGGATGGATCGAACAAAAGATTTTTTAGATTTCTGTTTAGAACTCTTGGGGAGCTACTCAGAGCCCCAGAAAAATGTAAGTGTAGAGCTGACCCCCCAGAATTTTGTTTCAGCTTATAACTTTTTAATGCGGGATCGGTCAAAAGTTTTTTAGATTTCTGCATATAAAACTTTTGGAGAGCTTCTCAGATTTCTAATCAGAATTTTCCACAACTCCAAAACAAATTCAAAAAATCTAAGTGAATATGGCATCTAGCATTTTTTTTCAGCTTACAACTTTAAATGGGGGGATCGAACACAAGTTTCTTAGAGTTCTTTTTAGAACTCTTCGGGTGCTACTCAGGATTCTAATCAAAACTCCTAAGAAATCAAAAAATATGAGTGTGAAGTTGGCCCCAGCATTTTGTTTCAGCTTACGAGTATAGGTAACTTTTGAATGGGGAGTCTGACAAAACATTTTTTTTTTGTGGTTCTGTTTCGAACTCTTGGGAGCTACTCAGAACCCTAGAAAAATGCTTACAACTTCTTATGGATGGATCGAACAAAAGTTTTTTAGATTTCTGTTTAGAACTCTTGTGGAGCTACTCAGAATTCTACAAAAAAAAAAGTGTGAAGTTGGCCCCCAGCATTTTGTTTCCGCCTACAACTTTAAATGGGGGGATCGAACACAAGTTTCTTAGAGTTCTTTTTAGAACTCTTCGGGTGCTACTCAGGATTCTAATCAATACTCCTAAAAAATCAAAAAATATAAGTGTGAAGTTGGCCCCCAGCATTTTGTTTCAGCTTATAACTTTTTAATGCGGGATCGGTCAAAAGTTTTTTAGATATCTGCTTAGAAAACTTTTGGAGAGCTTCTCAGATTTCTAATCAGAACTTTCCACAACTCCAAAACAAATTCAAAAAATCTAAGTGAATATGGCATCTAGCATTTTGTTTCAGCTTACAACTTTAAATGGGGGGATCGAGCAAAAATTTGTTTAGAGTTCTTTTTAGAACTCTTGGGTGCTACTCAGAACTCCCTAGAACGCCAAAAAAAAATAAAAAAATCTAAGTGTGAAGTTGGGCATTTTCTTTCAGCTTTTAACTTTATAACAGTTCTGCTTAGGACTTTCGGGGAACTACTCAGGACTCCAAAAAGATTTTTTTATAAGAGTGAGTTATTGAACGAGGGTGTGAGCTATTGCTTTTTTGGACAAGAACTCTTGAGCCCCTTCGAATCTACCCAGAACTCTAAAAAAAAATTGTTTTGAAATTATGGGGGCCAATTTCACGGGATAAAAAAAGAATATATAAAAATTTTTAAAACAAAAAAAAAAACGAAAAGATGTTAAAAAAACACAAAGTTATATCTTAATAATGTAAATTGTAGTTTTTGTAACGGTTTTTAAATTGTAATATTCCTTTCGTTTGAAAAATTTATGAAAATAGATTGCGCTTTCAAAATTAAAAAGAAAAAAAAATCACTTATAAAAACTTCGTTTTTAAATGCACACATTTGTACTAAAACTTAAGGTTGGTGAATTATAGTTAGTTTTAAAGGTAGGAAAATCCCAGTACGTTTTATTTTAGTGGTAAATATATTCTAAACGGTAACCTCTTTTTTTTGCCTGAAACCTTTTTTATAGAAACCAATGCTGTTGATTTCTCGATAAATTTAGCACACCCTAGGTACGAGTATAGACACTAAAAAAAATTGCCATTTTGTTTAATGATCTTGTATTTCAACTTCATTCGTTTTATGCTTCCACTTGAAGAACTTTTGAAAACATTGTGGTCTCTCCTGTTTCATTTAAGGGTGAGTTTTCTTTGTATTTTGGTGGTACTGTGCTTGCTAATTGTTACGTAATTTATTGAAATTTGGTTTTTACAGAGGTTATAAATATAGGGTTAACATACGTATATCATTAACATGATGTACATAAATAGTAAATTAAATACTTTTATGAGGAAAAGAAATGTCTATTCTTTTTTAAATAGGATTCAATTTTTCAAAAACTTTCATAGTTTTTACTTTTTTTCAATGAAGTCAGGAATATTATATCATAATATATTTCTGTGGCAGTATGACAGAGTAGCTTATGTTAATTTTTTTTTGAAAATTAACATTTTTTGTTAAAATTTTTTATTTATGGTGGTTATTGTTTTGAGGAAAAGAAGTGAGTATTCTTTTTTAAATGGTGGTTATTGTTTTTTCGAATCATTAAAAATAAGATAAATACATAATATTTTATGGAGGTGCGACAGAATTGCAGTTTGTAGTGTATCATCTGTAGAGTATTACCTTTACCAGTTAAAAAATGAAAAAAAAAACACTTATGTGGACTCAGTCGTCGTTTGCAGGTGGAACGGGAAGGGCACCTCGCTTGTGCTGTCCTGTGTGTGCGTTTTTGTCGCCCAGCCCCACTGCCTGTCTCTATAGTTCTTGTGTCCCCATAAAAAAAAATTAAAAAACAAAAAAAAATACCAAATAGAAATATTACCTACTACAAAAAATTAAAAAAAATTCAGCAAGCAAAAAAAAAATCAACAAAAAAAATATATTTAGTACCGCAATAAACATACAACAAAAAATACCAAAAAAAAAAAGAACGTACCCCATTGAATATATTAATAAAAAAATTATTAAAAAACAACCACAACACTCACTCTTTTTTGAAAGCAGTAGGTACCCATGTTCTGTAACTATCGCATCTATAAAATTTGTCGAAAAACGTTGAAATTTGTAAGTCATTTTATCGCATTGGGGTTCTGTAAACTTGACAGGCGACATTGTATATATAACCTAATAGTACTACCTACTATGAACACGATTTTAAGTTACCTTTCTCTCTCTTTTGGTGGCGCTGGTGTTGCGTTGAAAGCAGATTGGAGACAGTGCCGTAGCCAGGATTTTTTTTCGGGAGGGGCTTGCTTCTAAATCTTACAAAGATTTCTTTAAATAAAAAAACTACATATTGTAGGTATGCATTTCAATTCAAAATTAAACTAATGATGATATCAGGTGTATTCTTTCCAACTCCAAATAAAATTATGCAAAACACAACAAAAAAGCAAAGTAATTTATTACATATTAAACGCAACAACATTTATGTCTATATAGACATTTGTTAACTCGAGATAATTATATGGAGTTAGCTATATACTATAAAAACTATTTTTATTATCGATAATTTGTATGGAAAAGTCAAGGCCAGGGTTATGAGCTATCCTGTATTTTGTCGTTGTCGTTGTTCTATCTGATTTTGACAGTTAAAAATGTCGCCCTTTGTTGGAAGAGTAATCAAAATCGAATTCGGCATTTTCACAAAAAAAGACACAAGTCACATCCTTTTTGGAAAAATGGCACAAATCAAACATTGTTTTTTCACTAAAATAATTATTTTAGGTAAGTGTTTTTATTCATGAAATAAAAATTAAAATATGATCTTGGTCTTAGAAAATGATGCGTTACAAAACTGTGTTTTTGAATTACATATTCATTCTCTTTTAACCTAATTCTGTATAGGAAGTGAACTTTCATTTTTCACGAAATCACTTTAGATTAGATTAGATTAGTTCTTTTTTTTTCAAATATTAAATATTAAGACTATACTTCACGGGAAATCACTTTAAGTGGACTTGTGCATGTTTAAAAAAAAAACAATCGGAAGGCCATGCCCAAATCGATAGTTACGTAGTAATTCAAAATAGGCACTTGATTCCTATGGGCTGTTTCTGTTTGCAAATATCTTATTTTTTATTTTCAGAATTAGGTATAATCAGGGATAGGATTTTGTTTCATGTTTCAATGACAAATACCTATAATACAAATGACAGTTGCTGACAACAATTAGGCAGGGTGAGGGAGATATGTGAGCCAGCTGATGGGTGTCATGGCAACAAGGGGAAAATGAAAAGAATTCTATGGGCGTGGGTGTATTCAACGGTTTTTTGTGCATAGGATGATTTTTGCTATATGTAGAAGTGTAGATATAGCTACCTTATTTATAATTTTCAAATAATTTTGTATATTTTATTTGATTTTGTGAGATTGGAGATATAATGAGAGCTATGTTGCAAATTTGCATGTCTTACAGATATGTACATTTAAACTTTTTTTTTTGGTTTTTGTGAACTATGAACCTTGCGAAATTTCATGTTTTACAGAAAAATTTATACCTTTTTTTCTTGCCAGTAATAGAATTAGACTATACCTACATATTATGTTTTTTGTGAATAAAATGCATATTTGTATATCTTTTTTTTTATTTCTTTCTTTATAGGTATACCTACATACATACATGATATCCGGGTTTACCACGATATCTAGAAAGCAATAATCCAGAAATCAAAAATTTCGAAAACAAAAATCTCGAAAACAAAAATCTAGAATGAAAAAAATCTCGAAAACAAAAATCAAGAAAGCATAATCTAGAAACACAAAAATCTAGAAAAAAAAAATCTCGAATGCAAAAATCTAGAATTAATGTATTAATTTTAGAGACAATGGTTATCATTCGCGCGAATGATAACCATTGTCTCTAAAATTAATACATTAATTCTATTTCACAAATACTCATCACCAAAGCCAGGTTGGCTAGTAAACTTTCTGTTCAACTTAAAAAAACAGAACCCAGATTCCTTACTTTTACAATCGATCGATCGATAGATCGATCGTTTTAACGGTTGTTCTCTTTCTTTAGGTACTGAGAGCAAACGTTGAAATAAGCGATCGCACACAAATTTCGTGATTTGGACACCAGATACCTGAATTAAGTGTTTGCTTGAGATCGTTTGTTATCACAACGTGAGTGCCGCACATTGGCCTTTACAAATTAATTGAAGTTCTAGGTAATGAGTCAATTCAAGCTAGTTGCCTGATTGAAAAAATTCAGATGGGCGAGGAAAAGAAAATAAGACGGGAATACATAAAAAAAGAAAAACAAATTTTAAAAGTATTGGACGAAAAAGAAGAAAGGAGCTATGTTGGATACCTTAAAAGTCTTGCATACAACTCAAGTCTATAAAATATGTACAATAATACGTTTTTGTTATTTGTAACTTCGTTTTTTAAGTTATAACTTGCATTTTTTGTTTGGTTTTGATATTTGATTTGTAATGAATTTATTTGTTTTTTGTTTATTTGTTAAATATTAATTTTTTGTTCTAAATTTGGAAAGAAAAATAAATTGTTTATGAAACTGAATAATGCATTGCCTGTTATTTGAGTTTAAACTAGGTTAAAAAAATCTAGAATTCGTTTTTCGTTTTCGAGATTTTTTTCGAGATATAGTCTTTCGAGATATTTGTTCGTTCGAGATTTTTGTAAATTCGAGATTTTTACATTCTAGATTAAAATTTTTTTTTCGAGATTTTTGGTATTCGAGATTTTTTTCGTTCGAGATAACGTCATGATCCCATGATATCCTTTTAATTCCTCAAATCTGAAGAAATGACCATTTGAAAAATTAAAAGGATAACAGAAATTTGGTAACAGCTTTGAATTTGTCCGAATATGATTGTTCTGAGAGCAACGATGCACATTTTCACAAATTTTGTATAAGATATACTCTTTTTCCTATGCAATTGGAAAAAGCATACTGTATTTGATTTTTTTTTTTTTTTTGATAAAACAATAGGAAATCATAGTTTTATGATTCCTGTTGGTTTTTCAATAGATTTTATTGGCATGACATTATTTTCATTTTTCAAATAGTAAGATCTATGTCCGTTTGAAAATCAATTCAAAAAAGAGGCTGGGTGCGACCCACACTGATAACTTCCCATTTGTGATCTTGAAAACTTTATATTTAGTTTTTTTTCAAATGACCAAATTTTCTGCGAAACAAACTTTAGCTGTTAAATTCAAACAATCATTGTTTTAAGATTGAAAAGCATTTTAATTATTTAAAGAGATTTACGAAATGCACATATATTATAGAGATTGTTGATGTATAAGTTGTTTCCACGTAACCCAGTAGGTAAACTTCCACGCGTTTTTTTTTAACGAATGTGGAATTTTCTTAGTTCTGTTTAAATTTTTGTTTAAAATGTCAGTTAAGTATATGTCAAATATATAAAAAAAATTTTAATATGTATAAAATTAAATACCTAATGGCAAAGTCAATATCATTGCTCGTTCTCAAGATATTAGAGTCGAAAAACCAATTTTACCACTTTTTAGTTTATTTTTTTTTATATTTTTTGTCAAAACTGTCAATAGATATTTGTCAAAATTTAACCTTTCATAAAAAATTGTACCATGTATAAAATAAAATATTTTAGAAGGCACAATCGTTGTTCGTTCTCAGGATATTCGAGCTGAAATACAATTGTAACTACTTTTCCTTAGAATTTTTAACAGTTTTTGATTTTTTGTTAAAAAACTGCCCATTCAATATTTGTCAAAATTTTATCAGTTGCTAACAATTATGTTATGTAGAAAATAAAACAAACAAGAAGTCAATATCGTTACCCGTTTTTGAGAAATTTGAGTCGAAAGACAATTTATACCAATTTTCGGTAGAATTTTTTGTAGTTTTTAATATTTTGTAAAAAATCTGTCCATTGAATTTTTTTGAAATTTTCACCAGTAGTCAAAAACAACATTTTTCGTAAAATAAAATTATTTTAAAGTTAATATCGTTTTTCCATCTAAGGATATTCGAGTTATAAAAATTTTTTTTTTAGTTTTTTTGATTTTAAAAAATAACGGTATATTGATTTTTTTCCAAATTCATATCAAATTTGTATGACATCATAATGTGTCGAATAAAATTTATTTTCAAGTCAATAGCATTATTTGTTCGTGAGATATTTGAGCCCAACCAAAATTTTCACTTCTTTTTTAAACTGCTATAGTAAAAAAACAACTGATTGAATATTAATAAACGCCCTTTCAGCTTCTTTCGAAGTTATTATCTGTAAAACAAAATTTATTTCAAGTCGATATCTCTACTCGTTCTTGAGATATCGACGACGAAAAATGGTACCTGAACGTACGAACGTACGAACGTACGTACACACGCACACACAGACATCTCTCTAAAAATGATTGATATAGGCTCTAGGGACCTTGAAACGTCGAGAAATGTCAAAAATTTCAATTTGACAAATCGGACCGATTACAATAACTCCCTATGGGAAGTTAATAATTTATTTAACACTTTTTTTGTTGATTGTTTTAGACTGATGAAAATAATTTTTCCTCACTCCATCAGAAAAATCAAAAAATGCTTTAAAGTATACATTTGTAGGTATTTGTACCAAAATTTGAAAAGTTTAGAAAAAAAAATTGAAAAATTTAAAAAAAATAAATTTGATAAATTTTGAAATAATTTGTGAAAAAATTTAAAAAGTTTGGAAAAAAACACAAGAGAATAAAAATTAAGAAAAAAAAATTGAGAAATTTAGAAAAAAAAAACTTGAAAAATGTAGAAAATGAATCTAGAAATTTAGAGATAATTTGTGTAAAAAATTGAAAAATGAGTATAAAAATTTGAAAAAACTGATAAATACATAATAAAAATTTGGGAATTTAATTTGTAAATAAAATTGAAAAATTAGTATAAAAAATACAAATTTGAAAAAAAATTGAGAAACAGAAAAAAATGTAGAAAAAAATTAAGAAATAATAATACATATTTTTTTTCAATCAGTTCTTAATCTGAAGTTGTCAGGTCATTCAGTTTTCGAAAATAAAATACAAATTGTAAAGTTGAATTTTTTTTTTTAAATTTTTTGTCAATTTCGAAATAGATAGAAATTTGATTTTTATCATTAAAATGCCATTCGATAAAAAAAAAGTTAAAAAAAAAATTACCAAAAATTTCATATTTGTCTAATTTTTGTACGTATAAATGAAAAAAAAATAGGTACATCTGAGTCTATTTTTTTCAATTTTTGCCAAAATTCAAAATTATTTTTAGGATTACATAGTAGACATCATTTATGACTAGAGTACGTTTAAATTAATTAAATCGTACAAGAACTTTTGAAATGAAAGCTTATCATAATCAATATTGAAAAATTTTATACGATTTTCATTGAAATTCTTTTAAGTGTTACCTTTGTATATATAAACTACAGTACTATCATGGTGGAAGTCGAATGGGACGACATCTAAAGTATGCGGGCAACCCTTACTCAAAGTCAAGGAGGGGATATTTTGGAGAGTAGATGAGAATATTTTAAGAAAGAGAAGGTATATTGAGTATTTAGGAGAGTAGGAGTGAATAAGGGAGAATATAAGGAAATGGCTATAATGAAATAAAAGATAAATGGGAATAAAGGAAATTCTGTTTTGCTTTCGTTTGTTTACATTTATTTTTTTTTGTGGGTTTTGACAGTCTGTTGGTTTTGTTTACATTTTTCTGTCGTTATTTAACCGTTACCTGGTCCTCAAAGGGATGGGGAAAATTGAAAACTGTGCTTTGGTTTTCTTTATTTTGATTGGTTTAAAAGTATTTTTTGCTGGCAAAACTTTCGGGATTTCTGCTGCAAGTGCAAATGATAATTTTTTTTTAGATTGAAAGATTCAGTGATCTGAGTAATTTTCATTGTTCGGTCGCTTTTTTATGCTTTGCTTATAGAGTGCAAAATAATAGATTAAGTTTCATTGTTCGGTCGCTTTTTTATGCTTTTAGAGTGCAAAATAATAAATTAATTTTAAAAAACTGTCTAAAAAATTATCCGAACGAAATTTTATTTGCTTTGTTTGTGTTTTTATTTGTGCTTTTGTGTATTGCAAAAATATAAATTTATATAGTGTATGCCTACCTATTTAGTGATTATTCAGTAAATTTACTATAACATAACTTACGTAGTTGCCCATTTGTGTTTTGATTTCTGATTTTCAACCACCCACCCCTTTTTGACCAAAAACATTAAATTTGCCGCCCTTTTCGGATATTTTATTTATACCCCATCTGAAACTGTGAGTTTTTTTTTATTTTTGTTATTCATAGGGTGTTCACAACACTTTTATTTTTATAAATGAATTTTTTTATTGCTATTTATATTGCGACGCACGTACATTCGTTATAATTGTTTCTGTGAAGCAAATTGTTTAAGTATTAATTGAAAATACCATTAAATGAAAATAAAATTAAAAAAAATGGTGAAGTGTGAAGACATCGCCCATCTTTTTTTAAGCTTCCGTGTGATAAAAGAAGACCGGTTTTCGCGAAGCATGGTGGTGTTTCACACTTGGATCAGCTGTCCTATATGTGTGAATTCCACTTTTATTTAAAAGACCTTCAGACTCGCGCGGGTTTGAAACGTCTTTCTAAAAATGCTGTTCCATTATTTTATTATTCAATTTGTGGCTGCTCTGATGAAGCTATTGACCCCACATGCTTCCAACTTATGGAGTCATGGATTTCTTCTGCTCCTCCCACAGTTACTTTCGCACTTCCACGTGCACAACTAGTACCATACTGTCCTCTACTTCGACCTTCTACTATACCAGGCCCTCTACCTCCTACGGCTTTTTCTTTAGAAAATTTAGCTGTATTCAGCCAAAACACCTATGTAAGAGATTTATCTCTTCCTAATGTTCCTCTGTCGACACCTATTACACCGTCGCAATTTCCATCACCCAAGTACCGATCGTACAAAGCTCCCCCGAAACCGGTTCGTTTCAAGACAGAGCGACAACGTCTTTTCTTCACCCCGAAGAAATTGCAGAAATGTCCAAAGTATAACATAAAAAAAAATTGATTTTCAAATGAGCAGTTTTTCGGAAGAGTTGCGTACTTTTATTTAAGACATGCTCACCGAAAAGCGATGCACAAGAAGAGTATTGTGCTTTTCGATTAAATGGCAATCCAAAGGGAACTGGAATATAATGTCAAGCATGATATTATATACGGTTTCACAGACTTTAGAGAGCTGGGAAGGAATAATATTGTTGCGTGTAAAGCAATGGTTTTTACACTTAGAGGTCTCAATACCAATTGGAAGCAAACCGTAGCTTACTACGTGGGATCCCCAAATGGAATTGTCTTGGCCGAAATGTTAAACGCAATTATAAGGGAGTTTTAAGTTGTGATAAGTCTGTAAGGAATATTCTGCTGTTTCATCAAATTCGGGCTGGAAATGATGTTGCTGACTGGGGAGTTTTGAGGAAAGTTTTTGAGGAGGACTCGAAAGCAAGTACCTTCCAAGTTTTCTTCAAACTTACAGACGCACACATCAATCCAGGAGTACACGACAAGATGTCGGTGAGGTTAGCAACGCAAGTTTTCAGCCATACTGTAGCCACGGGGATTATGTATGCTGTGAAAACTGGTTGTTTCAAGACTGAAGCGGAAAAGGAACTCGCCGAGGGAACTGCACGGATCATTATTAAAATGAACGATTTATTCGACACGTTGAATAATGGCCAGCGGTATTCGCGGAATCCAAACGAGCAGGTGCTATCGGATTCCACCAATACCCTGATTGCCTTAAAAGAAGCTCGAGAATGGATATCAACGTGGCGATCCAGCAGTACCACCATGCTTCAAAGGATTGAAGCAAACAATTCCCGCAATTGTGCTGATGTGGGAATACCTCAAGAGCGAAGAGCAGAGCTATTTCCTACTCGCACATTTTGAACACAGACGTCGCGGAAAACCTTTTCTCTATGCTACGTTGCAATAGAGGCTCGTATGAAAGGAACCCTTCGGCTTGGAGATTCATCCGGAATCTCAAGCAAATCATATTTCATAATTTTACCGCGGCGGAACATTCGTGGTATGAGGATTCGGAAGAAGACCTACAAAACATAGAAGACAACAAGGACTATCAATTTCAACTACCCACCGAGGACGATCTATTGGAGTCAGTAGTCGTTTATGCCGTAGAAGAAGAGAAATCCAACGACTACGAAGATGTATACGTCTCAGACATGGACGACGAAGAACTACTAAACATGATAGACGTAATAGAAGAGGATTTCGATGAAGACGAAATGCCCGTTGAAAAAATTATTAAGAATTTCAGTGAAAATCTTCAAGGAGCGGCTTCTACGTATTACGTCGGGTTTGCAGCACTAAAGCTGAAGAAAAAGTTGAACAATTGCGAAGTTTGCTGGAAGTTCATGGTGGAAGAGGATGAGAACAGCAAAGTTAGGGAAGAAACTATGCTGATCAAGCTCCGAGCATATGCGTCGAAAACCACTAGTTCGGAGTTCGGAAAGTTGACGGTTCCTTCGATACTTTTCGAAGAAGCTATTAAAGCTCTCCGAATCAATTTCGGAAAAAACAGGGAGCATACGCGTCGAAAACCACTAGTTCGGAGTTCGGAAAGTTGACGGTTCCTTCGATACTTTTCGAAGAAGCTATTATCCGAATCAATTTCGAAAAAACAGGAAACAAAAAGAACTCAACGAAAGGATCCTGGAAAAGTGGTGCCCGGAATTGATGGAAGCAAATATACTATCAAAATGATGTACAAATAATGATCATAGGCAGATCATTATTAAATTTATCTTAAGAGGGCTTATTATTTTGACTTGCAGGAAGAGCAACAAGGATTTCAGGAGGGTGAAACACAGAATAGTTTAAGTGTATTTAATGACATGTTCTTTTTAATATTCAAATAAAATAATATTTTATTAAAATGTATTAGATTTTTATTATTATATTTTTACTAACCTCTTTTTGCAGTGACACCAATCAACATTAATTACAAAAACCAAATTTTTTGTCCACAGCTTTCGCATTCTTTTTAAAGTGATATTTTTTTTTGTCCATAGCATTACCCCTTTAATAATATACCCACCAACAAATTAAACCACAAAAAGCATTTAGTAGTTTTAAGTATGGTTAGATATGTAAGTAGGTAGTGTAGTTGTATTTAAATATTTTTTCATAATAAAAAAACCAAAAAAAAAAAACAAAACAAAATGTCTAGTTGTAGTTGTAAAGCTTTATTTGCTGTAGTTCCTATTTTTTAGTAGTGCAATATCATGTAGTCCTGTAGTAGTAGTTTTTACATGCAGTAGTTAAGAGGAAGGCCTACTGGGGAACCTCGTTAAAAAAAACGCGTCTAGTATTCTACCCCATTGGGTGATGTGGAAAAGAATACGAAATGCTTTTTCTATTTTTTCAGTTTCCATGGTAGATGACAGGGAGATAAGTTAAAAAAGATTATTAAAAATGCCTGACTTGAGGTCAGGTTTTTAATAACATAGTAAGTATTTTGTTTTTGAAGTTATATGCTTCTAAAAATTTTATAAGTCTACATTATATGTACCATCATATAATTATAAAAAATCAAAAAATATCGAAAATTCACGAAAAAAGTACCTATATATGTATGTTTTTGAAAAATAAAACAAGAACAAAACTTTTTTCCATTAACTTTCTAAAAATATAAATTTTATCAACATCAGTTAAGAACCTGATTTTTGCTGAATTATTTAAAAAAAAAACTTCAATTTTGCAATTTTCGACTTTTTAACACTCATAAAGACATAACATAAAGATTCGCACCATCCTTATTCCCAAAAAATGTCAGCTTTCAACGCCCTAATAAACCGCCTCTTAAATGTACCCATGGACCGACAAGATTATGATAATGAAATAAATATAATTAAACAAATTGCATTATCAAACGGGTAAACACCAAAAACAATAGACGAATTAATTCATAAAAAGAAAGAGACAAACAAAGCCAACAACAAAAATAATACAAATATCAATAATTTAAGGTATGGCCTCTTTCTAAAATTTTAAGTTGTGGGCTCTCTAGAAAATATTATTAATACAAGGGATGGCCTCTTTTTAATTTAACACACTCGTTCTGGGTACGGTCTTTTGTAAAAATAACACACTCGATCTTTAGGTTTTTATATTAAATGAAACACAGCTTATTTAATACTTTATAACAATATAACTTTTATTGTACGAGATAAACTAAACGCGACCGATCAGCAAGGCAGACTAAAATTGACTGTCTCGATGGCGTGTATACTTAATATATATTTAACTAATGGCAGCCCTTTACATATATCGCGTGCTTATGTATTGAGTGCCTTTGTTTGGCTCTTTAAGAGAGCACAATTTTTTCTTTTTCGCTTACAATAACAATAACTCAGATATAAAATACATATCAATTAATTACACTAACATACTCCCACATATAATCCACAACGAACTTAACAAACTTAACATAAAAATATCATTTAAAACAAACAATAACATAGACAAAATACTAAAACAAAAAACATTCAAAGATATAAAAAACAGTACAGGTGTTTATAAAATCAAGTGTGACGACTGTGAAAAATTTTATATCGGACAAACAGGCAGAACTTTCAAAGATAGATTTTCTGAACATCTACCAAAACGTAACACAAAATCAAACTTTGCTCTTCATTTAATTGACAATAACCATAATTATACTGACTTTGAATCAAACCTCGAACCTTTACATTTCTGTAAAAAAGGGAGAAATCTGGACGCGCTAGAAGAATTTGAGATATATATGGCCAGCAAAACAGAACGAGACAACATTTTAAACGACAAATTAACAATAAAAGGAAACGCGTCGGTCGCGTATACATTTATAACTATATTAAACTAAAAGTAAAATTTAATATTGTGACACAAAGTAAACAAAAGATAATTAAATAAAAATACAAAATTAAAAGAAAAAATTTTGTTCGTTTTTGTTTTTATTTTATTCTATAAATATTTTAACACTCGTAGCATCTTAATTAGATTTTTTGAATTTTGAAATATAATACAGCTATTATTTCTGTGTGTTTTTGAAAACCATTTTAGATTTTGATAAAAATTGAAAAAATAGCCATATAAATTTAATTTATTTTCTTTTTTCATTTTCCGTCATTGAACTGACGAAATAAGTAAAATTTCGGAATTTTTCTCATTTATTTTTTTTCCTGAAAACAGAAAGAGAACATAATTTATGACTAAAAAACGTTTAAATCATGAATTTAAAGCCAGTAGATTTAAAATAACATCGGTTCATATGACCCACTTATGACAATTTCAAGAAAAATCTTACGAAATTTGTGTAAGTGCTGCTTGCTCGCATTTCAAAAGTCATAAATGACGTTTGCTATGTGTTTATGAAAACCATTTAGAATTTTAATGAAAAATAAAAAAAAATCCTGTATAAGAGTTTTTTTTTAATTGTCAGGTACTAACTTCAACGAATTTAGTGAAAATTAGGATTTTTTCTCATTTTTTTTGTATTTTTAATTTTTTTTTTGTAGAAACACATAGATAAACTAGTTGATCAGGAAATTGGTGGACTGGATGACGGCGACGATGAAGAATAAGTCTGATCAGGAACGACACTGACCAGGAAAACTGAAGGACTGCATTGTATATGGAATTGAATATATATAAATTATGAAGAGGAACGAACGACGCGACCTCTGATGAGACGGACGGAAGCTTTTTCCAACCTGGAGTGGAGACGAGTGTAGACTTGAGAGTGGGGTAGTCACAAAGAGAAATAATAATAAATATGAGTGTTGAGGAAATAACAGAAGATAGAGTATAAAATTGGAAAAAAATGTAATGGGAGTTGGGGGGAGTTAGGAATCTTGCTGATTTTTCATTCTTTGTCTGTTTTACAAAGGGGAATTACATGGATGAAGACAATTCATGAACAAAAAACGGTTTGTTTTGAAAATTGTCAAGCCAAAGGCCAGTATGAACAAATGTGAAGGGTTGCCACTTGGCACATACAAAAATATTGTAAAGAGGATTTATTTAATTTTTCTTTTGCAATTGAAGTAAGTATAAAAGGAATATGTAAATATTTTATTAATTTTTTTAAAATTTCATGTAGATTTCCGATTACTTACGTGATATTTTCAAATTTACTTTTAACTTTTCAAAATTCTTAAGAAATTCCAAGCTTAATTAAAAAAATAAGTTAAAACTATGAATAATGAAATTTTTTTAAATAGTTAAAAATTTTGAAATTCCACGTGAATTTTTTTGAATTATTTAATTTCATAAGAAAAACTTCTTAAAATTTTAAATTTTATTGAGAACAGTGAAAAACGACGTGAAATTTTTAACTTCATTTAAGATACAAAAATTCACGTGAAAATTACTTATAACTTTTGAAAATTCAAGTGAAATTTCAAATTTACTTAAGAATTAGCAATAAAGCAATAAAATTAAGTGTTTTTTTTTTTTAATTCACGTGAAATTTATAAAATGATATACATAATTCTTTGCAGATACGCCTAGAATAGTAAAATTAAGTAAGTTTTTTTTTGAAAACTGCGTGTTTTTTAATGTTCCTTGTTGGTTTTGAAAATTCATGTGAAAATTATAAAATGATGTAATATCTTAAGAATTAACATGGAATATTATAACTACGTGTTTTTTGAAATTTAAGTGTTTTTTTTTTGAAAATTCACGTGAAAATTATAAATTGTGATGTTATTAAATAAAAAAAAGTATGTACATTTTTAGAACTACTCAAAAATATTAAGAAAAGTGGCAACAATGCCTTTTTTCAATTCTCGATAATATTTTGAAGCTTGTGTTTTCTATTCAGTAGTAACAGTGAAAGCTTTTCAAAGTGCAGTGCGGTTTAAATTTGTATTTTTTGAATTTGCGAATACAGTTTTTTTTAAATCTATAAAATTAACTTAATATTTAATTGACATTGTGCTTTGCGTTCATTGAACCTGATAAACCGATTTCCTGAAGGAGTACCTACATCTACAAGTTTTCTTTAAAACATTAAACTTTTGAAGACAATTGCAATCTATATTACTCAAGTATATATAATGAGTTTTAAATAATATTAATTATTTTATATTAATTATATTATATAATATTAATTACATTATAATAAAGTAGATATTTAGTTGTTATTTTAGCGCATTAGTTAATTTTTTTTGTTGCCAAAGATTTTTTTGTTCCAGTCTTGAACTTTTTCAATTTTTAAATTATAGGGTACTTACGCACATGTTAGGAATTTTGTTTGATTAAAATTTTGTTAAAATATCATAAATATTTTCTAATTTTTAATCTAAATTGCGATTTTGGTGTTTTGATTAATTTGCTTAGCAGATTAGTCAAATATTAAAATAATTAGTGAAATATTTTGAATTGAAAAAAATTAACTTTTTTGATTTTATTTTTATTTTTTTTACATTATTACATTATTATCATATCTTTTTTTTCTTTCTTTCGCGTCAATTTTTTATTACTTTTCATTTTATTAAATATATAATAATAATAATAGTTAATTAAAAATGACTTATACTTGGTGTTGCTATGCTAACTGCGAGATGCAGCAATTGCAACTCAGCAGTATTTCATTTTATTACCTTCTGATCACAGAAGACCCGTTTGGCTTAAACATGGAAATGTTTGTGATACCTCTTTATCTAAAAACCCAAAAATGTGTGAAAATCATTTTTTCACAAAAGATTTCAATACAAAGTCAAGTTTCAAACTTCTGTGCAAATACGCGCTCCCTATTTCTTCTGCGGAAATTTGTACTTGTTCTGAAACTGAAAATGACAGAGCATGTATGAGTTTAATGGATGCATGGAGGATCCGGAAGCAGCCATCTTCCACGGTTACTTCCGCGTCCCAGGTTTCTCAGCCTCCACCTCCTCCTCCATCCCAACTTCTACCAATGCCTTCACAGGCAACTTGCAGTCCAGCCTTATCTCTTAAGAATTTGGCTGCAGAAGTAGCCCCTTAGTCCCAAATTTCTCCAGCACAATTCCCTTCGCCTGGCTTGTATACTTATAAAAAGGCACCGGTTCCAAAAGGTAGATCGTGCGACATACATTCCACGGTCTATTTTTGAAACGCCTATTAAAAAAGCCTTCGACCGGGAATACATATTAAGAAACGGTCTTGATAAACATATGGAAGGCTTTTCGGAGGAATTGCAAACATTCATTTTTGCCCAATTGTTCCACAAGTCGAACACACCTTGGGTACCTAAAGAAAGGGACCTCTTTCTTAAATTCCTGCATGCTAATCTTTCATGATTAGCTCAGAATTCAAGTTGCCATCGGTGAGCACAATCTACCGATGGCATTCCGAAATTCGCTTTCCAACAGGGTTTAATGAAAATATAAAGGATTTGCTGAAAAACAAAGCAAAAGACTTGGCGGCAATGGACAATATGTATTCTCCTTTTTGACGAAATGATAGTCAAAAAGGAATTGGAATACAATATCAAGGACGATATAGTTTATGGTTACATAGATTTTGAAAAGTATGGACGACAGGCAACTATAGCCAATAAGATAATGGTCTTAACGCTCCGGGGGTTGAACAAAAACTGGAAGCAGACCATTCTCTACTATATCGGATCACCAAGGGGAGAATTATTGTCAGTTATGATAATAGACATCATTAAAGAAGTTTTTTCAGCAAAACGACCTATTTGACAACCTCAATACGGGACAGCTATTTTCAAGAAATCCCAATAATCAAGTCCTATCGGAGGATATTGATAAATTGGAATGTATTATTTCAGCAAGGCACTGGATATCGACGTGGAGATCCAGCAGCTGTATGAAAGTCGCACCTTGTTTCAGTGGCCTACAACAAACCCTTTTGGCTTTTGGGAATTGAGTTGATGTGGAAACATCACAAAAGTGACAACCAAACGTATTTTCTGCTTTCACATCTAAATACAGATGTGGCAGAAAATTTGTTTTCTATGGTTCGTTGCAATAGAGGATCATATGAGAGGGAACCTTCCACTTGGAGATTAGAATCATTAGAAATCTCAAACAAATTATTTTTCAGTACTTGACTGCAGCAGAACATTCTGGATACCAAGATGCTGCAGCAACACCACTTCTGGAGGGTGCTACCTGTAGAGAAGAACCAGTTGACATTGAATCAACACAGGAGCACTTCGTGTTTGAGGACATAACAGAAGATGAAGCTGAAAAATTAGCGGGCGGTGAAGCTATCGTTGAAAAAGACGATAAAAATGTTTCCTCAAAGAAACTGCAGAAAGCAGGTACGGCATATTACGCCGGCTTTGCAGCAGCTAAATTAAAAAGGAAGCTCAATTGCGGGGTTTGCTCCAACTTCATCTCTTCATCCTCTTCAAGTTGTTCAGTTCAGCTACTTTCCTGGTCAGCGTCGTTCCTGATCAGACTTATTCCATCGTCTTCCAGTCTATCATTTTTCCTGATCAGTGTCGTTCCTGGTCAGACTTCATATTATCCATCTTTTTCAGGTCATTTTTTATTATTACATTATAATTATTATTTTGCTTTTATTTATATATTTGTTTGCATAAACTTTATTTTATTATTTTCTTTGGTATTTCTTAGTATTTATTTTTAGGGTTTTAGTATTTTAAAGTATGTAGTTCAATTTTTAAGTACATAGTGCAATATTTAATTTTTATTTTTTATTTAATATCTAAGTAGTTAATAGTGCAATATTTTTGTAGAATAATTATTAATTTTAAGTAGTTAGGAGGCAGGCCTACTGGGGAACCTCGTTAAAAAAAACGCGTCTAGTATTCTACCCCATAGGGTGATGTGGAAAAGAATACCAAATGCTACTTTTATTTTTTCAGATTTAAGGTTATCTAAAACGGTTGACTTGAGATTAGAAACAAGTAACTTCTAATTCTTGCTGTCGGAATTTTAATATTACCGTAAGTATAATGCCAAAACAAATTTTTAGATTATTGAGAACGTGTTTTTCATAATATTTGTATGGGAGATACATATGATATGCTGCATATGATATGCTTCCATTTCAAAATTTTTTGTTTGATTTTAATAATGTAAGCGTACTGCAGTTAAAAATTATGCCCTTTATGCTTTTATCGAACCTGTTTTGAAATCTGACACAAATATTAAAAAACGACAATTATGAATAATTTTGTCCATTCTTGGGTACTGCACTGAGCTAACGAAATGAGTCATATATTAAATTTTTTGTCATTTTTTTCACATAAAATGTGACTTAGGGGTGTTTCAATCATTAAAATCGAGTAAGAAGTATTAAAATGATAACGTTTTATAAGTAACACTTAAAAGAATTTGAAGGAAAATCGTATGAAATTTTGTGTTGCTTATGATAAGTTTTGATTTCAAAAATTCTTGCTAGATTTTGATGATTGAAATGGTTCTGAGTTACAATTTAAGTATTGTTAGTGTTATTAAAAACCATTTTGGATTTTACGAAAAAATAAAAAAAATAGCCCTACAAAAATATTTTTTTCCTATTATTAGGTACTGGTACACACGATTAACATGGCGAAATGAGTCAAACATTGTGTTTTTTTGTTTTTTGTATTTTTTTATTTAAATACTTTTTTTTATGGAATCAAGTAGAAGGCATTATTTATGACTAGGAAACGTTCGAATCATCCAAATCGAGCAAGTAGATTTGAAATGATGACAGTCTTTCTCTTACACTTATAGGAATTTCAAGGAAAATGGTATGAAATATTTGAAAATGCTGCGTATGATAAGCTTTCATTTCAACAGTTTTTGCTCGATTTTAATAATTTAAACGTATTCCAGTCATAATTTGTGTCTTTGTGTATTTTATTTTCGAAAACTGAATGACCTGACAATTTCAAATTTTTAGAATTCGATTAAGAACTGATTGAAAAAAAAAAATTTATTAACTGGGTACCTACATTTAAAAAAAAAGTGAAAAATTTTTTTTCTATTTTGTAAATTTTTTTTTAAATTTCTCAATTTTTTCTACACATTTTCTGTTTCTCAATTTTTTTTTCAAATTTCTATTTTTTATACTAATTTTTCAATTTTATTCACAAATTAAATTTTCCAAATTTTTATTCTGTATTTCTCATTTTTTTCAAATGAATAAATTATTTGAATTGATTTTCAAACGGTCATAGATCTTACTATTTGAAAAATGAAAATGATGTCATGCCAATAAAATCTATTGAAAAACCAACAGGAATCATAAAAATATGATTTCCTATTGTTGTATCAAAAAAAAAAAAACAAATACAGTATGCTTTTTCCAATTGCATAGGAAAAAGAGTATATCTTTATACAAAATTTGTGAAAATGTGCTCTTAGAGCAATCATATTCGCACAAATTCAAAGCTGTTACCAAATTTCTGTTATCCTTTTAATTTTTCAAATGGTCATTTCTTCAGATTTGAGAAATTAAAAGGATATCATGTATGTATGTAGGTATACCTATAAAGAAAGAAATAAAAAAAAGATATACAAATATGCATTTTATTCACAAAAAACAGTATGTAGGTATAGTCTAATTCTATTACTTGCAAGAAAAAAAAGGTATAAATTTTTCTGTAAAACATGAAATTTCGCAAGGTACCTACATAGTTCACAAAAACCAAAAAAAGTTTAAATGTATCTGTAAGACATGAAAATTTGCAACATAGCTCTCATCATATCTCCAATCTCACAAAATCAAATAAAATATACGAAATTATTTGAAAATTATAAATAATGTAGCTATTGTGTGGATCAGAATCAAAATCCATTATATCCACTTCTCAAAAAAAATGACTTAGGTATGAGGTTTTGTGGGGAGAATTCATATACATACATTGAACCCAAGTTTGGATCCCAAATTACATTTTATGCCATAGAAATCAGACCACAAAGTCTAGGGTTAATTTCAAACCCCATTTTATCCACTTGAGTTATTGTTTCAAAACCCATTATATCTAAAAAATCAAAATCCTTTTTATCCATTCAAACAATTTTTGTTTTTTTTTTACGTGATTTTCAAAAACCATTATATCCATTATGAGGTTAGATGGTAATTCCCGAACAGTTATACGGATTTTTGAAAAAAATTGCTGCGCATAAAGGTTTAAATCAATTTGCTTTACATAGTAGGCGTAGTGAACAATGCTTTCCGTGGTTTTTATAAGGGAATTCCCCTTAATTTTATACAGAAGAACGACTTTCGTAATCTATCACTTTGAATTAAAACTTCGAGTAGTTTGGTTGCTCCTGTTAAATTTGTTAAAATCAGTGAAAAGTGGTAAAACAATAATGAATGTTATGGAAATTTCAAATTTTCCAATTCTTGTCAATGATGGTAAAACCAGAAAAAGACAAAAGAACAAAAACAACTGGAAATGTGAATTGGCAAAAACCGAGCGGTAAGTTTTTACATATGTTTTTTTTTGCTTAAAGTGAATAGTTATTAACTTTTGATCATCGTTAAAGTTGATTTTTAAAGTAGAAAATAAAGAAGTAGTTAATGGATTAAAGAATTTCGGTTTGAATTTTCAAAGTTTCTTAATCCGCATTGTACTGGTAGGTACATATACATACCTAACATAATATTAAATAATATGATATTACCTACAGTACAACGCGGATTAAGAAACTCTGACAATAAATTCAAACCGATCCAAAACGAAATTCTTTAATCCATTAACTACTTCTTTATCTATATAAATTATTTATAAAATTTTGCGTTGATAGAAACTTAAACTAAATAAAATCATAAATATTTGATTGATATTAGATACCGACAAAAGCAACCACCCAAAATCCCATCATGCAAACACAAACCACATAACAGTGTGTACGAGTGCAATACAATAAAAAGTTTTGATGCAATGAGGTTTGCAAAAGATTTTTACAAAACTCCTAACAAATTATTGCAAGATGCGTTTCTCTTGATGCACTGCTGTGCATCTGTTCCTAAACGCAGAAGAGCTTTAACTGCCAAAAAAATTATAACCGTGGAATATCACGTAAGAAACTGTTAAGAAAAAATGGTACGAGTTTGTCAAAATGCTTTTTGTGGAATCCTTGGCATAAATCGGGACAGGGTCATTGGTGTTGCTAAAAGACATTTAGAAACTGGAGGTGCTCCTTTAGAAACTAGAGGAGGTGACAGGTCTTCGCGACAAAATGCTCCCAAAAAAAATGCAGTTATTGAATTTATTCAAAAATTCCAAACTCTTGAGCTGCATTACTGCAGAAATACGGTTGCTAAGCGGCAGTATTTACCAAGTGAACTATCAATTACTAAGATGTATAAAATGTATATTGCCCAGACCACTCAGAACTCACTTAAAATAAAACCAAGTTATTTTCGTACCATTTTTAACACGAAGTTCAACATTGGTTTTAAGGCTCCGTCAACAGACTTGTGTTCGAAATGTATTGAGCTTGGAGAAAGAATAAAATACGAAAAGAACTAAAATAAAAAAGAAAGCTCATGGTTGAAAAGGTCATCCACAAGAGAAGAGCCAAAGCTTTCTTTTCTATTTTGAAAGAAGAAAGGGATGACTTAGTGACACTATCATTTGACTGTCAAAAAAACATGGCTTTGCCTAAGGTGCCCGATCAAGCAGCATATTATTCCCGCCAATTCTACATTTACAACTTTCGAGTTGTTGTGGGAAGCTCAAAGGCCTCCTTAACCAAAGACAATGTGTTTTTCATCACATGGACCGAAAATGAATTTTCCAAAGGATCCAATCAGATTGCTTCTGCTGTTTTCAACCGTTTGTGCAGCCTTAATTTAAACCAAATTCAAACAGTGCGCTTGGTCTGCGATGGGTGCGGTGGTCAAAATAAAAATTCTACCATGATTGCTATGACATCTTACTGGCTTTTAAAAAAAGCTCCACAAAATGTTAAAACGCTTGAAATAATTTTTCCTGTACCTGGACATTCATACATTCCACCTGACCGGGCTTTTGCCCTTGTTGAAAAACAGGTACATAATTCTATAAAAAACGCTTAGAAATGTTTTTAAACTTAGTACTTTTTCAAGGTTAAAAAAGCAGACAATAATAACGCCAATAGAATATTGTGAAATTCACAAAAGCTATGCTACTGTCATTCATCTGGGAGATGAGAGCTGTCCGGTATTTGACTGGAAAACTTCAACTACAGAGTATATTCGCTCAACTGGTACCTGGCATTTTAAATTCAATGAATCAAAGAGATTCATTTTAACTAGAGACAATAAAGGGGCCATTTTAGTCCGCGGTGAACCATATTATTTATCCGACATAGGAGCTCCAAGATCGATTAACAAAAAACATAAACAACTTTCAAGGATGGAGCCATTAAAAATAGGAATGGTAATACCAATTAAAGAAGAAAAGCTGAGAGACGTTTGCAATTTACTTAAAAAACACTATGGAGAAGATTGGAGGTCCATTGAAGAACTGAATTTCTACAAACAGATAGAGGAAAGCAATGAAAGTTGGTCTAGGCACTTTTTGGACGATGATCCCATATGTGAGGTTCAACCTGAAGTCAAGGAGCTTCGTATTTAAATTCTTAAATCTATTCCAAAAAAGATGAAATAAAGAAAAAAACGTTTTTACTGTCTAAAATTGATTTTTTCTACTGCTATACTTTCCAATATTAGTTTGGAATCCAGAGGTAAATTCCAAAACCCATTATATCCATATTACTTTTTGGTATTACTCTAAAACTATAACCCTCAGATCACGATTTCTACACTTATAGTGTGAGGAAGCCTCATTGCGTAAGTCCTGAAAAAAAAGAAAATATAAAAATGTTTCGTTTAGGAGATACAAGTTTTACTCGAAATCACTAAAAGTGGATAAAAGGGGTTTTGATTCTGATCCACACTCTATACTTCTACATATAGCAAAAATCATCCTATGCAAAAAAATCCGTTGAATACACCCACGCCCATAGAATTCTTTTCATTTTCCCCTTGTTGCCATGACACCCATCAGCTGGCTCACATATCTCCCTCACCCTGCCTAATTGTTGTCAGCAACTGTCAAAGTCAAAATAATTATTCCTCTCACTTTATAACTTATTTTTCATTCTTTCTTTGTTAGGTCTTTCCGAACTCTCCAATCTGCTTTCAACGCAACACCAGCGCCACCAAAAGAGAGAGAAAGGTAACTTAAAATCGTGTTCATAGTAGGTAGTACTATTAGGTTATATATACAATGTCGCCTGTCAAGTTTACAGAACCCCAATGCGATAAAATGACTTACAAATTTCAACGTTTTTCGACAAATTTTATAGATGCGATAGTTACAGAACATGGGTACCTACTGCTTTCAAAAAAGAGTGAGTGTTGTGTTTGTTTTTTAATAATTTTTTTCTGTTGTAAGTCATTTTTTAGAAAATTGCTCCTCTCAAATAAAAAAAAACACAGAAATAGAAGGATAGGATAGGGGGAAATAGATCTACCCTCTTATTCGATTTTTTTCCTTTCTCAACCCAACCTACACGCTCTAGTCTTTTGTTCCATTTTATGCGAATCACCCTGTACATCATTTTTCGGTAAAACAGTAAATTGGGCTTTCGATTTCTAGTATATTGTTATAAAAATACTTTTGTTATAAAAATTACATAGTAAAATCTCATTATAAATTAAAGTTGAAGCAAGAAAAAACTTGAAATTATGTCAAAGTACTGCAGGTATTGCAAAGTACTGCCTAGGTACTGCAAAAGTACTGCTGAAAATATCGTGACATCATTCAACAGCACATAAATCAGTAAATAAATTGGAAAATTATGGAAAAACCTATATCCACGATTGACAGAACTACCACGTTTATGATTTGAATATGCACTCCCGTAAACAACACTACGTCTCGGTTAAGAACTAACAAGACATTGATGACTTCTGGCTATTGTACCCAGGCAAAGATTCTGGGGAGCCTGGCGTCAGATTGCTGCCAGATGCCAGGATATGGAAAGCCAGGTTCCGGACTAGAGTATGGAGCGTAACCTAACCATCCTACAGTGTTACGCCTCAACGGTGCTCATTTAGGAGGAGAAGGGGCTCTTCTATAACCGACTGATAGTTCACCACGTTCAAACATCATAGTGGTAATAGGAGACTTGGATGCCAAGGTTGGTAACGACAACGATGGACTCTTACATTTTACAAGAAAACATGATGTTGGCAGCCGTAATAAGAATGGGAACGCTTTTTTTATTTCTGTAATTCATAGACCTGTGTCAATCGTTCATTTTCAAAGATCGAATCGTTCACTTGTCGTTCATTTCAAAGATTAGATCTTTTCAATCGTTCATTTTATCAATAATTTCTGTTTCATTTTCCACATTCCGTTCTGTTTCATTTCAATGTTCTCAATCGTAATGCGAGCCAAAGGAGACAAAGAAATTAAGGCAGAGTCGCAAAATTCTGGGTAGCACTGCTTCTGCCTCACTTCGTTCTCGACAGTAGAGATGTAACATGTTTTCTTTTTTTTTTCAAATTTATAGGAACAGGAACAAAAAAAGATATTTTTACTAAATAATTTGTTTAAATATAACGAAACTTAAGAATTCAGTTTCGTTGCAGATAACAGTAATAGTAAACGTGTTTATTTTTATTTTTATAGATTTTACACGATTGTCATGGGTTTCTTGTTTTTTTTTTTGTATTTTTAAAAGTTGAAAATGCTTTCAATCATTATATGTAGGTGTATTTATACAACTATAATGATTGAAAATGTCATATATTATGTCATAACGTCAGCTTAAAATACTTTAAAAAAATAAAAACACGTTTAAACAGTTTTACACCTGGTTGTAAAACATTTTCAACATGACGAGTCTAACTCGTATTTTTGAGTGAATAATATGGACAAAAGTTTAAATTGTCGAGTTTTAAAAAATCGGGTTGAACTCCCGGTATGAAAATTAACTTCAACTCGATTTAGTTTTTACCTGCACTAAACCCATGATTTAGATAAGTAGATTTAAAATAAACCACGGCTTGACTTTTTTAATTAATGCTCTTAGGCAAAGAAAAGGAAAATGGACTACACCAACAAAAGAAGTCCTATTTGGATGCATTTTTCCATTTCCATCGAAAGTAATGAAAAGGCTAAATGTCTCTACTTCCATAGCCTTATAAGTATTAGAGGAGGTGCCACTGGCAATTGGGGAAGGCATCTAAAAATAAAACATGTATATATCAGTAGATAAAAGGGGACTTACACCAGAACATCCGGATACCCCATTCACATCTTCCTATAACCCGCAACAACAAATTTGTGAACCGGTACCTTCAAACACTACAGCAATAGTCACATCAACACCCACATCAACGACATCCACATCCACACCAGCGACATCGACAACATCAACACTCACTCCCACACCCACACCATCAACAGCAACAACATCCACTGCATCTCTAACAACAGCAATAATACCCAGACCCTTGCCCATAGCCTTAACATGCACAAACTCAGCATTAACTTTAAGGCCAACAATATCTTTGCAAACTTTCCGACGGCGACAGCAAAACATATCCGGCTGCATCAGGAAACCCATATCGATATCCTTGTCCGAGGCGAAAAAAATCGACGAACAACTTATAAAAACAATGGTTAAGCAATATTATCCCTTTTCTATGGATTAAGATGAGGAACTAAAAAAATTTGTTCAGATGCTAAATCCCAATTATCAAATGCCTACCAGAAAAACGGTTTCCAATTCCTTGATTCCGAGACTGTACGAGGAAACAAAAATTAAAGTGCAGAGTGTTTTGGCTATGTATCTGCTGTCTGCGTCACAACAGACGCTTGGACCTTCATCAAACAGCAGAGCTATGTCGGAATAACGGTTCACTTTATATACGAGCAGCAGGAGCAGTTGTCACTTGGATCTCGACTTCTAGGATGCATCTCATATGAGGAAAGTCATACATCTGTCAACCTCGGGAATTTCCTGAAGTCGGAGTAAGTCAGTGACAACGCATATAATTTTGTAGGTGCCATCAAATCAAGGAATTGGAACCACTTTCCATGCTTCGCACATTGCCTGAACTTAGTTGTTGGTGAAGGATTGGAAATAATGGAAGGCAAAATAACAAAAATAAAAAATATTTTTGCTTTTTCAAAAAAAGCTCAAGAGCAATAGTAAAACTGCTGAGCATGGAAAGGGGGCTCAATTTGCTGGAACTCAAACAATCATGCGTTACGAGGTGGAATTCTACATACGAAATGATCAAAAGAATCCTTGCCGTAAAATCAGCAGTGCTTGCAGTTCTGGCAATTGAAAACCCTGGCCTAAACTGCTTGTCACCCAGTGAATGGACTGTTTTGGAAAGGGCATCAAATATTTTTAAAATTTTACATGCCATTACCGAACAAATATCTGCTGAAAAAAATGTCACTATATCTAAAACGATGCTAATGGCAAAATCCATATGGATACATTTAAACAAAATGACTAACGAAAACAACAATGAAATTGGAGAGATCGATGTGATAATTTTAACTCTTTCAAATGCAATAAAAATAGATTCAAATCAATCGACCAATTTGATGTTACCGTAGCTCAAGCTACATTTTTGGACCCAAGGTTCAAAAAATATGGATTCTCCAACCAATCCGCTTATGACAGGTGCGTAAGGGATTTGAAATCAAGAATTTTATATCTCCCAAGGCAAATGGAGACCGACTTAACGAACTTGCATGAGAACGAAAGCACACAAAGTGATGCAGGTCCTTCACCTGTTATAGCAGACAATGATTTGCTTATCTGGGGTGATTTTGACTCCAATTTGAGCAGCATTGTTTCAAATTCAAATCCCCTTACAACAAGCATCATCGAAATCGATAAATATATCAACGAAACTCCAATAAGACAGCAAGATGATCCTCTCAAATGGTGGAGTGAAAGGAGTATAATCTATCCAATGCTGTATGTACCATCTCGCCCTGAAACACCTTTGTATCGTGGCAACAAGTGTACCTTGTGAAAGGGTTCTTTCCAAAGCGGGCCTCACAGTTGAGAGCAGGCGAAGCAGCCTAAAACCTGCAAAAGTGGCACAAACCTTATTCTTGAATTTCAACATGTAGTTGATCTTTTGCGTTCCTTTTTGAATTACCTAAATTTTTATTCATTTATCTAATTTCTAATACCTAAATACATATTATGTAATTGATTATGATGAAATCAAAAAATGAATATCTATGTACTTTGAAATTAAACCATCCTGGGCTTCTATAATTTTAAAAATCATAACAGCCCACATTGGAGCATTCCGTAGTACGACATACTCGTACATAACACATGTCTTGGGTCTTCTTAGTCTTAGTCATTTCCAAAACATTTATCACTGATTAAGGAATGAATGTTTCCAGTGACACACTCTTCCTCTGAAACCCACTTATGTCCATTTAAGCAGGTTACCTAAAAAAACAAGATAGAAAATAATTGCTCTTCAATGAAAACATTCACATCATTTAGGTAGGTACAGATTTGCTTTTTTATTAGATCCTTGCCACACCAACATCACTTCTATTTCTACCATTAACGCCTCGGTAGCCACCACCGACGCGACGCCGCGCCGCCAAATTTGCTGCTGCATCCTTTCGAAGGTACCACCGTTGGTTGCCGAAACCAGAACGCCACCGCCTCCAAATCTCCGCGGGGAAGTTTTGCTTGATTTGTTTCGGGGACTACATCCACTAGAGCCTTATACTGGCGGGCGCAGGCGTTGTTCTTTGAGGAGAATATATAAGATTTATCTTTGGCTTCCGATAGGCCAGTTCCTGCGGCCAGGGTTGCCTCTGCGAATTTTTGGAAGGAGTCCAAAAAAGGAGTCCCGACTGAAAAAAGGAGACGAATCAAAATTTCGAAAAAAAAGACTCCCGACTGGAAAAAAGGAGTCCTTTCTGAAAAAAAAGAGTCGCATAAGAACTTCAAATAAAACGTCACTATTTATCACTGTTTTAATTCAACACAGTTTATTAATAAAACATAACAAAACAATAAGTAATCCATGGCAATTTTTTTGAATACATATTAGTTAATCTCAAGAAAGAAAAAAAAAGTCTACTTTAAATAAATAAATAAATACATAAATAGAGTTTTTGTTCTAAAAACAAAACTCTTAATAATATATTTAATATTACATATCGAATATCACAAATATACAGGGTGAGTCATGAGCAATGCGACAAAATGCAAGGGCGTGTAGGTTGCGTTGAGACAAGAAAAAAATCGTATGGGAGGGGGGGTCTATTTCCCTCCGTTTAGCCGGGAGGGGCAATTTTCGAAAAAACTGACTTACAATGGAAAAAAAAATATTTAAAATCAACGGCTTCATTCACAATGCTGTAGGATACGTTTTTAAAAAGCCAATAACTTTTTCTTTCATTCTGTGTTTAAATAAATCTATTCTAAGAAATAGTTTTTGAAATATTAATTTTCAAAGTCAAAATTTTGAAAAAAAAAATTGAAAAAAAAATTTCAAATTAATTTTTTTCAAAATTTTACGTAATTAAGTGCTAATTTTAATTTCAAAATTCAATGCTGTTATTAATTTTAAGTCAAAATAAGAAAACCGGATGCAAAAATTTTATGTCGTTCTCAAGAAATTAAAAAAAATCCAAAACCACCTTTTTCTAACAAAAACATTTATTTTTATTGTAACGAAGCAATTTAAGAAGCATTAATCTTATTTTTTTTAGTTTTTTTTATTCCTTTTATTTTTACTATGTTTTTTATTGGAAGTACTTATAAAAAATTCTCGATATGATCTCCATTGTTTAGAAGGCATAGATTATATCTCCTTGTAATGGCTTCACATAAGTTTATGCTTGACAAATTTTCCTGCAATTTGACTCCAGCGACTTCAAATCATTCCTTCAGTTGTTCCAATGATACTATTTCCACTTCGTAAACATAATTCTTCATAAATCCCCATGCATAGAAATCTAGGGGAGTTAAATCTGGTGACCTAGGCGGCCATTCCGTGGGGCCCCTTCTTCCGATCCAACGGTCACTAAAATGATCATCCAGCCAGTTTCTCACCTGTAAGCTGTAGTGTGCTGGAGCACCATCTTGTTGGTAGATTAAAGTATCTGCTATAACCAATGGAACGCTGTCTAATAAATCGGGTAAAAGGTCTCGTAGGAATTGCAGGTATGATTCTCCATTAATAATGGAATTCAAAAACCGGGGCCCGATCACAGTGTGTCCAACAATACCAAGCCAAACATTACAACTAAAACGGTGTTGTGATTTGTTTTGTTTTTTTTTTGTGTGGATTGGCGCTACTCCAATAATGTAAATTGTGGAAGTTAGTAACCCCATCCCTAGTAAACTGTGCTTCATCCGTCCAGAATATTCTTCTAAAATAGTTTTGTTCGGTTTCATTTCTAAGTAGTAATGTTCTACAAAATTCGGTTCTCAATAACTTGTCGTTTGAGGTGAGTTCCTGAACAGGCGTAAAGTGGTACGAGTGTAAATTTTCCGGCCGAAGTACTCGACATGCTCTAGATTGGGACACTCCAAGCATAGTGGATATCCTTCTTGTACTGACGGAGGGATTATTTTGGACTAAATCCAGAATTCTTTCATCTAAGATTCTTGACTCATCAGAAACTGGCCTTTCGCTTCTTCGATACTCCAGCACTCCATGATCTCTTAGACGTCGGTGGATTCTTGGAAACGTGCTATGATGGGGACACCTCCTATCGGGATTTCTTTCAGCGTACAGTCTTTCGGCTTCACGACTTCGACCATTAGCTAAACCGTAGCAGAAATGCATGTCCGTTAATTCTTCTCGGGTGTATGAGCTTGACATCGTTACGTGTTAATGAGTTAATATTCAAATTGGAAATAATTACTAAGCAAAACTGCAATGCCTTTTATTTATCTTGCGTTGCAATTTTCTTTTTTTTTCATTAAAAAAAAAATGCGGTTTTATTGTCCCTATTGTCCCCATAACAGGTAGAACCCATGGGCTGCGGGCACGCCAAGGCAAAAATATTGACAGGTCAGTTTTCAGAAGTTATCAATGAAAATAATATTAATCCAGGGTTATTCCAATACTATTTAATTTTATTACGTTCTCATAAAACTCCAATTAAAAAAAAATAAAAAAAATAAGATTAATGCTAAATAAATAAATAAATTGCTTCGTTACAATAAAAATAAATGTTTTTCTTAGAAAAAGGTGGTTTTGGTTTTTTTTTAATTTCTTGAGAACGACATAAAATTTTTTTATCCAGTTTTCTTATTTTGACTTAAAATTAATAACAGCATTGAATTTTGAAATTAAAATTAGCACTAAATTACGTAAAATTTTGAAAAAAATGAATTTGAAATTTTTTTTTCAATTTTTTTTCAAAATTTTGACTTTGAAAATTAATATTTCAAAAACTATTTCTTAGAATAGATTTATTTAAACACAGAATGTAAGAAAAAGTTATTGTCTTTTCAAAAACGTATCGCACAGCATTGTGAATGAAGCCGTTGATTTTAAATAATTTTTTTTCCATTGTAAGTCAGTTTTTTCGAAAATTGCCCCTCCCGGCTAAACGGAGGGGAATAGACCCCCCCTCCCATACGATTTTTTTCTTGTCTCAACGCAACCTACACGCCCTAGCATTTTGTCGCATTGCTCATGACTCACCCTGTATACTATATAACATTATATTTAATACTTGTTATTTTTAGGAACATCGTTTCTATATTCTTTAATTAAAATTGAATCAGGAACCCAGTCTTCTAGTTGCTTATCATCTAATACATTAAGTGCAGAAAGCATTGCACGTTTCAATTTTTAGGCGCTTTGTAAATTTATTTTTTATTAGGGTCAATTTAGAAAAAATTCTTTCTGCGCAAGCGCTGCTATGGGCAATATTAAAATCTTAATTACAAAGTTATATAAATTTTTAAACAAAAACTCTTCCAATTGTTTTTTTAAATTGCCTACTTCAAACCAGAACTTTTCAATGTCATTCATTTCAAAATATATTTTAAATCTGCTATTTTGGGCTTTTATTTCTAGTAATTTGTATTCTTCAATAACTTTTTCTGGATGAAGAGTAAAGTTGGGATATTCAGATATCAAGGAAAAATAGCTAAAATCTTTTTGCATCTTAATTACTTTTGGATCCTAATATATTAGAATTGAAAGCTTGTTATCTTCGAAATTAAAACGCGATATTATTTGATCACAAATAATTTGGTAATACTTAAGAGCATTACTTTTAATATGTTTTTCTTCATCTGCAGTAATTTTTTCACTTTTCATGGCGTTGCGAGCATGCCCAAGGTAGATGTCGTTGAAAGTTTTTATATGGGACAAGGTTTTGTAATCCACTTCGTGGTGTTCAATATTTAAAAAAAAAACTCTTATTAAATGGAATTTTGATTGCAATAGATAATAAATTATATTTTCTTTTAATATCTGCAAATGACAAATTAAAAACTGTGATATTCAAGACTATGTTTTTTAGATCAATAGATAATAATTAGACTTGAGTTATTTTTATGCAACGTTAGAATTTAGGTAATAAATGTATTCATGCAACGAGATAATTTTCCGCTTTGCAGAAAGATATACATGTCGATTACAGAATCCGCAAAACTTGATCCGCAATGATTCACAGTATAGTGTTCTCTTTTCTCCTCACGATAAATGAATAGGTGGGAAACAGAGCTCTTAATGCGAATCGAGTTTTGCGGATTCTGTAATCGACATGATAATTTTCTGCTTTACGTTTGCATGAGCACCCCATAAAAATTCTTGCATAAATGTGAGAAATAATCAGCTGTCACAACTAAACGTCACAAATTACTTCTCGAAACTTTATGAGGTTTATTTCTTCGCTTTCTGCATCAATTCTGTGAGATAAATTTATCTGGTGCAGAATATTTTTCCCATACAAATTTTGACAGCTCGTTTCTGCGGAGATAAAATTATCTGGTTTCCGAGGTTTATCCGAGTTTTCCACCGTCGCATGAATAGGTACCCCTAATGATATCCAAATAAATAAATAAATAAATTTTCTCGTTAATAGATATTTTTGAGAAAAATAAGATAAAGAAACATTTTAATCAGTTAAGTCTTGCCTGTTGATACATATATTTTCGAGAAAATGCATTAGATACGTTTATAGTTGCTTGTTCTCCAGTTTTGTTGATTGCAATCAATAAATCTTTTTGGTAACCGAATCAGTAGTGAACGACATAGGTCTAGTATTTAAATGCGTTGTTGGGTGCCGTCGGACAGATAAGCAACCTCCAATCAAATCGATCACGCGGCGCGGTAAAGTCACGGTCTGAATCAGGGCCCATAAAGGTGGGTGAGGACCTTAAATAATATGGCGTGCGAAACTGTCTTCAGTTTTTAGCTGGGGACCAAGCTGGGGACTTAAGATCTGGTCTGTCCCGACCGTGTGATGTTTTTAAAGCTTAAATTCAAGCTAGAAAAAACAACAAAACAAAAATCGCGAATACACCTCGGAAACAATTAAAACATAGTACTTATAGAATTTAAAAACAAATTTTAATTGCTTATGAACATTTTCTCTTTCCTTATCGGCGTAAAACTAAATTTACTCAGTTCATACCATCAAAACCAGCAATATATGTATATAAATATCCTTTCGAAGGAATACTTTACATTGGCAGAGGTGAAGGTGAGGAGCATGAAACGCATCAAGGGCAGAATGGTTTGAAAGTCGAACTCTCGCGACTGACAATGTTGTGACAACATATTAGATCAATCCAATAAAAGATTATAACCCGAAGAAGAATGCTTCGCGTCCTTTACTTTTTTCTCTTTTTGGGTTTCATGAAACTTGATATCAGTTTGTAGCTGTACCAAGAAAGGACAAGGCTGTAAATTTACTTTCAACACTTCATTATTCTAAATATTGTAGAGGCGAAGCAATGAAACTGGAAGCAATTCTGTTTTATAATGCAAATAAGGCAGACGTCGGTCGATTGTATGGATCCATTTCAAACCAGACGATGGCCTTATATTATAGCTGCTTATTGCATTTGCAAAGAACTGGGTGGACTAAACAAAAAGAACGCTACACTCACTTTTCTGTCTAAAATTTCCAAATCATTGGTTCTTGGAAACGTGGAAAATCGAATGAACAATGTTCATATTATATCGCAGTTTAGTCCTCATTCGGCCATTAAAGCATTTTTTGGTAAGCCAATTAAACCTCCAACTACTAATGTTTTGGATGCCCATACCAGTGGGTCTGATACTCTGAAAGGGCGGAGAGATTGTAGACTTTGTTTACAAGAGGAAAAACAATGCCAAAAAACTCATTTTTTTTTTGTTCAGCCTCCAAAAATCCAGTGTGTCAACAACATTCAAAAATCAAATATATTTGCTTAAGTTGCATTACTGATGAGAACGCATAAAAATGTTGATATTCAATCTTATATTACTTAAAAATATAATATGTATATTTCGAAATAAAATGCAAAAATCTATTTGTTTTAGGAACTATTTTATCATTACAAAAATTATATGCAGAAACTATTTACATAAGTAATAACTAAAAAAAATAATCGTTTGGGAGAAAAATAAGTTTGAATGCATCACATATTTTCATATAAATGCATGTAAATCTATAGGTCGGTCCGAAGATTTTGAAATAGATGTCACACGGAGGGATAAATGTATGTATGAACATTGTACATAGTTATCTTATGCTCGAAGACTGTGACTTGTGAGTAACTCTTTGGATGGTTGAGGGTGTTTTTTGGTTTTATTTTACTTATGTACATAAAGTTTACTCTTGACATAGGTATAGTGCCGGAAAATTGATGTTTGTCGTTTGTTATAAGGTAAAGAAAATTGTTTTTAAAAACTCTGGATTTTGCTTATATGCAATGCCAATAAATGTTGTAGTTGGTTCATGACGCTGCATTTAATAATTTGAAAATTTTGGGTCGTTGTAAAAATGTACCTTTTCAAATAACAGAAATGTTAATATTAATTCAATCTAACCCCACCAAGAAAAAATAAACTTACTTTTTCCATACCCACGTCTTCTATTGGAATTACCAATCAGTAAACTTAAACTAAAATCAATTAAGTTTTATTTTTATAGGTACTATTCACATACCTACGTGTTTCTTACTTAACTTACATGTTTATTTATAGATATTCATGTCGATTATGAAATCCGAAAAAATTTATTCCCCGTGAGTCCACTCGACTCACATGTCACTCACGTCCGCGGTTAACATCTATTAGTAAATCCGGCGGAAGAGATACCTTATCGATTTATTAATCTACCTTAACATTTCCGAACTTTATATCGACTCAGTTTCTGACATTTAAACGTCAGAAGTTAAAAAAATTCAAGTGAAAAGTGTAAACAAACTTAAAAAGTGGAGACATTTTTTATTTATTTAAAAGCATTATTTAAAACGATTATAAGAAAGACAAAAGTATCGGGATGGATTCAATTGCCTTTTTTTTTACTTTTCGAGATCAATCGGACAGGAAAAGAAGAACGGAAATACGCAGTATGACACAAAGTCTTCACGAAATTCCAGATGCCCAGTAAGTAAGGAACTATAATATTGCTGAAGAGTTCGTTCTTTGTGACTATTGTTGTCATGTACGAGTATAACATTTGATGCTATTTCTTAAACCATTAAAAGCAGTACAGTTTCCAAAAATGTATTAAGCATATTTGTAGGACAAGCCGTCCCACAGATATACACAAAACCTTTTTACTCTTCATACTTTTCAGAAGATCGAACATTAAAATCGGAAAAGGTTTTGGGCTATATCTATGGGACGGCTCGTCCTGCAAAGATAGTTGATACCTTTTTGCAATAAGCACATAAGACATAATGCTTTTCAAAGCCACAAAACAATTTGCGTATCAGCAGTGGTTTTATGATTTAGATTTATTAGGTACATTTAGTTAGGTACACGCCAAAAAGTTTTGGATTTTTCTTCATAAGGCAAAAATGAAGAAAATTGAAAAACGTTTCGGAGTGTATCTGGCCAACGATAAATCGTATAGAGATGAATCATACCTTTTCGGAATAAGCACTTAATGTTGTTATAAAAAGCACTAAAATGTTTTCCTCAAAAGTTCTAATAAGAAAAACAACCCTTAAGATACGCATATCAGGTCACCATTAAAAAAAATCACTTGGGAGTCGAACCTGAATGCGTATTTTAAGGGTGTCTTTTCTTATTAGAACTTTTAAGCAAAAGATTTTAGTGCCACTAAAAAACATTGGTCCTGATGCAAATCTGATGAAAATTGAAAATTGTTTTGGAGTGTCCCTGGCGAACGGTAAGTCCTACTTTAAAAAAGAAAAATCAAACTTTTTCAAATCGAAGCAATATTGCCAAAAAAAATTCTGTTTCAGAATTTTATATTTTTTTTTTAGGTTTACCAAGCATTTTAGAATGAATAAAACTTCTTTGAATATGTTTTGAGTGAATTGAAGCGAAAACTGCCGCCAGTTGTTATGTCATCATGGCTTACACCAGATCAAAAATTGGTTGCTTGTTTGAGATTTTTAGCGGAAGGAGGGTATCAGCATGGAGTTGAACAAGATTTCAACGTTGAAATGGCGCAGTCAACGATATCTGTTGTTCTGTCAGAAGTGCTGAGCATTCTGGAAGCAGAATTGTGCCCCAAGTGGATTAATTTGACGATATGGAAGAAGAAAAAAAAAAGCCCGAGTCTATTTTTATAGAAAGTGCAAAATTCCGGGAGTTGTAGGGTGTATTGATGGGACCCATATCATGATATTTAAACTAACCGATGAAAACACACCTTTTTTCAAATCGAAAAGGATTCTACATTTTGAACATGGCTGTAAGAGATTATTATTAGAGTTCAATCTGACATTGTTGTGCCTCATTGTTTCTCTATATTGTGATTGCAGGATATCATTTATCTTATCCAAGGCCCGGTAAATGTTACTTACGTTTGAACTTACATCCTTCATTGGACTTGCCATCTCTTTGAAAAATTCGTTTTGTAGGTCCATTTGAGTTTGCAAAAGTTTAATATGGTTAGGGATTCCTTTTTGTCTTTTGGGTGATGTGACAACGAAAACGTTCGGATTTTCATTTTTATCGTTTTCATCGAATTGGAATTCATCCAAAATTTCAATACACAAACACAAGTAGAAGCGTCAGATGTAGCTGTTGTTGCTTCGCGTTTTCTTTTTTTGGCGATTTCGAAATCTTGAGTTTCAGGAACGCCGTCAACAGCATCTCTTAAGCAAACCAACTGGATAACATCTTCCTCCATTGCTTCTCGCTGACCCCACCACCCGTCGCGTTAAGCGACCGTTTGTTGCTCGCCAATTTTTTTTATGACTAAACCGATCGAAATTTAAGGAATCAATTAATTTTTTGTGTAACTTATGCATTTATTTGTGGAACTTACTATTTTCCATTCCGAGACTTCTTTGAATGGAGGGCTAAAAGAATTTAAGAGTTCTGTCAGGTTCGGCCAGAATTCCTGAACCAAATCTGGCGATTTGTTTTGCAATTTCAGACTCTCTCTTCATAGCCTCTACCATTTTCTCGAATTGGAATCTGTTTGTTGTTCTTTTTCTGCAAAAAAAAAATGAAAACTATAATCAAAAACTCAAATGTTAAACTTACTTTTTCAAGCTATCCATTTTTGTATTTAGTTGCATACGCAACAACTTTGGTGAGGACTTGAAATGCCAAAATTCATATGGAGTTCGGATGGACTGAGTATTTCATAATCGAAAAAAAGATTAAACTACGCTACCGACATTTATGAAGGTTCTTGCAACGGATTCTCTAATAGTAAAAACTGAAAAAAATTGTCGGAAGCCATCCGCAGAAGCTTGCCCTTCCCTTGCCCAAAGTCTGTTCCTCGGTTACAACTATAATCTGGCAGAGCACTACAACTCCATCGTTGCAAAACTTGTTGGAGAAAAACAAATAAATTTCTCTCTTGGTGGGCAATATTCCATTCGCTGTACTTCAGCTGCAATAAATTTTAATTCAAAAACGAAATCCCGCCTGACAAAATGCCGCCAAACGAAGTCCCGCCTAGCAAAATCCCGCCTGACAAAATCCCGTGTAACAAAATCCCGCCGATTATGGTTTGGCTGGTGGTATTTATAATATTAGTTACAATATTTATTTATTTTGTTCAAAGAATGATACAATGGTTTATATTTACAATTCTTAATTTCTAGGTCTTATATTTTTTATCTGCGAGCACAGAAGGGACTCTGCTTTGTTATTTGTTGATATTAAGTTTACATTTTTTAAATAAAAAGTTCCTTAGTCTATTATATGGTATAAAATAAAATAAATAGTTTTTTTTATCGCCTGCTGGAGCATTGCCGACGTTCGTTGGGTTTGGCTGGTGTTCATGTAAATCCCATTTAAATATAACAAATTTTTTTTCGCTTCATGTGATATAGCAATACTTTTATCTAGGTCACTCAATTTTCTGAGAAAGAAAAAATTCACAGGTTATTTACATCAACAATAAAAAAAACCTTATAAGCAGGTATAATTGGGAGTGTTGTTCCGAAAATTGTTTCATTTTCAGTTAGTCATTCAGTCTTGATCCAACCAATTTAATAAATCCAGGTAATCCTATAATTAAAATGGGAAAATCCGCAAGGCGGAAGAGTGACTTAAAATTGGCGTACGAATCCATCAAGTTGCAAATAAAGGCAGGTATGAAAAACCACGGAAAGGAATTCCTGGTTTCTATCCACGAAAAACTCGGAGATATAGATCAACAATACGAAGAAGACATAGAAGCTATGGACACAGAAACTGTGGAACCCGAGGAAAATTCATTGGAGGAAGAAGATGAAGAGGTAAATGAAGACAGTGACGGCGAAGAAGAAGCGACAAGAAGCCCATCACGGAACCCCGATCCGCCTTGATGCCGCCAATTGTATGCTTCCAACTAAATGTAGCTGAGATCAGCAAACATCTTAGAAGTCAAGGTGTAGTGTTCAAAATACACCACATAAACGCCAACATATCAGTGATTTGTCTTGGTTGTCAAAGGAGGAGCACCTGAAGATCCGCTATTACCTAAAGATGAGAAGCACGGAGTTCAACACTTATACTTTTCAAAAGACACTTCTCATGCACCAAAAAGTACATTGGGAGAAGTTTAAATCCACCAGTGCAAGAACTTCCAAAAGTTTGGCCATATAGCCAGCAACTGTGGCATGAAGTACAGATGCGTGAAGTGTAAGGACGACCATCTTCCAGGAAACTGCCCTAGGACCCTCAACTGCCAGCAAATTGGCCACCCTGCTAGCTACTTAGGTTGCCCTGTCAAAAAGAAGCTTGCCGAAAAAGCGAGTACAGCAACACAAAAGCGGGAACACCATCAGCTCGCCACTTCTTCTGCAAGGAAAGGCTTATCGTTCGCCAGCATTGCTGCTTCCGCTGAAGCAATCCCCAAACCCGCGGGACTCTCGGCGAGGAACTTCAAGAAGCCATCCGGACCAGCACAGCCCCCAGCCAAACCAACAGCCCAGCCTGCTCCAGCCAGACCAACAGCTCAGCAGAGAATTCCACTACTCAACAAGCCAATCCAAAAATCCCAATCTATCAACATCTTTGACGATACCGAAAGATTGTTTGGAACTGATCTTCTTTCTCTTCTCCAGAAGAAGCAAGAACGATAGTCCCAAGCAACTACAGTCTTCTCAATGATAAAGATAAGACAATGGAAACAACAGCCGTTGTCATCAAACTGACGGAGACTGAGAAGCTCTTTCTTGTGTCCATATACAGCAAGTGCACTGCAGCAAGGAGTGACATACTGCACGATCTGCATACCATCGACAACCTGGCCACGCAATACACATACTGTGTTCTTGATGTGGACTTCAACGCTAGGCACCCACTCTGGCTGGACAACAAAGAATCCGTTCAAGGAAGGGCAATTGTGGACTGGCTGCATGACAACGCAGAGCTTCACTCTCTGGTAGTCATCTCACAGCCGAGGTTCACCTTCCCTAGAACTCCATCTCTTCTGGATTTCTTCCTAGCCTCATCGAACTTCACGTTCATCCTCCCTGAACTCAAGAACTATTCGTGTTTGGCACACGATAGTGATCCTGACCATCTGGCAGTTGAGATGAGAGTCTGTCTGCACCAGAGAATCACAGTTGAACGGAGTATTCCTGACCTCCAAATATCATACAAAAAGATGAACTGGACTAGATTCCGCAACGAAGTGGAAGAACATTTCCCTGAAGTGTCAAGAATCAGCAACTTGACAAACACTGAGATTGACAACACAATTCACCAGTTTGAAGCAGTTGTCAACAGCGCTCTGGACGCACAGAAAACTCCCCGCACCAGCAAGGACAGATATGCGAACTTGCCTCAGCATATACAAGCTATATACATATGCTCACCGGCAAAGGCTCCGCAAGAAACTTCAACAGGAAACTTCAACTCCACAGGACTTACAACATAGAGAACGAGGAATATAGAAGGATTCACTCCGAACTGCAATGCACCAACACCATGTTCAACCAAGCGGTCAAATTCCATCAGGAAAAGGAATTCAGAAGAAGACCTGGTCCTGAAGAAACCTGGTTCATATACATTTAAAAAAATAAATAGGATTGTTGGAAGAGCTAGCTCTATTCCAGAGACCATCCTTCACGGACAAGAAAACGTCTCAACTACTCCCGCTGAGAAAGCTGAAGCATTTGCCAACCACTTCGAGGAAAGTTTTAACGACCACCCTCCCATAAACCTCTCTGAATTCATCGAAGAAGTGGAATCTCGAACGCTGAAAACCCTTCAACTGGACCATTAGCGATTGATGTCTTTACGTCTCCTGAAGAAGTAACGGACATCATCCAATCGGGTAACTCCAAGAAATCGGAAGGAAGCGATAAAATCTCCAACTTTATTCTCAAGAAGTTACCAAATATTGCTGTCCTTCTATTGACGATCATCTTCAACAACTGCTTGAACAACAGCTATTTCCCCACGGCTTGAAAACGGCAAAAGTTGTCCCTGTCCCGAAAAAAACCAACAGGGATAATGTGGAAGGTTATCGTCCAATTGCTCTGCTTTGCTGTGTGAGCAAGATTCTGGAGGCACACCTACAAAAAAAACTAAACTTCTTTTGCAGAGATAGAGATGTCATACCTGAGTTCCAGTATGGCTTTCGGAATATGCACTCCACTATTCACCCACTTCTTGGACTCCACAGCGACATTTCAACTGGACTCAACAAGAAAGAGACGATCATTGCGTGCTCGCTAGACATCGAAAAGGCTTTCGGCACCGTTTGGATCAAAGGACTCGTTTTCAAACTGTCGGAACTTGGACTTCCCACCCATTTGGTGAGATTAATCAAAATTTTCCTAACTAATAGATTCTTTTTTGTATAAGTAAACAAGGACGAATCAACAACCCTGGAGTCCCACAAGGATCAAGACTCGCGCCTTTACTCTTCAACATTTACACCGCCGACCAACCAACCAACATACCAGGAACAAAGACGAAGCTCTATGCGGATGACTCCATTATCTACGCCTCATCTTCATCACCAGAAATCGCCGCAAGGAGAATACAGGAACATATCAAAAACGTTTGGGAATACTATCAGAAATGGGGACTGAAAATCAACAGCAGTAAAGCGGAACTGATCTGCTTTAGAACGCCAGTAACAGTGATCAGAAGAAGAAGAGCTTTTGCCACCCGATGCGACAACATAAAAATCAGGCTTCCCGACAACACTGAAGTACCAGTCAAGTCCTCTACAAAATACTGGGAGTGAACTTTATTAACAAAATGAAGTTCAAAAAACATGTTGGCCTAATGCTGAAAAGAGCAAACTTCTCCCTACACTTGGTCCACCCGCTACTCCGAAAGCGAACTTGACTAAGCAAAAAGACGAAACTACTAGTGTACAAGCAGCTCATCAGACCCGTTCTTACCTATGCCTTCCCGGTATGGGTCACCATATCACCTACAGCGATGAAGAAGATGATGCTTTTTGAAAGGAAAATTCTCCGCATTTGCACTGGATTACACCGAAACCCTCTGACGAAGAAGTTCATTCCATCCAAAAAACTTTACGAGGAAGCAGCGTTGATCCCTATTGATCAATACATGCTGCAGCTAGCCGGAAAAATTATCAGGAACCTCGAAGATCATCCCAACCCAGAAATCCAACAACTCCTCCAGCAACAACTAGCACCTAGCAACAGATATCTACAAGCCAGAGCCATCACTGACGACCAATTCCAGGACATCATCCACAACGACGGAAACCCGTTCTACGAACGCAACAACAACGAACACTACAGGGGATAAAAACCTTGTTGTAGATATTCTTTTTCTCTTTATTTTAACTTTTCAAATATATTCTTTAATATTAAATTCATGTAGGTAATAGATTAAGTAAACAACAATATGACATTATTTAAAAAAAAAATAGCATTGTATAAAACCATATGAAGAACGCGGGCCCCCTATTGTCAAGCCAACAAGATTAAATTTAATAATAGTTAGTTTTAAGCCAAATTGTATATAAAACAAATTGAAAAATAAAAATTCTTAATAATATAATCTATAAATTGTTTCATTCCTTATCAGAACGCGATACGATAAAGTGTAATTGGACAAGTTTTCAAAGTGAAAAATTTTAATTCAAATTGTTTTTTTATTGGAAAATAAAATGGAAATGGAAATTGGTCAGGTAAGTTATTTTTGTAAAATAAAGTGTTAAGTGATTTTAAAGAGTCGAGTGCAGTGAAAATTTGTTAAAAGGATTTTTTTCAATTTTGTAAATATATGTAAATTTAATTAAAATTTTAACAATATTCTTAAAGTTAATTGAAAAATAAAGTTTACTAACAAATAGTTTGTTTTAGTTTTTTGTTAACTTTTTTTTCTTTTAAGATTCTTCATTCCAACAAAGGTGGGAAAAAACGGATACATTTACCACATTGAAAAGAAAAAAAATTAAAAAATTATTTGGTGCTGTGCTGAAAGAAAAAAATTAAGGTGCAAGGCGCGTCGTCACACCCATTCAGTTCACACTGCAACCCAGATAGCTATAGTTGGTTACTTGAATGAACACAGTCATTCAAGTCGTTCCAAAAAGAAGTGGCTAAGGCAAGGCCAATTATCATTTAAAAACTAAAGCCAAAGAGGCAATGTCCCCCAGCACCATCGTTCGGTACACCATCGCTCGAGTTGAGCCCTTGAGCCAGTGTGCCGAACGAGCATCCCGTCAAAAGCAGCCCATAAGATGATGACTCATCGAGTGCGAGAAAGCCTCCCAAAAGAGCCTGAAAGCTTGGAGGAAATTTGTATCCCCCAAAACATTCGGTTTATCGACGGTGAGTTGTTTGTGCTGTCCGAAGATGTGTATTCGGGGGGAGTAAATATCCTGCTTGGCACCAGAAGTAGTCTCCAACTCCTGTCACAAGCCAAGTGCTGGCTAGTCGACGGCACATTTGCCGTGGTAACTACCATCATGGGACAACTTTTGTCGGTCCACGGGTACCTCGAAGGGACTGTAGTACCATTGGTGTATTGCCTGATGAGTAGAAAGTCGATGGAGGCATACCATGAATTTTGGATTCAAGTGCTCAAAGTGGCATGAAAATAACATTCCACTGGCGACAGATGTCATCATATTCGATTTTGAGCAGGCAATTCAAAACTCGGCCAAAGAATTTTTTAAGGATGTCCAAATGCATGGATGTTTATTCCATTTCGGTCAAATTATTTGACGAAAAATGCAAGGCCTAGGACTGGCCACCAAATACAGGCAGGAGGAGGGCTTCACGATGGAGGTAAGAATGCTCAAGGCACTGGCTTTTGTACCAGCTGAAGAAGTGAAAAGGTACTTCACTGAGCTCTACCTCTCACTGCACCATCCAGAGACCAAAAGGTTGGCTACATGGTTCAAGAAGAACTATGTGGGTACCGAATCGTCACCACCGCGGTACAGCCCAGCTTTTTGGACCACTAGAGCCTCGAGTAGTGACACAGACTTTCCAAGAACCCAAAATAGTGTGGAGGCTTGGCACAGGCGCCTAAAAACTGTGGTCGGCCAACGACATGCTGGCCTATACAAAGTTATAGGCGATCTTGCCAAGGAGGCGGTTGTTGCCAAGTTGGCAATTGAAAGACTTCGGCAAGGAGAGGAGCCACCAAAAACCAGGACTGTTAAAAAAACGAGCAGCTGCAAAAGGTGTTGAGTCGGAGGTTACAAATGTCACCGTTCCCATTCCTGGAAAATATTGCTCGAAACTTCACCATTGCATAAACGGTATGCCGTATGATTACCAAAACCACTGATGTATCCCAATCCGTCCTTTTCAGGACGCCCAAGCAATCATAAAGAGATACATACCTAATATTTTCAGAAATGTTTATTAAAATTGTTTATTTTACGCGATTGAGTTGTATTCAGAGTATCGGGATTTAAAAAAAACAATTAATTTTTAGACCGTGCGATATGTCAATAATTGAAATGTGCCATTCTCTAGATGACGAATATGCAATTTTTATTTCTGTCGAATGCCTACTTTAGCCAAAAATCACTTTTGAAGATGTCAAGTTTAGGGGGTCTTCGACGCTTAGTTTAGCCGCAAATTGCATTTAAAGATAAAAATTGGTTTTTCGTTAAAAAATTGTAAAAAATTGTCGAAAAAAGTTGTAAAAACAAAAGATTTTTTGATTAAAAGTAAGCTGCAGGACAATCAATTTAATCGTACTCTTATTGAACAACAGACTTTGGGCCAAGCAAACAATAAAATATGGTGCGAAACGCGAAAGCTTATGCCTACTTCATCTTTATTTGGAAACATATATAAGGCGAAGAAGTTAGACGGGTACGTGAAAAGAATTGCACATCCACAGGAGCTTTCAACCCCCTTCTTTTTACACGGAAGAATTAACGAGGACACAGCCAGAATTCAATTGGAGAGCCAGATAAAGCGAAAAATTTACAGCTGTGGTTTATTCATCGATAGGAAACACAGTTTTCTTGGAGCCACACCGGATCCGGATGGGATCCTTCATAAAGAGACACTTTGCGATATAAAGTGTCCTTACTTCATTGCCGGAAGACACACTGTGGACTGGAAGCCATTAAAAGCGGATCACTAAAATACATCACAATTTCTGAAGATGGCAGCATACTGGGCCTCAATAAAAAGCATAACTATTATTTTCAAATTCAGGGTCAACTACACATTTGTGACAAGGAAATATGCATATTTGCTATATGGAGTAGTAGTCAGTACGAGCTTTATGTGGAGGAAATAAAATGAGACGATGATTTTTGGAACACTAAAATTATAGCTAAGATTTCAAAATTTTACAACGACTGGCTTCTTCCTGAGCTAGTTGATCCTCGAATTCCTCGCGGTATGCCAATAAGAAAACCCAGCGAAGAAAACGGTTGAAAAAAACTACACATTGATCATAGCCTGCCAGCAAGCCACCAAGAGTACCATTACATCAACAGATATAAAAAGAAATACGCACCGAAAATCCTGCCAAGAAAAAATGTCCTAACACCTAAAAAGCTTTTGATTTCAAAGGGCCTCCCAGTGTCACTAGAAGAATAACAACCACATTTGCCTACAGCCTTTTAAGGTGTGAATTAATTTTATTACACTGATGAGCTGAGCTGGTGATCCTTTTTTCGGGGGTGATCTTTGATGTAAAAAAGGTGTCATGAATATGAGGAAAACAAAAATAAAAGATTTTCCAAAAGAGGAATTTGAATTTAAATCTGATAAGAGTAACTGTTGCATTTTATTTTTTTTTTTTGAAAAGTGAATGTGGTTGTGGATTTTGGTGGTGTTTTTTATTTAATTGTTTTATATTGTTTGTGCCTAGTGAGTAGGTATCATTATGTGTATTGATTGCACTGCTTTGGGGGGTTGGAATAGAAAAGATACAAATGTGTAGGTACATTAATCCAAGTCTGATAATGAAGTGTTGGATTTTTAAACGATGAAAACGCCATAGATAGGGTGATGGGGTTTTGTAATTAATTCTGTTTTGTTTTATAGGGTGTGTGCCTTGTGAGTATCGATAAGTGTATTATGTTCGTTGCACATATTTGATAAAGGAACTACTGCATTTTATTACACTGAAGCGGACATTTCTTAAATTTTTTTTTAATAATTAAAGTGAACCATGGTGATGGACCTAGGTGGTAATTTTTTTTATTTCTAATAGGTTTGTCGTTTGTAAGTATTGTTATGGGTGCTGTTTTCATTGCTTTGGAAAGCAGAATAAAAAAAACTTACAAATGTGTAGAAGGAAATTTCTTTGATCAATTAAAACAATTTCTTTTGAACGTTCTTAAACCAAAACGTAAATTACGTTCTTAACACAAGACATAAATTACGTTCTTAACCCAAAACATAAATTACGTTCTTAACCCAAAACGTAAATTACGTTCTTAACCCAAAACGTAAATCACGTTCTTAACCCAAAACGTAAATTACGTTCTTAACCCAAAACGTAAATAACGTTCATAACCCAAAACGTAAATTACGTTCTTAACCCAAAACGTAAATCACGTTCTTAACCCAAAACGTAAATAACGTTTAAGTTCTAATCCAAAATGAGAGAAGGGAGGCTTCTATAAAAAGGAAGATATGTGATTATGGTGAGCACAGTTGGTTTCAAGAAGTTATCAAGAGAAAACATTATTTCTCATTATCATCGTCATTATGTATTTCGAGGAAGCTGAATATTCTATCTTTACCCTGGATGATTTTGCTGTAAGAGAGGCAAACTCAATAAACGAGAACGCCGGTTTCAAGCCAACGAAAAAACTGTCTGATTTACAAATGAATTTTAGATATAATATTTTTTTACTACAAAAAGTAAAAACATGGTGGGGCGATCGGATTGTAGCAGATCTTGGAGAATATAAGGTAAGTTTTTTTTTTTTTTTTATTATAAATTAAATTGTTTTATAGGTTTTCTTACCGACCAGATATTCAGATCGTTCAGCAAGCTGCATAGCAGCATTTGGTGGAGGAGGATATGTCTTCGAAATAACTAAACAACTTGGAGCTACTTATGAGCTTAAGTTTATGAAAATGAAATAACGTGTAATGCTAATGTATAGAAATACATGCTTAGAAAATATGAACATACTTTATAAATAAAATTTGAAATTTTAATGTTTTAAAATCAGATTTATTTTTATTATAACCCTTCTATTTTACAGAATTTCGTTTTTATTGATCCATGAGTTATGTTCTGGGGAGAATCCCAACCATTTCACTAAAACTTTATTTCCCCTCGCTTGTAGAACTTTTTCAACTAGGAATACATCTGCGCATCTAGTTTTCATCAGTTCTGCTTCGTAAAAACCACCTTGAACTGGTTTTCCTTGATAGTCTTCAAGAAGATATGTGACTGGTTTTGTTAATTGGACTTTTCTTATTTTAAAAACCTCAGTAGTCCAATTGGGTGTATAGCCTTTTTCAAATACATGTTTGTACTTGCTGATTCTTACTTTGTCTCCAACTTCAAATTTTCGTGTGCTTAGTTTTTCTTTCTTGATTTTGAAAATTGGTAATAGTGACTTTGAATTTTGTTTGTTAACATCTGCAGGTTTACATTTAATGGTTCGATGAATAGAGTGATTGTATTCATGAAGTATTTTTTTGTAAATATTTATCCACTTATAACTGCCGTTGAAACTAAATTCTTTCCACATTTTATCTTTGAAAGTTCTATTAAATCTCTCAACAATTGAAGCTTTTAATGAACTAAATGTGGAATAATGGTTAATTTTATATTTTTTCATTAAGCTTTGGAAGTTTGTATTCAAAAATTCTTTTCCATCATCCGTTTGTAAATTTTTAGGAATCCTAGAAGAATGGATAAATATTTCCTCTATTCCTTTAGAAATAGTGATACCTTTTTTGTTTTTCATTGGTATGACCCACGCCAATTTGGAGAAGGCATCAATGACTGTCATTAAATAATTGAACCCTCTGTTTTGTCCACTATAAGGTATCATTTCAACTAAGTCAGCTTGCCATAAATCATCAAAGCCCTTGATAATAACACGACGACGTTTAAAATTTCTACGTGCAGTCTGATACAACTCTTCAACAACCTTCCACTTGCTCATATTTGTAAAGAGTGAATTAAGCTTAATAAAAAAGAAGATTTATATGTTTTTTATTTTTTTTATTGCAATCTCTTATATAATAACATAAGTTTCTTAATTCTAGCTAAAAGTTTTTCTATAACGTAACAAGCACAAGTATCTGGGCCTAGTTTACATTGGTTGGATGACCAGCAACAATTAGAGTAGTGATGTCCATGCGATGATTCCATGTATGTAGTATTTTTTAAATTTACTAACCATTGAAATACAGTTAGTAAATTCTCCATAGTGTTCATCCAATATTGATTCGCCATTTGTTTTTAAAAAACCAAAAATATCTTTTATTATTTTATCAGTGTCCATTTTGAAAGTTCCTTGCTGTTCAAGTGTTAAATGCTAACTAACAAACTTTATTTTATTTTATGAAAATTGAAAATCTCTTCTTCATTTTCACTTATACAACTTATTTTAATCTATGGGTATAAAGGGTACATTAGGAAACATCGTCTTCATTATATGTTCAACTTTATTTTTTATTTTCTCGTCAACATGCTTTTCTTCTATGGATCCTTTAAGTTTTTGTGAAATTAATTGTGATGCTTTGTTTTCTTGTTCCATACTTTTTATTGTTTCCTTTATCGTAGAGTCTATGTGGTTTTTTAGCATATGAATTTCCTTATTAAAAGTGGATAAAACTTCCATTAAAGAAGAATTTATGTGGTTTATAATGCTTGATTCCTTAAGACTTATTTGATCATCAACATATCCTTTGCACACGGCCTGGTGGGGGTATTCAGGATTACATTGTTTAAATATCTACTTTCTATATCAAAATCACCAGACGATAGAAGTTTAAAACCTATTCCTGGAGGTCCCACAAGACCTTTATTTTTTGGAAGAGGCTTGGAGTTCCTACCGAACTTGTCGACGTTCATTGTTTATATGCAAAGTTAATAGATTGAAAAGCTAATATATAATATTTGATTCTTTTAGCTCTTCAACTACAGAATTTAATTCATTCTGATGGTTATTATTACCAGCATTTTTGGATGCTATCAAAAGTCTTAGCCTATTAACAAGTTCATTAGGATCGTTCCAGTATACATATTCGATATCTTTGTTTGTATATTTTATTTCACTTATATTATGAGTATAACATCCTCCTTTTTTTTCTTTTTTAAGTCTAGCAACAAGTTCTTTAATCAGATGGTTATATTTAGCACTTCTATTACTATTTATTCGAGAAGCACTATCATGATTACGCATATGCGCATTCGTTTTTTGTAAGATTTTCCCATATTGTTCTAGGTCATGACTATTATATATTTGTTTACGAGGATTTTTCTTTAGCATCAGTTCAATAAGACCAGGAGTTCGAGCAAACATTTCATCGTCTATGAAAATCTCGTGATCATTCATCGCAAAGCTACATTTCCCCATTTTTACAGATTGTGTATTAGCATCGAAATACGGACCATAAATTGTATCACGATTTGATTCTGACAAAAGTTTTTTTATTACCGAAGATGATTTATTAGAGGTATCAAAACTCTTAGGTGTACTATAGAAAAAAGTATTATCTATACTATCCAACTCTAGTGATGGTGAGTCTATTCGTTCATGATCTCTTTCCTCAGCCTTTTCATTAAAAGATTTGAAATGCAACTTGCGACGTCGTTTGGGTGTTTTAACATCATCCTCTTGTTGTGATTCTTCTTTTTTAATATTTCCGACCAATATTTTCAGTGGTTCAACAATGGGTTTGAATGTGTCTTCCAACTCAGTTTCTCTCATCATTTTACCAGTTCTAAGTTGAAAATATTTATTTTTTAACACTTTTTTTGTTTTTATTAGATCATTTAGCACACTCTCTTCCATTTCTATAATATAAAATAGTAAATGATTTCCTGTAAAGTATGTATACTGAAGACAAGTTTTCCCAAACAGTATAGTATCGCAATTTTGTGAAAACTGTTCTTGTATCGACCTGTATTGAATGCTTTCCTTGTCTATAACCAGAAATCCAAAATTATCAGTGTAAACACAATTCTTTAAATTGATTGAATGTCATATCAGATTTTATGTGATCTTTGTAAACATGCTTTAAATTCAATTCATCTTTTTTGAAAAGAATAATAAAATTAGCATTGTCTCTAATTAAATGTTTTGGTATATGGGTATAGGACTGGCATAAATAAAAACTGTCAACTCCATTATGACGACCCATGCAAAAATATTCTCTTATGTTATTTTGTTTCTGACATGCGACATCGTCAAATATAAATATAGAATTATTTTTAGCGTCTGATGGGGGCATTATCTCACAATTATTTGAAAATTCATTATATTCCATTCCTTTTATAGATGTAATTAGGTTCTTCAGATATAGATATTTCGGTTGATGTAGTGATTTAGAGTAAATATAAATATTTTCAAACTTTAAACCGTATGGGTCTAAAAGAATGCTTAGCATTACATTTGTTTTCCCACAGTTTGAAGGTCCAACTATAATTCCCCAAGTACTGTTTGGGAATAATGAACCATGTTTTTTTTTTATTTTGACATTTGAATCAAAATTTTTTACTTTAATGACTTCGGACTGCTCTACAAAACGCATATTGATGACTAACAGCTTTTGAATTAAACATTTCGTTTTATATACTTGCTTTCATACATGTTTCAAACCTCAACTAGGAAGGTACGTTTATCATAATATGATTGAACACAATACCCAAAATCAGTGTCATATAAAAAGAAAATCAACTAAGGGCGAAGGGCTTTTGAATAAAGTTATCGACAAACTGCCGTTTGAACTACATATTCGCTCGTATAATTACTGTGGCCCCGGAACGAAATTGGAAGAACGTTTAAGAAGGGGCGATAAAGGAATCAATCAATTGGATGAGGCTTGTCGCCTTCACGATATTGCATATTCTAAAAGTAGCTCTCTCACAGATCGACACGCTGCCGATAAAGTTCTTACCGAGCAGGCGTGGAAAAGATTCAAAGCAAGCAATTCATCAGCCTCTGAAAAACTAAGTGGAACTAAGTCACCAACATGATGAAAGCAAAAACGAAATTCGGAATGGGTAGTAAAAGAACTGAAAACAAAACTAATGTCGTTTTCAATTGGCAGTCCGGAATTGGTTTTAGATTCGGAATCCCAATTGAACAGTTTTTTTTCGATTCTGAAAAATTTGAAGTTCGGTGTGACTGTATTAGTAAATGTAACATGTGGGCTTTTTGGAGAACTCCTGCAGGAGAAAATCAACTGCATCACTTGCGTCGTCATCACTTGATGAAGAAGATGAGGAAGACGATTCCAACAATGTTTCTAACAAATTAGGAACACTTGTTATGATATATACAATATTATTTTCCATTTTTTATATTTTAATTTTAATTTCAAGCAATTACTTCATAGTTACCACAATTTGTAAATTAAAAAATATGACATTAATCAAGTGTGACATTTAAATCTTTGAATGTGTGAGTGATTCTGTTTTTGCTTCTGATTTCAAATCCAGAAGAGAAATTCTCTTTTTTTTAGAATCAGAACTGTCACTTTTGCCCAATTGAACGCCTTCAGAATGCTTTTTTCTACTTCCAGATTGCCAATTGAAAACGACATAAGAGAACTAATAAAACAAAAACGAAAAAGGTTTGCAAGAAAAATTTGTTCAAGAAGGCCATAAACGAAGCAAGAAACGCTATCAAAAACAATATCAATTGTTGTGGTACAACATCTATAGCAAATACTGCTGTGAAGGCTGCAAAAAATGTTTTAAAAAACAAGAAAAAACAGCATTATCAAACGCCGAGAATAATTCCACTTCCAAAAAGTGGTGGTTTTCTACCATTTCTAGCTGGTTTATGAGTTGTTGGATCATTAACAGGTGGAGCAGCTGGTGTCACAAAAGCTCTGAATGATGTACGAGCCGCTAAAAGACAGCTTGAAGAAAACAAACGGTTATATTTACAACCATATAAAAATGGCCTTGGTCTTTTCCTAAACACATGTAACCCAAAAAACTAATTGAACTGCTACCCAAGCGACCCTTAAACAATTTCGACATTGAACGATTTGGAAAGAAACACTTACAATATTTTAGAGGAGTTTTCATGAGAGACTTATTGCCAAAAGTACCATTGGGTAGGGAATGTGGTGTTATAAATTTGGATCGTGAAGCTGGCGCTGGCACTCATTGGGTGGCATATATTAGAAATAAAATTTAAGACCTCCAACTGAAGTAATAAGCTATCTTGGTAATAAAATTAATTATAATTATATTCAAGAACAAGACTTTGATACATATGTATGTGACATTTATGCTTAAGATTTTTATTAGAACAATGTAAAATGTTTTCAAACTGAAATAAGAAATGAATAAAATGATGTAGAAAAAGGTAAATTATGTCATTCGTCTTTTAATCGACATGTCGTTAACACTAACTTTAAGTAGAAATGAATCCATTCTTAATGCTGAGTATTTCACACCAATTGTATTGAAATCTAATTATGTATGTGGACTCATAGATTTACAAACATATAACTCTATACCAAATGTGGATGAGTCTAATAACTTGCTGCATATAGGTGATAGCGTTATTTCTTTTCCTATAGGCTCATATGAGATAGAAGATATAAATAATTTAAAACAAAAAAACTTGTTGAAATTAACAAAAAAAAAGAAAAGTGCATTAAGAAAAAGTGAAATTAAAATCAAGGCAAATAACAACACTCTGAAATGTGAAATTCTCAGCTCGGAAGATATTGACTTCTCTAAACTAAATTGAATCGGATCTTTACGTTGACATAAATAGAGTTAATGCCATTCGCGTTGAATGTAATATTATAGATGGAGCGTATGTAAATAATCAATCTGCACATATCTTACATGAATTTGCTGTTAAAGTAAGTCCTGGCTATAAAATCATAGAAGTTCCAAGGAATGTTATTTATTTACCTGTGAACGTCAAACGAATAACATAGTTGTGCTTAAAGTTCGTTGATCAAGACGGTAAAGACATTAATTTTAGAGGAGAAAAAATAACTGTTCGATTACATTTACAACCAGAATTATGATTGTGTATGGAAATATAACTGACTCAACTTCTTATAAAAACATTGTTGAAAATACTAGTTTGTTCAATCAATCTTCAAACTCAGCTGTGGTAACACGTCGTCGTCAACGTCTTACAAAACATAATCAAGACTATTTATTATCATTAGGATACATCCTAAAACATTAAAACCATAAATATGTTAAACATTTTTCAAGAACCTGAAATCAATGAAAGCATTTCTAAATATGAATATCATACTTATTCACCATATCAAAACAATTTCGAGAAAAATGACATCATACAGATTTGTATACAACATCAAAATCTTAATGTCCTCCTTCAGAAAGTTTTTTATATGTTTAAGGCTCATTATCGAGGACAGATGGAAAAGACCCCGTAAAAGAAATAGCCACCACAAAACTAGCAAACATTGCAATGTCTTTTCTTTTAGATGAAATTCGCTATGAACTGAATGGCAAGGAAATTGACTACAATCGAAATGTTGGAATCACTTCAACCCTCAAAAACTATTTATCTTTAACTAAAAATGAAAGTGGCATGCTTTAAAACGCATCTTGGTCTCCTGATTCTCCTATTAATATTTCAAAACCGTATTATTTTAATTACTGTATACCATTAAATAAACTTTTGGGGCTCGCTGAAGATTATAAGAAAATTATTCCGAACGCTCGACATGATCTTATTCTAACTCGAGCCAGAATGGATGAAAACGTTTTAATCTCACAAACAGATGAAAATGTACAAGTAAAACTTCATAAGGTACAATGGAAAGTTCCACACGTGACTTTGTCAGACTCTATGAAATTGAATTTATACAAATCTATAAATAAAAACAGTGCTATGAAAATTACTTTCCGAAACTGGGATATTTATAAATACCCTATGCTACCAACCTCTGACCATCACATATGGAATGTAAAGACAACAACACAAATTGAAAAACCTAGATATATTGTCTTTGCTCTGCAAACTGAGAAAAATAAAAAACTATCTGCTGATCCTACAACGTTTAATCATTGTAATCTAACAGACTTAAAAGTATATCTAAACTCTGATGTTTATCCACATGAAGATCTCAATGTTTCTTTTGATAAAAATAGATATAGTCTGTTTTACAAAATGTACACTGATTATCAAAAAACTAACTACAATAAAACCATCACTGAGCCTCTGCTTTCTTGGGGTCTATTTAAATCACGCGCTCCAATTTTCGTTATAGACTGCAGACATCAAAACGAATCTATGAAAACAGGCCCCATCGATATACGTTTGGAGATGAAAACATCACAAAATATTCCTGTTAACACTTCAGCTTACTGTCTTATGCTACATGATCGTATAATTGAATATAATCCGCTTGATCAAGGAGTCACACGAATTGTTTAAAGTTTGGAAAAGATAAAAATAAAAAAGAAAATAATCATGGTAATTGGTTGTCCTCGTCAAGACGAATCAAATAAAACCGAATAATTAAATCCAAGCTGAATTATGAAAGTACCATTCTACCTCAATCAAATGTATCTATCTATTATGGATGAAGCTGAACAAAAAGGATTTAAAAGACCCCAACAAGTTTCCTAAACAAGTCAGAAATAAACTAAACAATGTAATGAAATTTCTTTTCAAATAAAAAGTACAACAACAAGTTTCAATAATTTTTTTTTATTTCATAATTTTAAACAGAATTGTTTGAATGACAACATTGTCTTTTAAATCCATATGGCAAAGAGCTATGGTCTTCAAGAAAAGGACGTTTTTCCGATTTGGCTTTGTAGGTTTTAACTTCTGGTATGGTAAGTACTTGATGGTTTCTTGTCCGACGAATATTATTAGATTTAATAATAATGCTTTCACTATCTGAGGAAGAACACGAATTTAAAACAGTGTCTTTAATGGAATCAAAGTTGATTTTTTGCGATGATTCATGATTGAGAAAAATCTCCTTCACTTTGCAGAATGCAGACAGCGTGTTCCATCTTGTCTTTTGTACTGAACACTTTTTAGGACCTCCGCTGACGAATTCTGTTATATAACTTCCGATTCCATACACTTCTAATTCGTCAGTCATATCACCGATAAATTGACCAGTAGGAGGTTCAAATTCCCCCTGACGACTTACATATATTACCGAATCGGTATCGTAATATAGAACTCTTTCATTTAACCTCTCCAAGTAGCTATACAGTTTAAGCCAAGCTAAAGCAGTCGTGTAAGCAGCAACACAAACGTTTACTGTCGATAAGGATTCGATTGCTTCTTCTTTTATCTCGATGTTAACGACAACGTTTTCTTCATTTACAGGAAGAATGTGTAGTACTTCAATTGACGGAACCGTAAGCAGATGAAATAAAGTTGAAGGGTTATTCAGAACGATAGTTTGAAGTTGATTTTCACGTTGTCCAAATTTCCCCCAAAACGAATTCAAGATCAGCTTTGCAAGTGACCTCTTTCCTGGATTGACACATATTTCTGCAAATTCCAACTGAATATTTTCTTTTTCAAGAAAATCAGAAATATATTTTTCTTGCTGAGATGAACATTCAGCTGGCCATCCAGATGCTTCTTGCTTGATTTTTAAAAACTTGTTCATCATAGATGTAAACAGACCGTCATCAGGATTTCTGCCTGGGTTATATTGGACTACATTATATTCCCAAATTTCAAAAATGGAAAGTATAATGTAGCCTTTTTCAACGGCTTTTATGACCTCGTCAATTATCCAAGTCCCGACCATTGCTCTTTGCTCATCAGTATGAGTACACAATTGTTCATTGTTTTTTCATCACTGCAACTTCTACACAATGAAAACATGAGCTTGTCATTTTGTTTCATTGGTAATACCGGATGCAACAGGTTTTCTGGAGGTAAAATTTTGCACTTAATGAGTCCATTAACTCCCTCCAATTTCGTTGTTACACAGATTGCATCGCCAGTAGTGTGGATTTTAGGATGGCCAATGGGAAATTTTCCGTTCTTACAAACCCAAGGGTATAGAGAACATACATCTATGTATTTGATTTCTTCACCTTTTTTACATTTGTAGATCCTGTTCGTCCACCATAAAAAGCATCGCGGGGGTTTAGGGGGGAACTTTGAATCAGTGGATGCATATTTAAAAAATTTAATTGATCTCTACCAAATGATTTCAGACGAGCTTGAAAAACACAAGACCACATTTCAATTACCTCGTAGTTGAAATTTCTCAATCTTTCAGTTTTAGCAATGGTTCTTTCATACCTCTGATTTAATGTATCATTTTCGTTTTCATGTAGAGGTTCATCCCGTTTGTGCTTCAAACAGATAGGGTTACCATGGTAATAGCATCCATGGAATTCAAAAATCTGTTTAGTTTTTTCACAAAAACCATCAACTTTTACACCGTGTATTACTACCTCTTTGCCTCTATACGAATGTTGGATAGTTATGTTCCTTTCCTGTTCTTCCCAAATCATCCACTTGATAGCTTCTGTTGACTGGTTGTCAATGCATCTGTATCCGTTTTAGGTATTAACCCGATGGTGTTTGGCTTAAGAAAGTTACGTCTATATAAAAGATTGCAAGCTGAAGCAATCGTTACCGATTCTAAAAATGGTTCAACGTTACATTGGGTAAGAAATAATTTTCTAAATTGCAAGCAAGCCCCCGTCAAAATTTAGACATCACTCTTGCAGTATTCTACAAGTTCTTGCTTCATTTCAAAAAAATCATTTTGATGTTCTGAATGCCATTTTAAGAAAGTATTACGCTCTTCCGACCTCATAGAATTAGCACTGTAATATTATATTGCTGGTAATGTTCCTTTGTATTCTTCATTTTCAATAGTGTTGAAGAGGTATGGAAAGTAACCTTTCTTTAAAACAGGTGGCAAGTCGAATGCCTTTGGGAGTTTTAATAAGGCCATAGGAAAGTAGTTTATTGAGTCGATAAATTTTACATTTCCTATTAACATCAATATTATCTTTGTTCCTCGCATAATCAAATCAGGGCTTAGTACTGTTTTCTCTAAGACATAGTTTAAAATGAACTGATGGTCGTAGGCTTGACCATTGTGGGCAATCACAACCACATTTTTAAATTTTTTCCGAATTTCAAGTATTATATTGAACAAATTTAGGTACAACCTCTTCTCCTTGTAGAACGTTCAATGACAATTTACAATATTTACAGAAATGCAAATCAGGATACTCCACGCAATGACTACATTTGGTTTGAAACACGCATAAATTTGGTTCATGTTTTGTTATAAAAGCTTTGTTTGTTGTGGCTGCTTCATCTCCGTCATTCCAAATTTTTTCTCCAATTACTTTTTCTTGGCGACTTTCTAGATCATAAAATACATACAAGAATTTTTTCAAATCAGGTTTTCTCGTATTAGGTATAATGAAACACTTATGGTCTTCAGGGACATGTACTTTACAGTTCTTGCAAAAGAACTCTCCACAAATATGTTGTCGACTTCCTCCATAGGATTTTAAACAAGCAAGACATCTTTTTATTTGCTCACAGATAGACTGTTTTCCTGACGAGCCGCTCGTTTTGTGGTTGTCATAGCATCCTGTTCCTTTAAAATTTCGATTACAGTCTTGGCAAAGAATTTTTTTCGGTGTTTCTTCACATTTTGGAGAATACTGGCATTGCGAACATAGACCAAGACAGCCATGATGAACATCTTTCGTGTTAAACGGAGAATGACAAATCTCGCAGTAATAACTACAGCAAAATACGGCGGTTAAGGAAGTTATAACATTGTAATGATTATTGTAATACATTAAATGTATTTTTTTTATCACCAATGTCGTTTGAAACCCCTTCGTAAATTATTTTGCGACCCTTCGTTTTGTATTCGTAGAGTGTTATTTTGTAATTTTTTAAATGAGCTTGAAATGATTTCAACTCATTTATACCACAGCCTCCTGGTGGTATATTGATTTGAGCTTCGTTTAGTAGTTTTATGGCTCTCTCCGTCTGAATTTTCGCCGTGTCTCTTCTTATATTAACCAAATTATCTTCCTTGTCTGCGTATGCCTTCCCTACAACCAAAGCTCGAGGCAGACATAAATTGTCTTTGTTTTTAATTACTATTATTCCCTTGCGGTGGCAACATTCTTCATGGAACGAGTTGAACATAACATAGGATTTTCTATTATTTCCTTCACCAGCTGGCATCTTACGGAGGTAACTGACAAGCAAAAATTATCCGAACTCAATGCTCCAGAGTTGCTTTAAAAGATTTTGGCTATCATCTCCCACACATTTTCAAAGCTCAGATATGCACAGGTTTTGAAATTGATCCAACCACTACCTCTTTCATGAGCAAAACTTTTTCCTCCAAAAGTAACCCCAACCTTATCTGTTTCGTTGAGCCCCTCAACGGCAAATCGAAGTATAGCTTCTATTGAGGCTTTAAATCATGAAGTGGGCTCTTCATCTAGCGGAACAGGGTTGACCTTGAATTCAATTTTCCGCCCTTTTAAGTTGAACCTCTTTACTTGGGTCACATGATCACCCAATATTGTAAATCTCTGAAACCAAACCGAAAGGAAAAACGTTGTATTTTTATTTTTTTTAATTTTTATTTATATTATACATATATTATTTATCTAAAACAGTTTTTTTGAGAATTTAACAGAAGATCATTTTCAAAAAAGAGGGTCGGAACGTTGGTATTTACCTCTTCACTCAAAACGTTCATCTTCTGTTTCCTCCCCTTCTGTTTATGCTGCTGTTGTTGTTGCTGTAGCTGCTGTTGCTGTAGCTGTTGTTGCAGTTGCAGCTGCTGTTCTAACTGCTGCTGTTAATGCAATTGCAACTGCTGTTCCAATTGTTGTTGCTCCTACTGTTGTTGTTGTTGTTGCTGTTGTTGTTGTTGCTGCTGCTGCTGCTGCTGTTGTTCTTGGTGTTGCTCATCTTGTTGTTTGAGATGAAAGTCAACATCAAAGGACAGCTCTCCATAAGGTCCCACCACCTCAAGGCAACATTTTCCAAGCTGTTCGATGTCTCCATCATCCAGCTGTGCGTTGCACCGTTTTGGGAGGAAAACCTAAATAAAAAAAAAAAAATTTTGAGTAAGGTTTCAACCTAGGAAGATTAAGATTAAATTACCTTGTAGTCTTCCAATTCGACCATTATCTGGTCCCCAAATTTGGTGCAAATTCTTTTCGCGACGGTGATCGGGAAGCGTTTCTTTTGAATAAGTTTACTCAAACTTCTTCGTTTTTGAAGAAGAATTAGCGTTGCTAACGCTTACGGCTGACTTTATTTTGGAAATGAACGACATTTTACGCTTTGAAAGGGAATTGTTAACTAAATTGAAAAACCTCAGAACGTTTGCTTTTATAAAAGAAATTTCCTTCTACACATTTGTATCTTTTCTATTCCAACTCCCCAAAGCAGTGCAATCAATACACATAATGATACCTACTCACTAGACACAAACAATATAAAACAATTAAATAAAAAAAAAAACACCACCAAAATCCACAACCACTTTTCAAAAAAAAAAAATAAATAAAAAATAGAACGCAACAGTTAGGTACCTACTCTTATCAGATTTAAATTCAAATTCCTCTTTTGGAAAATCTTTTATTTTTGTTTTCCTCATATTCATGACACCTTTTTTTACGTCAAAGATCACCCCCGAAAAAAGGATCACCAGCTCGGGAGAATACTAGAGTTACGCAAGACGAAGTTACGCAAGACGAAGTTACACAAGACAGAGTTACGCAAGGACAAAGTTACGCAAGGACAAAGTTACGCAAGGACAAAGCTACGCAAGGACAAAGTTACGCAAGGACAAAGTTACGCAAGGACAAGGTACGCAAGGCAGAGATACGGAATGAAAAAGATATGCAAAACAAAGATACTAAAAACCAGATGTCGTTTGGATATTGGGATGCAAAAAGAAGACAATATAGTAGCTACAAAATCGACACAGGTTGTGGTAGCTGCCACAGAATAATAAAAAAATAGTTTCATAGGGTGTTTTGAAAAAATTTCAACTTCGTTATTGCTTGAGCAATTTCAATCAAATTGACACTGGCAGTATCTAAGATAAAGTTATCAAGGAAAAAAATATTTTTAACAGGGTGGTTCATAAATATGGCAAAACATGCTAACTTCGTTGTTCCTTGGACGATTTTAATAAGATTGACACTGGTAATATTTAAGGTAAAATTATGAAAGAAAAAAATATTTTAACAGGGTGGTTCAAAAAAAATAACAAAAAGTGCTAATTTCTTTGCTCCTTGCGCGATTTCAATCAAATTGGCATATGTGTTAGCTCAGATTAAATTATAAAAGAACAAAATATTTTCAAAACAGGGTGGTTCACAAATATGGTAAGATATGCTAACTTCGTTGTTCTTTGGGCGATTTTAATGAAATTTACTTTCCGTTATTAAACACCAAACGTATAAATTTCATGGTTTTTCCTTTTTTGGAATATTTTGCAATATTTGTGCCAAAACACTAGTGGTAGAAAATTTGAGTTACTTTTGCACTTAAGAAATAAATAAATAATTAAATCCGTTTTTCAATACAAAATTATGATAAAAATAATTTTTGAAAAATTTTAAACACCATTTCAAAAATATGCGCCTTAAGTGAGAATTTCAAAATGACATAATTTTTTGTTAACTCTGAAGCCAGTAGGATATTATTGTAAATTTCTGCAACACCAGTCAATTTAACACTTTTTATTTAAAACAGAAAATAAATTATAAAAAAATAACCAAAATACCTACAAGGTCATGTTATAGCTTTTCTTAAAGCTTAAAACACATTCCTAAACAAACTTATTTAATCAAAATAATTAAGTAAATAGCTTAAGTAAAATTAATTTTCAAACTTAATATTTTGAAAGAAAAAACTTATTTTTTTTGTTCATTGATTTTTTTTCAAAATTTTACGTTATTGATTACTATTTTCATTTTTTAAATTGAATGCTCGCACTAATTTAAAGTCAACAGTGAAAACCGCTTAACTAGATACGGAAGAAATTCAAAAACAACTTCGTTATTAAAATGTGAAAAACCCACTTGTATGATCATTTCAGCTTACTTCAGCTGAGTGATTCCTTTTTTTTCTACTTTTTATAAAGAAGTTTTTTTTTGATAAATTCCTATATCTTAAAAACTATGAGCCCTAAGACTATCTGGTTTTCAGGATTTGACTTTAAATTAATGAGAGCATTGGATTTTGAAAACATAAAGAGAACTTAATAAAGTAAACTTTTGAAAAAAATCAGTTTGAACAAAAAATTTAAGATTTTTCTTTCAAAATATTGAGTTTGAAAATTAATTTTACTTAAGCTATTTACTGAATTAAATTGATTTAAATAGTTTATTAAAGAATAGGTTTTTAGATTTAAGAAGAGCTATAGCATGGCCTTGTAGGTATTTTCGTTATTTTTTTATAACTTTTTTTTCTGTTTTAAGGTGTTAAACTGACTCGTGTTGTAGAAATTCACCAATAATATCCTATCTGCTTTAGATTTAACAAAAAATTGTGCCATTTTGAAATCCTCACTTAACACGCATATTTTTGAAATGGTTTGTCACCAAGGTGACCATACATTTTTTTTTACGAGAGGTGTTTAAACAAACAAATATTTTTTTCATAATTTTGCATTGAAAAATGGTTTTATTTATTTATTTATTTTTTAAGTGCAACGGTTACTAAAATTTTCTACCACTTGTGTTTTGGTACAAATATTGCAGAATATTCCAAAAACAGAAAAACCATGAAATGTATGTGTTTGTAGTCAAGGTATTCAAAAACGTAAAGTAAGTAAAAAAAAATACACTGAACGAAAAAATGCACATATTTGGAGTACCCTTTGAGATAGAGCCCTTTTATTTCCGGTTTCAGAGCAGTCACAAAGTGTGCTATACGTCTTTTCATGATTATCCACTACTTACCGGACACCCAGTATACATGAATGGGTATCAATTTGCTACCCGAATACCAAGCAACAATATTATTCAAAAATCAAAGAGATACTTTAATTTTTAAGCGATCCAGAGCGTTTTTTTTTTTTTAAAGTGACCTAGAGTGCCCCCCTATCCTACCTAAAGGTTGTCGGCGTCATGAATTTAAATTATAAATAGCAAAAACAAAAACGATTATAAGTATATCTCAAAAGCCTGACCAGATAGAACAGTTCTGAGCTTGAAGTACAAGAGCTTAAAAATTCTAATGAAAAAAAAATTCAAAGGTTTATCAATTTTCAAACGAGAATATCTCGGAAACATGTTGTGCTGGAATTTTTGTAGTTCAGATTCAGATTAAGAACGCCATAAAACTTTCGGAGAAGATTTATTAATCAGTTTTATTTTTTTTTTATCAGTGTAATAAATGGTAAAGTATATGTCTCTTGAACTAAGCTGACCTTTTAACAAAATAAAATAATGATAAAGTTAGCTCTGGACTTGGGCTTTTTTTCGTAATATAGTTCACAGCAACAATACACTGTAGAAAATGTTTTGTTCATGTTTGAAAAAAAATGTATATTCGAATTCATATTTGTTTTTTTATTTATAAAATATTAAGTATATTAAGTATTAAAAATATAAATAATAATATATATAGTTTAACCGCCATACAGGTCACGCAGACGGAGTGTCAGTGACTCAAGAAAATCTAGAGTCGTCATTTGGCCTCTTAGAGCTAAAAATTCTCTAAGAGAATTTTCTCTCTCCAGCGTCTTCTTCTTTTTTGAGGAAATCTAATGCATAATGAAACAAATTTTGAATAAAGACGTTATGTTTACTAATGAATTAAACGTACAGAGAATCCTCCCAACATTCCATTATGGATTTTGGAGCTAGTTGCATGCTCCTCATTCCTCAATAGCTGGATGCACCGATGAACCCCGACATGTTTTCTTTCCAACAAGTGCTTCCACCGGTTATTCCAGGATTCCACGTTATTTTGGGTCCTGGGGAATCCGAGAACTGCAATTTTTTATGTACATTTTGTTAATCTACATCTTAATTGAGTTGAATAATAATTATCACTTACTTGTCCTCTCACTTACAGTCCACAATGCTAAAGGAAAGCGAGGTGGGGTGTATCGCTGAATATTGTTGGCAATATTTCTTGGTTTTCCCAACACATAATTTGATGATACATACTCCAAAAAAAAGTGCCAAGTTGCCTTCCTCGGGAAAAGCATTCAAATATGCCTCCTTAACATCCTGGAAGGCAGATGGTATTTCAGCTGGAGGTAGAAATGCCAATGCTCCGACCATGAAAAAATATTTGGCGAATGAAGAATTTGTTGCTGCATATAAGTAAAAAATATAACATGTTATAAAAAATATTAATTGTTTTGAGAAAAGTTTTTTACTATATAACTGTTGCAGGCCTTGAAATTTGAGTTGTCTATATAGTGCCTGCCGAAAATGAAAAAAACAGTCTGCAGGTGAAATGAAATCTATCTCATAAATGGTTTTGATGAATTCCGTAATATAAAAATTCTAATGTTTTGTGTTTCAAGACATAGAAAAAGAGTTACGATAGGTTTTTGTTATCTTATTTTCGTTTTATAACCTAAAATAACACTTTCGATATTATTAATTTTTTTAACAGTAGGTCAAAATCTCTATAAAACAATTTTTTTTTCAATGCAACAGTAAATTTATTAAAAAAAATTGAGTAAATTGCAATATTTTTTACTTGCGACTATAGGTGGTACTATTTGGCAAGTTTTGGATTTATGAAAAAAATTGAACTCGAGATAACAATCAGACCTAACATTACGATGACTTTTTTAAATATAAACTTTAACTTTTGTAATACAAAAGAAAAAAAAAGAATATTTGGCGTATGTGTAGTTTTTCACTCGATGTAGGTGTAAAAATATTTAAAACAGTTTGTTTTATACATACATCATTATCATTATACTTGACTACATTTTTGCAAATTTTATTTTCTTTCATCAGTTAATACTAAAAATACAAAAAATACATTATTCTCCCATTAGTAATTTCAGTTTTTTTAAATATTAATATAAAGAGCTTTAAATTTTGAAGATTCAGATGGAAAATTTGAGAACAAAAATAAAGCATGCAATGTTTTAGGCTTAATTAAGCTCATTTAAATTGTTCGGCTTCTAAGCCACTTAGAATATGGAGATAACTCAAATATTACAAAAGTAGGCGTGTTAGTGGGAGAACTTAATAAAAATATTTTTGTAATGTTTTCACTGGTGAATGAAACACACCGTAAAAATTTCATCAAAATTGGTGTATCAATTTCTACGTTGACAAATTTTTCATATTAACCGCGCTATTAATTAACGAAAAACTGATTTTTCAAAACTTATTCTCAGGTTAACTAATCCATGGATAATTTTTTTTAACTCAATTGGAACATAAAGCAAATCCCCTTGCGCTTTTGTGTTTTATATTGCTTCAAAAAAAAAATAGCTGTTGGTCAAAAGTTTTGTTAATTTAAAAACCTAGTTATTGAAGAATACGTGTGCAAAATTTCAAAAAACATTGAGAAACAAAAAAGTTATAGATTTTTGTAATGGTTTCCACCATTTGGCCCAATAGTGCGCCGGCCTCCGAGCCGGCCACTGAAATTATGAAAATAAAAATCAATATTTCATAAACAACTCGATATATATTTTTAAAACGTACAACGTACAATACTACTTTAAAAATTTTAACAAGAATTAATATTAGTTTTAAAAAAAATGGAACCTCCCATATATACCTTATTGTAAAAAAAAACCTTCTCAAAAGTCAAATTCCTAGGAACTGGGTGAAACTTTTGTGTGAACCCCAAGCGTAACTCTGTCTTGCGTAACTTCGTCTTGCGTAACTTCGTTACTATTTCCACCAGCTCAGTTCATCAGTGTAATAAAATTAATCCATATTCATGAGGAAAATTTATTTTCAAAAAAAAAAAAAAAAAAAATAAAAAATAAAATGCAACAGTTACTCTTATCAGATTTAAATTCAAATTCCTCTTTTAGAAAATCTTTTATTTTTGTTTTCCTCATATTCATGACACCTTTTTTACATCAAAAATCACCCCCGAAAAAAGTGTAATAAAAGTCATTAATAATAAATCCCAATTTACTCATTTGCATAATTTGGTTCCCAGTCTGAACCGCCCCATATCCTACTTATTATGTTGTAATTTAATTTAAATGTATGTATCCATGCATTTTTTTTTACGATCAGGAAAATATAAATGCAAAATAACGAAGCCAAACCAGATGCCGCAATTTACGAATGATTCGATGATTGCGAAAACAACATTGGTAAGTGACATTGTAATTTTTAACTTTGGAACTAATTTTTTTATATTTTCAGTTTGGTGTAATAGGCCTATTAACGAGTGTGTGAAGTTAGCCCCCTTTTATGAATTTGTATTTTTTGAAAGTTGTTTTTAGGTTGTTCCCGGTTTGTTCCGGTTTACTCCAATTTTTTTTGATAAATATTCAAAAATGGGGGTTTTAGAACCCAAAAACCATTTTTGACCTAGCCCCCCTAATTTCGAAAATCGAAATTTTGAAAGTTGTTCCAGAATGTTATAGTTGTTCTGAACATTGTTCCAAAATATTAAAGTTCTAAAATGTATATTTTTAAAGATATAGCCTTCGAAAGTTTTTTTTTAAATCCAAAAAACGGTTTCCCAATATTTTTTTTTTCAAAAACCTTTGATTGATAATTTAAAAAAAAACATCTCTAAATTTTTAAATTTTCAAAAATCAAAAATCTGAAAGTTGTTCCAAGTCAAACCAACCAACCATCTGATATATAGCAAAAATTTGTTCAAAAATATATAAAATTAAAGGCGCAATAAAAAAAAAACACATTTTATGCTCACCAAAGCCTATTTTTATATCGAAAATTTTAAACTTGATTTCTTTTCTTTTAGTAGCTATAAAGAAATATGTATGTAAAATTTCGTTTCTTTCAAATTTATTTTAATAATAGAAAATTTCAAAAAATTATCCCCATCGCCCCCTTTTCAAAAAACACAAACTTAAAAAATGTTCCAAATAGACATTTTATCAAACCCCATTGTTCCAAAATTTCATCAAAAAATATCCTTAATCCAAGATTTGACGGCTAAAAATAATTTTTTACGATATTAAAAAAAAAAATTTATTCTGAGCCCCCCTATTTAAAAAAAAAAACAAAAAAAAATCTTCTAAACCAAGAATTAATAAAACAACTCGTTACCCGATCTTGAATTTTGAAAAAAAAACATTAATTGTCTCATTTTTAAAACACTCCACAACACCTAAATATTATTCAAAATACCAACAAAAATGAAAATTTGCCCCAACATGCATTTCTCTAAATAACACAAGAAAGTATGAGAAATAACAAGTTTTAAAAACAAAAACTTTTTTACGATATTAGATTTAAATCGTTGCCTTGAGCCCCCTTTTTTGAAATCCAAAATTCAAAAACTTGTTCTAAGGCTCTTCTAAATTTTTCCAGACATTCGTTCCAAAATATTGATTTTTAGTATGAAAAATTTCACAAAAATGCTCCCCGCTCCCCTTTTTCAAAAATCCAAAATCTGAAATTTGTCCCAAGTGCAGAATCACTCAAATCCAATTGTTTCAACGATTCATGCAAAAATATTGAAAATTGAAGATTTAAGCCGAAAAAACACTTTAAATTAAAAAATCATGTTATCCTTGTTCTGGCCCCCTTTTCGAAATCCAAAACTTAAAAACTTGTTCCAGGTTGTTCTAGGGCTCTTCTAAATTGTTCCAGACATTCGTTCCAAAATATTGATTTTTAGTATGAAAAAAATATTATTTTGGATAATAAGTTTTCTTTCTTGCTAATTGTGTTCGATCTAAGGATTTTTTAATTGAAACTCCATTTTGGTTTTTCTTTTTATTTTAATTCTTTTTGAGTCGATTCAACAACAATTAATACCATGATGAAAAAAACCAAAAATAATAATTCGCAATTTCCAAGATTTCAAGTCCAATAAAACATTTTCAAGTATTGCAATAATACAAGTATAAATGATTTGCGATATTTTAACAGGGGGCGAGAGGGGAGGTGTGTGGAGTAATTTTTATGAAATTATATATTACAAAATTCAACTCTGAGATTTCCAAATAAAAGACTAAAACAGACGAAATCTAAGAAAAAAACTGAATATGATTATAAAGTTCTTTCCAATACACAATACTTCTAGTGTTATGCCTTATGCCTTTATTATTGTTATTGTTCGCTCAGCACGTACATACATCAATTGAGAGAGCTTAGACAAGTTCAATACAATTCATGCACTTGCTAAGCCAAACAACTGCAGGTTGGGGAGGGAAGGAAGGAATACTCACTGCGCTCTGTGGGAACAATTTTTTTTTGGTATTATTTGTTGTTGTTTATATTGCAGCACTGAATATAATTTTTTGGTTTTGTCTTGATTTATTGATTTTTTTGCTTGTTATATTTTTTATTTTTTTTTAGTTCTATTATTTAGTTATGATGGGGACACGGACACCACGAGAACAACGAACAAGACTAACGAGAGAAACAGTGGGGGACGAGGAGGCGACTAAAACCCACAAACAATGAAAGCACACACCACCTGCAAACGACAACTGAAATTTCTTTTTTGGTGTCTGTTTTTTATCTCTTTTTAAAATATTTCTTATATTAGGTATATCTTTAAAAGTATAAATACCTATTAAGACCATACGGTTTTCAGTGCTTGGCTATAAATTGTTTAGATCATTACTAAAAAAATAGATCATTAATAAATAAATACCCAAAAAAATTTAGGTTTTTTATTAAAATTTTTTTAGTTCTAAAATTAAGTTCCATAAAACTGATATTTTTAACAACTTGATTGAAAATCGCAGGTTAATGAAGGCAATATAGGCCCTAGGATTTTTTCTTACAATGGAAGAACCGTGACCTAAAATAATTTCAACCAAATCCGGGACAAACTTTATTATATTTCTGAAAAAATGTTTTTTTTTCGGTTTCACGTGATTGAATATACAAAAATTTAAGTTTTTTTAAATTTTTAAATTTTGAAATCAAGTTCTATGAAACTAAGAACTTAAGCAACTTGATGAAAGAATAAAAAAAAAAAACAAAGAAAAAATTTTATTTTAGATTATTGGTTTTATGAAATTGTTGGCATTAGCCGCGTTTTATTATCACCGATAACCTGCATGGGTTACCCTGTGAAACTGTGATAATAAAATGATCTAGGTTATAAAAAAAAATTACTTTGCGTAATTGGCAGCCGTGTTTTATTTTGTCACACACTTTCCGAGAGTTGGGGAATTTATTTGGGGTTTGTAAATCGACGGCATGACATACCGTAAGAAGATTATCTTTGTGGCTAATTACCATAGGCCATGCAGTTTGTGAAATGGCCAAACGAATTGCAAATTTTGCAAAACAATGCATCCTTTGAAGAACGGTGCAAAATTCCAGGAATCATAGGATGTATTGATGGTTCCCACAAACGGATTAAAGCACCGTCAGAGAACAAAGAGAGCTATTTTAACAGAAAAAAGTTCTATAGCATCGCTTTGCAAGGCGTGGTTAATGCAGATAAAAAATTCATAAATATATTTGTTGGTGAACCAGGAAGTCTGCATGATAGCAGAGTTCTTCGCAGATCCGAATTGTACCGTGATGTGTCGGAAAATAATAGAAATCTCTTTCCGCACAACACTTTTCTGCTAGGAGACTCAGCGCACGCTTCTTTGGACTGGTTAATCCCGCCATTCATAGACAATGGAATGCTAACAGAGTCACAAAAGCAGTTTAATCAATTGCATCCCAGTGGACGAGTTATAGTGGAACACGCTTTTGGATTGCTGAAGACTCAGTTCCGAAGACTGCTCAATTTCACTGAGCATTGAACAATCAAATATTAACATGGTGGTAAATTTGACTATGTGTGCTTGTATTTTGCACAATATGTGTACGAAAAACGATATCAAAGTAGAAGATAATATTTTTGTACCAGTTCCTGATGCCATCAACATGAACATTGAAAGTACGACGAGACAAGAGATAGTGAATCACTTAATCAACACAAATGTTATCCGGTTATAATTTTCCGCTCAAATTTTTTTTTGTAATAAAAAGCATTTATAAAACTAACAAAAAAAACATTATTCATGACAGTGAGATTGGTTGAGCATGGTACTTGTACTTTTGAAAATACAGTTTATTTTCTAAAAACATTATACTTAAAACGATACAAAAAATAAAAATCTACTTGTTTGAAGTGGGAAAATCTTTGTATGAAGTTATTGCAAACCCCAACAAGCAAGGACAACATCCATTGTTCCAACGACTTTTTATAGGTAATTGAAAGCCCATTTAAATAAATAAAAAACATTAGAACCTTATGTAACGAAAAAACAGTTTTATTCAAAAAAAAAATCAGTCTTCATAAAGTATTAAGGGTACTCATATTAACAAAAATAAAATATTTTTCCATTTAAAACAAATTACCAAAAAAAAAAAAAATTATTCAAAGGAAATAACATAAAAAAATGCTGCGATGTTGATATTGCTGGGTCTGAAAAAACGCAGTATCTTATTAAAGTTATTATAAAAGCGTCAATTCCTTTCTGGAATCTAATTGCAAGTTGACTTACCCTCAAGTATAACAAGCCGTTTCTTGGTTGGCAATCCTCGTATTTTGTCCCCATCCAAATCGATGTGGTGAGTTGGTAACATCCGGACGCCTTCTGAATTACCTCCATATATGGTGCACTGCTGGCACCCTCCCCCGTCCTCTTGTTGTTATCACAAGTTGCTTTGAATGCTTTCATTAAGTTTTTAATTTTATTCTCCAGCATTGCAAGAGTTGTTGGCTGGCTCGTTGGATAATAAATAAATGAATTGTAAATGTATGTATGTACCTAAATATGAGAATATACAATTTTAACAACACACTCACCAATGCCCCTTCTGCCAACAGGTCCTCACGTACATTTGCCAAGGCAAATTTTTTTCCCCTTGGGTGACCAAACTCTGTTTGGCATAAGCTTGCAGTAACGCCATGGTCTCCTCCTTTTTCTGTAATAAAATATATGTATTTACTTTTATTACCTTGTTTCTTTATAATTAGAAAAACTTACAATTTATTTTCATGGGCATTTTGGCTTACCTATTGTTTCCATTTTGGTGTTTGTCTGCTATGGCAGATTGGAATCGTTGTTTTGATTTTTTTTTTTGTTGACATCTCACTTTTTCTCTGTTTTTTTTTTTACAGTAGTACCAAATTTACGAATGAAAGTGGCCACCTAGCCGCCGGAGTTAAAACTAATTTTTGGGTTACAGAAAATAACCTAGATAAAAAGCAAGATCCCAAATCGTTGTTGTATCACATGTTAAAAAATAACCTAGAACCGGATAAGAAAACCTGTATATGCTATTCTTGATAATAAAACGCGGCTATTGTTTTTTTTTTAAATAATTTTGTATCCAATTTAAAACATTTAATATTGTTCCAGAAAATCGAACATAGCAATTTAACGAAGGAAATATAGTAGTTTCTGGCCGAAGGTCGATTTTCAGCCGAAGCCGAATTCTTAGGCTGAAAGAAAATCCTCGGCCGAAGCCTGAGGTTGAAAAAATCAAGAATTCTCTTTTCCAATTGGATAAAAATATTATTTTTATTAAAATTTATTGCTTAAAAAACATAAGACAAATAAAATAAAAACAACTAATTAGTAATTATAAAGAAAAAAGAAATAAATAATCCATTTTTAGTAATAATTTTTAGTAATATTAATTCAATACATTAATAATTAAAACCAAAGAGTCTAATGTTGTATGCTAAGAACAAAAGTTTGTCAACATTTTCACCACTCAAATTTGATCTTCTGTCCGCAAATATCTGTCCGTCAGCACTGAACAGTTGTTCACCAGGAAAACTAGTGGGTGGCGCAGACAAACATTTTATAGCTACGGTCCTTAGATAATTGTATGGGCTGGACCCCCAATATACATATACATCAGCGTTTCGTAAGAGTAAAGGTTTTTTCAAAAAAGACAACAGCAAGCAAGCAAGCAAGTTCCGCTCTCGACTGGCAAAACAGTCCCATAAATCATCATCATGTTGGAAACCTGATGCTGATGTTGAAGAAGATGGCTGGGGATCATCGGCTTCTAAAATTATCGGAACCGTTTGATTTGACCAGTTCTGTTGTAATAATTCCAATTTTTTGCCTTCGTATTGCCGATCACCGGTGAAATATTTCCCTTTAAATCGAGAATCTAAAAAGGTAGCAATAAATAAATTTGGAGTACTTTTTGCGTACGAAAATCGTCTATTAACAGACTCGCACAACCGGATTTTAAGCAATTTTAAATTTTCAGTATCTTAATCTTTTGGAGCTAGTTTTGAATTTAGCATGACAACCAGTGGTATAATTAATGATATTGATGAAGAGTCGCTTGAAATATCAAGTGTAGCTTGATAAAAGCACTTCAATGCGGATATCAAATCTCTTATTTGCAACCATTCTTCTGCTGCTGGTACTTCTATGCCACCGCGTTCTGCCATGTACAAATTTACAGCGGATTTTTGTTCCATGAGCCTTTCCAACATTAGACACGTGCTATTCCAGAGTGTTTCAACATCTTGAATCAAAGTGTGACTGGGTAAGTCGCAAGTTTCTTGGAATTGCTTTAAATATCGACAAGCTTGCTCACTTCTTTTAAAATCGCCAACAATTTTGCGACATTTTTTTATTATATCCATCATGGGATCGCTTTTGAATATAATGTCATGAATCACCAACTGAAGCGTATGAGCTACGCATCCAATGGATGCAAAATTTCCAAGACGCATGGCAGACTGCATATCATAAGCATTGTCGCGTATAACCATGTGAACTTTGTTGGTCAATCGGAATTCAGCAATTATATTGATTAGATAGCGTTTCTGAAATATGCTTTCCAGAATGATTGTCTTCAAGTGCACTTGCTGCCAATATAACTTTTTGTCTTTTTGTTGCTGAAATGAAATGAGCTGTGCACCTCAGCAAAGAACAAGTCTTCGCAGCCTTCAGCCTTTTTCAAGAGAAATATGACTTTTTCTTTTACCTTTAAATACGTCGCTGGCATTAAAGTCGTTCTGAAGTATTTTCAGACTTTTTTCTGTATCTAAATGGAGTGTCAGGGTCAGCTAAGTTGAGCCTTCGAAATGCGTCTCCTTCAACCAAGTTATACGGCAGCATGTCGACGATAATGAGATCCATTATATTTTATCGATTCTTAAGGATATCATCAGGGTACAGCGCAGCTTTTTTCTTTTCAACCATTTCATATAATGTGGATTGTTTCAGTTCATTTTTGTTTTGTGAAGGGTTTAAGTTTGACCTCTCGCTCTCAGCTTTTTTTTTTTTTCAAAATTTGTTTATCTTATTTTGTTTGTTCATTAATTTTCGAATAAGTTTCTATTCATTTAAATGTTGGCTTGCCAAATGGTTCTTAATATTTGTTGTGGTCTGATTTTTTGGTAAAACACTTCCAAGGGCAAAGCTTTTTTACGTATTTTGCAAATTGCTTTATCGCTGTTTTTAGAAAAATATTCCCAGATAGGATTTTTTCCCAAAGATGTCATCATGTAAATATATACCTACATATGTACAAATATAAACAACAAAACAAAATAAAAATACACAAATCGCCCAAAAAAGTTCAATGTATTACTTTTACTCGATTTAAGAGCGGATAAATAATTATAAGTAAATGCATGTAAATGCATTGTTTCATATTCTTGCAATACGAATACATATGTACATTATTATGTACTTACTTGAATTTTTTTTAAATTATTAAGTGTTTTTTCCTTTTAAAATCGAACAAATTAAATTAATAAACAACACAAACCAAACCGAAACCACAAATTAACAAAACAAAACACAAACGATGCGCAAAAGGTGTCAGGCAAAATTCAAAAATTGAAATTTTGTTCGGCGCCTACTATGATGGACACACATGTGTTTTGAAATTTTTGAATACCTACCGAAGAAAAGATTGCAATCTTTTCTTCTGGATTCAAAAATTTAAATTTTTTCCGGCGACTAGTACCTACGATGCTCGATATAATAAACTAATTCTTCGGCTTCGGCCAAAACTTCGGCCTAAAATGGCCGAAGCCGAAGGAATATTGTTTTTTGGCCGAATTTCGGCCGAGCCGAAGCTTCGGTCGGTCACTAAAATATAGGCTAACCCAATTTTTGCTTAAAACATAGCCTGAGAGAACCATGACCTAAGATAGTTTTAACCAGGTCCACAACCTTACTGAAACTTCTCGCTGCCAAATACCAGGCTTAACTATGTCTACTTAAGGACAAAGTTACATTTTGCACTGTTTCGGCTTCATGTGATTCAATTGTTGAGTTGAGAGATGAATTTACTAACGATATATTGTTTTTCTGAGCAGAATTCACTTCTCTGTCGTTCATAATGTCTCGAACACCGTGCACATTATTGCAAACAAAAGTGTATAATGCCCGAGCACTTTTTTTCACTTAAATCGTATGATATTTTGTTTGGACACAATTTTGTCGCTATCCATTAAAATCTTGTTTTTATATTTTAAAATTGTATCAATCACAACACTAGGGTCAACTATGGGTATTTTACCTTTTTTCATTTTGTAATTCTCTTTTAAACTTTTAAAAACTTCCGAAACTTTGTAAAGAACCTGTTTCCGCAAACTCGATTTTAAAAGTAAAATCAAAATCACGTCAAAACGAAATCGTCCCACATATTTATTATCTTGAATAAGGATACAACTCAAAACATATTGTGGTTGGGTGTGGGGTAAATGGATCTTCACAAATGTAGCCCTATCAATACCGTTATTTTTCCAAGGATCATTTCATCTGTATGTTATACACAGCGTATTGGAAGCTTTTCAAAAAACAATTCACAATACAGAACCAAAAATGGCTTGAGGGGTAAGAAGAAACACAGACCTTTTTTTAATATATGTAATTTTCGTACACAATTATAAAAAAAAAGAGTCACCCAAAATATGCTCATGGTTTTCATTATTTTGATCAATAATTTTTTGTTTTCTTGGCATCCAAGTAAATAAGTTTTCGAAGAACGCAGAAGCGTGCTGTCATAATACCAAAAACATTTTAAATGATACGTCGAGCTCGTTTTAGTCAGTATGTAGTTGTATAATCGCTGCACCATGGTGCGACCGCGTTGACTAAATGGCTTTAACATGTTTGGTAGCGAGGTAAATGCTACGTCTGAAACTAGAACATAAATGTAACACGTAAGCTTCTTCCAGGCAATGCTTTGGGTAGCGGTTACCAAAGTTGATTACTGTCCTTGGCTTGTCCAAACGAGCACCGATTAAAAACACCACCATCCGCGCCCATTTCGGCCGACGCACATCTATATACACAAGTTTATACTGAGCATCAGCGACACCCATCAGTAAAATGCTATGAGTGCCTTAACAGTTGCAAAAAATGATGCTGCTCTCCAGCGAATATGTTACCAAAATGGTCGCTATTGCGCTCTTCATATTTTTCACTTTTTTATATTTTATAAATGTTTTTTTCTTTTTCACAAATATGTAGCTAGTTTCACAAACACTTTCACTCCTACAACAAAGTTTCATATTTCCATCTGTCAAAAATTTGTTGGCAATGTCAGCCAATTTTTTTCCAATAAATTGTCTAATTTTTGGATAAAATCAACCAACCGTATAAACGGAAAATTGGAAATGATTGTCATCTCATTTGTTGCTATTGGAAAACTTTTGACATTGCGGCCAATATTGGACGACCTTCCAATCGTGTATACTTAGCCTAACTTATTTTTTAATTTTATATGGGTTTGTAATCATTTACTTATGACCAATGTATGTATATTCTTTGTATATGAAAAACATAGTATTATCATGGCGAGTATTTTGTAGTTTTGCCCCGACCCTTGTGATGGCGCTGCAAAATTTTAGGTTTAGAATTTGATTGTGGGAGTCTTTAAGCATCGGTAGTTGGAGCAAGAGGAGACTATTATTATCGATTAAAGCCTCCACAAGCTCTAAGCAAAAAAATTTGAGTAAGGGTTGCCCCCACTTCTTAGATATCGCCCCATTTGCCCCATATACAAAGCAATATTTAAAAACTCAAGTGCCCTTCCAAGTTGCATCAAATTGTCTGCTTCTGTCCTAGAACCTTTGTATATAAAAACTATAGTACTATCATGGCGAGTTTTTTTTAGGGTTGCGCGGACCCTTGTGGTGGCGCTGCAAAATTTGAGGTGTAAAATTCGATTTGGGGAGTCTTTAAGCATCGGAAATTGTTCGTAGGAGCAAGAGGAGACTATTTTTTGGATTATTGCATCCAAAAAATACCAATAAATATCAATTAAAACCTCCATAAGCTCTCCGCAAAAAAAATAGAGTAAGGGTTGCAGGCATACCTTAGATGTCGCCCCATTCGACTTCCACCATGATAGTACTATAGTTTTCATATACAAAGCCTAGAACTTAGGGAAGGCAAAGTCTTACATTTCATCGTAGCTTTTGAAACTTTTAGCTTTCGTTTAGCTTTAAGTCCACATTTTTTATGCATTCTCGAGGAGAAGTATCAGATTTAGGTTTAAGAATGATATGTTCCATGAAGGTGAAGGAACAATTATTGCATTCAGGACAAGAACCTATTGCAGCAACTAAAATTATAGTGTTATAGGAACTTAGCCTCGCTTGAAAAAAATTGCGCATGGCAGTTTAATTTCCTGAGAAATTATATGAAAAAACTAATCTGACCATGCTTTTTGTTCAAAACACCATATTTCATATCAGGATAAAAACTGCATCAGAAAAGATTCCCACAATTTTCTAACCTATAAAACCAAAGCACCTTAAAACTAAAGATAAATGAAAACCATTAAAATCCTGTTTAATTAATCTTATATACGACCAAAAATATTTTATTAAGTTTGGTACTTAGAGGGGTGTACCCAAACGAGTAGTCTGGCCAGGTTTGGGTACATTTTTTTCCAAGTTATGAAATATTTTTTTAAAACGGCACCTCTCATATTTATATCTTTCGAACTCTGTTTTGGCACACCGGCATCGTGGTTGATTTTTAATTTTTTTTTTTTTATGGGGAAAAGTTCTTCTTCACTGTGAATCAAAATTTTTGGCAAATTTGGTTTTAGTCCTCGCTATGGTTCTTAAATATGAAAGTAGTGTTAATACTTTCAAACTTAATATTTGAAAGTAGTGAACCGATGTTGTAGTCGAGAATTATAAAATTTAATGAAAAAGAGCGGCATATACGAAATCAGCTGTAGAGATGGCAACAAAAAATATATAGGCCAGACGAAGCGGAGTAAAAAAAAAACAAGGTTTGAAGAACACATCAGCTACATCAAGTAAGCAATTGAATAGATCATCGGTTGTTCCTGCTGCTCATGTCTACACGACGCGTCGTGCGACAACAACGAACCACCAATCACCACACCACATGTCCACATCGGCTCCTTTTAAGAGAGCGTCCGGGTCCGTTTGTTAAAGAGCGTGCAGAATGAGAGAAAGCTTGATGCGTCTCTTTCAATTTTCAAAGCTTGTGGAAACATTCTGTCTCCCTTATGCTCATTAGCTTAAATTAAAATTGTAACGTTAACTTTGATTTATGTAATTGTTTGTATTCGTATTTGCATTTTCATATAATTGTTATTTTTTGTTTTTTTCTTGTTATTTGTTTTAGTATCGAGTTTCGCTGATGTCAGTTCGAAATGCATTCGATTTTTAAAATTCAAAAATAAAAATACGTTACGTTTAAAAATTTAAATTTCGTGTTTCAATAAATGTAGTTTATCTTTTTCATTAAATTTTATAATATGAAAGTAGATTACGGTTTTCTTTGTTTTGCAAGAATTGAAGTCGCCAAGCATTTAACACCATTGAGTTGATCATAATTATTTGTGAACAATGGCAACCACCATGTCTTACCTTTTACGAGTATTTTGATCACAAATTGGTCATGAAGATAGACCCAACCCATAGCTTTGTTAAATGCCACTAATGTAGAATGACTACCTTTTCTTTTACTGTTGCTATCCATCTTTTGACTTTTTTAAGAGATTTCAGGGTGCGTCGTTTGTTGCAACTGTAACAATAGCATTATCGTTCAACCACGCGAACAAAATGTTATTTTTTTTGTCGAATTTGCGATGAAAATAAGCACGATAGGCCTTCATTACTGTCTTCAAAGATTTTAATGGACATTTTTTGTTCTATTGCACTATTGTATATTCGCGAAATCCCTTTTTGCGTAAAGTAGCCATAAGGTCATGGCTGATGAAATAATTGTCAAAAAACGCTGTGGTCACTTGCCTATTTTACTACTTTCAGTAAATCAGGCACCACTCCAGAATAAATCGCTTGATTTCTTTGAAGCGATTGCGGGGCATGGCGTAAGCAACCAAAGGAGTTTTTGTGTCAGTGAATGATATGCTGATAAAAGCATTATGCCTCTCTTTTATTTTTGATAAATTTTCCAAATGTATTTGGTTAGCATAATCCACATGTTCTGAGGACTTAGGAGCATTATTCTGACAGTCACCTCTGGCTGTGCTTACATCCCTCAAGTGGGATATCGTCTACGCCGTCAAATTCATCGTTGACTTCAACCTTTACTGCTCCTGTAATGTCAACAAGAAAATGGGAATCAAGGAAGTCATTCTCACATAAATCCTTCTCGTCTGTTTGGATATCAACATCCTGTGGAATAACCACCAAAGCAACTTCATTGCCATCATCTGGAATATCATCAACAGCCATGCAGAGGATTGCGTAGCACCTACCATAGAAGCTTTTGCAATTAATTGCTGAAAAAGCCATTTCTCTGCAAATTCAGGACGAAAAAAAAAAATTAGATATGCAATTTTTATTCATTAATAAAATAATAAAAATTACAAAATGTTTCTTCGTAAGATTTTAATTTTAATATGATCCCTTTTATGTTTTATGATAAATTTAATTATTATAGACATTTGGACAGCGTGGTGTTCTTAAAAATTCGTCCTTCATTATTTTAGAACATAGTTTAAAGAGTTTTAACAGTTCTCTTTGTAAAGGCTGAAGGGACTGTTAAATTTCGAAATTGTCCTGGTCTTTTTTTAACAAAGCTTGCTGCTCGTTTTCGAGCTTCTTATTTCTTTTATTCTTATTTATTTATTTTTCTAAGGCTGGTAGAATTCCCTGTCGATATTCACGTTTTTCCTTTTTCAAATGCATTATGCATTCAACGTATTATTGAAATCCTATAACACTTGATGATTAGAACTCCTCGAATAACGTTGGCAATTTCTAAATAAATCGAAGAAATCGTAAATTTTCTATTCTTTTTGCATTACTCCTAAACGAACATCGATGTGTTCCCCTCTCCTTCTTTCTTGATGAATTAATAATTTTCAATGGCGTACATAATATACAGACTATCGCTGGCGACCTGCGTCATCAGAATAAATACCATGATGTTAGAAGCCAATTTTTCCTGGTTCCTGAGATTTGATTTGGGATGGAATAATCCCTTCGAACCGCGGTATTTCAGTAACTATAACAAACATCAAAAAAAGATTAGTTTACATTTGCAGCGCTTTTTCATGTAAGCAAAAATGATCAACTATTTTCGGTAGTTTTCGAGCTATGAGCAAAAATGTGCAGAAATTATGGAAAAGTATCATTTTTAGTCCATGACCTTGACGATATGCCTAATCTTGAGAGACCTTCTTATTTACGTTTTGTCTGTATTTCTAAATTGATAAATGGAAAAATAGGCTGTGCACTGCACTTTTTGTTTTATATTAAGTTTAATAGTCACCAAGGAAACTAGGGCAGAGTTGTATTTAAAGGAACTCCTATAAATTTTTCAAATACCTTCGTCGATATTATTGAGTCTTAATATATTTTTTTAAGAAAATCTGACATCAGCTATTGATTTCAAAACACTTTGAAGCTAATATCTAAAAATATCAATTTTGCAAGAAAAAGTGGTTCTGGACGCGTTGGCGTTAGGTAAAAAATGGACTAATAAATAGCCATTACTATCTGTGATTTTAAAGGTGGTAAGTCTGAACAGTTTTATTTCATTCGACTATGAATCGCGAAAAGTTAAATTAATTTCTCTATGTCTTTATAATCATTTCAAAATAAATCACGTTACAAGAAAAATTGCAATTCATAAGCCAAGACAGGCTGAAAGTACATACGTCTGATTCAAAAGCCCATTTCATATACAAACACAATAAATAAAAAACCTTACGAATTTGTTTAATGCATCATTCCATAAAACTTTACTTTATAAACAACTTAAATTGAAAAAATGACTGATAACATCCCCAAAAATCCCTAAAGGCTCCAATAATAAATGTAATCCGACACCCCTTTGGGAATTCAATTTATTTTATATGACCATAAAATACCCAAACCTATCAAAAAATTCTACCGATTATTTCCGCCTGCAACCATAAAAGAGGTTAAAATCAATGTTGCCAATAACATATATACGTTCTTTGGAGTATTTTTGATATCAATATATTCTTAGATTTGTTCCGCCTTCTTCCAATAAAAATGAATTAATACGTTTTTGTATAAAAATTCTGGTGTTAAAAAGAATCACACCACCTAACTAATTCATAAGGTATTTAAACCATGTATGTAACATCAGCTGGCTTAAAATTATAGCGTACAAAATGTTCATTAATTAAATGTATAGGTATCCGAGAATCGAAAACGGATTAATTTTACGTTCGTTTTATTCCAAAAATAATGAATTATTAATTAGTGTTTTCATTTAATAAGGGGAATCGAAAATCAATTGTATTAAGAATTATTAAATTTAAATAATAATTGATAAAACTGAAAAGTTATTTCAAGGCCAGGAGAAGATTAATTTAATTAAAACGAGTATGAGCAGGCACTTGATGGTGTTTTCGTCCAAACTTCAACAATGAGTTATAATAATATTAAAGCATTGCAGTTTGCAGTACAACATTTTTCATTTGGTTTATAGGAAATGAGCCTTGTTTTTTTACTGTTATTGTTTATATATATATGACCCTCTAATTTTACATCTTTAATAAGTCAAAAATTTTGTTCAGACTCAACGCTGAGATAAAATATGAGTAAAGATATTTTATCATCGTCATCATTTTGAGTTTTATATGAGATTACTATGAGAACTCTATTTACTATTTCCGTTTATAGACCAACCCAACCAACAATTTTTAATCTAGATGGTCCAGCATTTTAGTTTCTGGAAGTTGACACTTCTTTAGACTTGTAGGTACTAAGATGGTCAAATGCGCAGTTTTTTGAAGCTAAGTTTTTGGTGATGTATCAAACTGAAAATTTTTCAAACCGAGTTAACACGAGTTGAAATTTAAGTAACTCGGTTTGCAACTCGGTTGCCACTCGATTTGCAACTCGGTTTGGCTAACTCATAAGTTGTTGCAAATCATGTTAGCTAACTCGGTTTGAAGCGAAAATTGGTGAATACTTTCCATGAGTTATTTTTAATAATTCGATTGGGTTTATTGTTTGGGGTTGATTCGTTAAGGTTAGAAAAATTGAAATCTAAAAAATGTTGGTTTCTTGGAGGAAAATTTTTTATTTGATTGAATTAACCATCTGAAGGGTGAAATGGAATTTGACAGTTTATGGCTTGAAAGATGGGTAACTAACTTTATTCTGACGACTAGTAAATATTTCGTTTCCAATATCACCCTAAAGCCCTTAAATCGACGGTTTTCAAAAATTAAAATCCGAAAATTTTCCCTTTTTTCAGGGGACATTTTTTTTATTTTTCAGATGTTTTTTTGTAACAATAATTAAATAATAATATAATACATTGTAAAAATAAAAAATAACACAATTGTCTGTTCAGTCAGAATTTTTAAATATAAATATAGCAACAAATTAAATAATTAGTAAAAAATCACATGAATAGTTTTCTGTTCAGTATAAAAATAAATAAAGTAAGAAATTAATGAAAACAAATAAAAAGTAATTTATTTCTTAAAAGAGTATAAGAACAAAATTTGATCGACTCTTTTCGGATTTAACCGATTTCTTCGATCATTACATAATTAGCCGGCTTTTGAAAATAGCCTCTCGGATGGAACAGATGATGCAGGAATACACAAATATTTATGAGCCATGTTATGTAAAGCAGGAAATATGTTTTTGTTTTGTTCCCAAAACACTAACGGGTCTTCAATAGGTGTGTTAGGTTCACTAGATTGCACTACTGTTTGTGAATTTCTTAGCTCTTCGATTATCCACATTTGTGCATTACTCGCATAATGAATTGTTGAAAAGGCCTTTTTTAGATCAGGGATTTTGCCGTTCTGTTTACTTCATACACACTAAGACGCGCGTCTAATATTATAGCAAGTAAATTTCATTGCAAACGTTGAACTGATTCTGTTGGAAAATTTTTTTGTTAACACAGACTGTCTCAACCCGTCTACCAGTGGTATGATGCTCGATAAAGATGAATGTTACTCCTGACAAAATAACAGTGAAATTTTCAAATGGTTCCAATAGACTTACAACTTCTTCTACCATAGTCCGTTCCAAGGAATCGAAGTTTGAAGGAGAAGAATCCAGCAGAGGTAAAGCTGCTGAAACAGGCACTTTAACCATCACTAAGCGCTTAAACATGTAGAAGGTGCTGTTCCATCTAGTGCGAACGTCTTGCTGGAGCTTGAGTACCTCTACTTGCATTTGTTTTTGCATATTCAGTAATGCGTATGAAGAATTAGCGCTGAGTTTGAAGTGTGCAACTATTGCCCTGCATTTGCTAAGAAGAACAGGTATCTGATCATCCACTTCAATAAATTCAAAAGTTGGTTTGTCGACTGTTTGCCGACCTAATTACTACCAAATTTAAAGTATGCGCAACACAAAAATGTTTTCGTTTCTTAAAAATTTCATTCACCGCCTTTTTCATGTTGGCAGCATTATCGGTGACAATACTGACAACTTTGGACTCAGATATATGTATGTTTCAGATATATACATATATGTTTCAACACTATCGTGGAAGAAAGGCAGGTGGAAAACTCCTGGAAGCCTGTTGACGTTTTTTAAGGACAAACTTCCGAAGTCTCACTCGAATTCATGACAATCGCCGGTAAATGAATAAGTTTCATGAATACCTATTCAAAAATCGCTAAAAAATCAAGACAACAATCTCTAGTCATTTTATATTTTGGCGCATTACTTTTTTCTCTTGAATTACTGGATTCTCAAAAAATGAAACGGCAGCCCTGATTGATACGTGTCTTGGCCGCGGACGCGGTTTTTCTCATTTCTTCGCCATGTTCATGAGTCACTGAATTCCATAGGATTTTGGTATCCCAAGAATTAGTAATCAATTTAACTTAGGCATGTCATTATATTTATGTATATCTCTACGGGAGGCTGCGACCTGTTTTTTTTTTGTTGTTTCTTCCTATAGGCATTTATTTTCATTCGAAAACAAGCTTTGCATCACCATTCACCACCTCCGGCCTGCGGAATCCTTAAACTCTGCCAATCTTTAAGTGCATATAGTAATTACGTTCGTCTTTGAATTTTCAACATTTGGGAAGTTTGATTTTCAATTTTCATTAAAATTGATGAATAATAATTCCTTATCAGTTTAAACTTCCGAATAAATATTATAATCAAAATAAGCTTTCATCACATTAATCTGTACTAGTTTAACCTTGTTCAATGCCTTTCAAAAGCCAATTTAGAGTTTAAGGTTATTCGGAAATTGATTTCTACGAACATTATAAATAGGGGAATAACCCGTTAATCTTATGTTTTGAATTCGAGAACAATAACAATTATATTAGATGAAAACGAAAAACGAAATCATTGCAATTTCTATAAGAAAATAAAAAGCAACAGTTGCTAACTGATAAGACAAAATGCTTTAGATGGATGAAGAGAAGAAACACAAAGTTAATCAAAGAGGTCAAATCGATTTGCGTTCTTTAGCAAATTGTTAATAACTCGTATGAAAATGAGAGAAGAGAGTAAATTGAAGATCAGATTATTATTTATTGAAGTCCATTGATTTACATTTTAAAGTCGATACCGCGAGTCATGATTCATGATATGAATTTGAAGACAGCAGAGCTAGTAGTGGAAAAAATAATTCATTCAGTCTAAATCTACTCTTTGGTAGAACTTGAAGTTGTCAAGTCGTAATCCATAAAAAAATTTATTTGAAAAATTGTTAATTAAATCATAAGATGAATGAAAAACGCGGAACTATTAACTTTTGGCAACTCTGCTTTATTTTGATAATGACAGTGTGTGGTTATTTTGGCGTCTGTGGCTCACCTTTTCAAATTCGAAATTGTATGATAACCTTCAGTATTTTTTTACATTGTTTAAAAAAAGAACGTAAATAATTAATATAAGTTCTCTATGTGTTGTTTTTAGCAGTGTACGAAGAGCTCAAATGTTTGGATGAAAAGACAAATCGAACTTTGTATGTTGGCCAAGTGTTTTATCGGCGTGGACAATGTATAAGGGTGCAGTGCTTAGGAAATCTCAGAATATGGGAAGATAGGTGGGTTTGTATGATAGTTTGAAAACATGATAAAACTCTTTTAGGAGTAAACATAATATTTCATTGTAAAAAAGGATGAGGATTAAGCTGAAAATTACCGTTGAAGTGCGGAATGGGTCAATTTGAAAATTTTCTTAAATTAAATTAAAAGATTCCACACTCTTACCATGTATGTGGGTTTTGTATATCGTCGCGTCGTGTTAACGTGAGAATTCAGGCAACGAGGCACTTTTGCCAGTTGGCTTTTTTACTTTGCCTGTTACGAGCCCAGTGGAAGATCACCTTGATGCATTTAATTCTAATTGTCCTAGTCGTCAAACAGGCAGCAATGTAAACTGTTTTTTGTGATTGAAAGCGCACCTTACATGTTCCAAATTAAACTCCGGTTTTTGGGGAGCACTGGATAGGTCTATAAAAGACCATAAGTGCTTAACTTTAAAACTAATGAAAAAACAGCGTTCTTAAATTTCGTACAATTTTGAAGAAAACAAAGAATACGAGATTTTATTTTTATTTTGACCCCACATTCAATATTTTTCAACGCACATATTGAATCTTGTGTCAAGTGAAACTAAACTAAATTAATGAAACTAAGAACATTCCTTGACCATGTGATAAACGTTTCATCACTGATGTACGATGTTGAATTTTTTAAATATTTTAAAGAATGAGTTTTATTTGCAGTTCTTCTTACTGCAAAGTTATTTGAGATATTTTCCCCAAATTTAAGTTAACGTTCAGAGTAGTATTAACCCGTGGAATAATGGTTAGTTTGTAGCACTGTGATTCCATGGGTCTGCGTTCGATTCCTAGCCTCGTCAATCTAAAGACCAGAAATGTTCTTTCACAGGCTGCTGTCGAGAAATTGAATTTTTTTTTGTGTTTAACTTATTTGTTTGAGCTATTAGTATTATTAGTTGAATGCAAATCGAATTTCCTTATTAGAATATTCGAATATGTTTATGTTTGTACATTTAATAATTCTCATTTATGTATGTATAACTTCTATATTGATTTAATTTTCATCCAAAACGCTATAACAAATAATCCTTTTATCAAATCAATACTGACTAATTTTTACTTTTCTTTTCTCATCACGCAACCTCCAACTTATGAAAACTAGATGCCAAGCACCAAAATTACAAGGTAATTGTTCGCCGATTCCACCAGCTAATGAATTCCTCGATTATCCAAGGTGCTGTCCCGAATACTCTTGCACTTCATTCGTAAAAGACGAAAGTGGAAATATTGAGGAGACAAACATTTATGATCATTACGGGAACCGGAAAAGTACTTATATTACCCAAGTTTTTACATCACGACGAATAGATAATGGAATCCCTGTTGGTGGGCCTATAAGAACAAAATTCAAACTTTAATGTGTGCTTCATAGAGCTGAGAATTTTTTTTATAATTCTTTATTGATATCCTTATACATTATAAGAATAATTAAATTCAAACCAGTTGAATGGGAGCTATTGATTTGATGGAAGTGTTCAAAAAGCTCCTTAAATTATTTTAGAAGAATCTCCTCTTTAATGATGCAATAAATTATTTATAAGTCTATAATACATAATATATCGTAGTAGCACTTTTAAGATATTGCAATCAAACCAAAAATAAAAATAACTAGGTTTGGAATTAATTTTAATGTCTCATTTATTTATTTAAGAACAAAAATAGATTTAATTGTTAGAGAATAAAAAAAAGGTTTACTGGTGTAATATAATCATATCGATTTCCAAATCGGTACACTTTTATTTACTGATGTCTACTCACTTCACAGTCAAATCACGTAAGCAGTAAACATCTATTGGTAAATTCAGCGGAAAAGCTCCTTCATCGATTCATAAAATTATCTTATTATTTCCGAACATTTAAAATAAAATAAGTAGTTAGATATCTACAACCTCTCTCCCGGCAACTCTACCTGGGGGTATTAACTTGTGCTGGTGGCTATGTTAGCATATTATTGATCAAAAAAATTGTGAACTATCGTTTCTGATTCTACGAGTTTTCGTTACAACTTAAATAGACCTTAGCTTTCCAGCGATATACTTATATCTCATGTGTGAGCAGTAAGTAGACCAAAATGTCAATTGTTCTTTGAATGTGCAGAATATTACTTTAATGTCCGGTTGTACCAAACAATTTTACTTATGAAAGCCAATAGACTTAAACGCCATTTTCGTCCAGATAAAGCAACACAATGCCAATGAGTACAACATGTATCATTTTCTTATACTTTTTTGACATTCTTTTAATACTCAGTAGAACAAAAACTCGAAATCTAATAATTTAAGAGTACTTTGCCTGGTCCGTTTCCTGGGTAATTTTCACTTCCTATAACCCGAGTCAAGGAATTTCGTTTAGGATATGTTTCATGACCAGCCATGTTTTTATCTGTGCACTTAAATATACATACATACGAATTTCGTACTTAATTAAAGCTTATTTATTAGTGAATGTATTCTATGTATATTATTGTGCGCTTTATTGAATAGTTTGAAATAGTTTTGTGTGTACGATGAAATATATTCACCAAACCATTTGAGGGGCTAGTTGGGCCACTTGGTCATATTTTACATTTTTATAAAACAAATATTTTCAGGGTTTTAGTTCAACACACTGGTCCAACTTGTTTCGCTATAGTTGGACCACTTGGACTTGATCCATTTAAGACAACATTTAATCATATCCTTTATTAACTCGCTTTAGCTTGGTGGGATACAAACTAAAAGTAATTCATTCCGAAGAATAAATATTTTATGGCTTATAATACATAAGCATGAAGTATTTTTAAATGTTTCTTCGGAGTTATTTCGCTATGTCTCACTGTTGGACTTGTCTGACATGTATGTTCCCCTACATGTTTGGCTCAGATATATGTAACTAAGGTACTCATATTTTCTTTTAAGTTTTATTGCAGTTCAATTCATATCACTTGAAATAGAATAGTCCTTCATAAAATACAATTCATTTTCAGTTTTACTAAACAATATTGATCTTTTTTACTTTTGAAATTTAATAAAACATAATACTAAAAATTCGATCAAGATTTATTTTAAAATTACATTGCTTTTCCTTAAAGCTCTTTTATTTTTCTTCTATTTTTTCTTTCTTATTTTAATCTTTTTCTTATTACAGATATTCTATCAGTAGTTTTTAATCTTAGTTTTAATAATATTTAAAATTATTATTAGTTTTTTTTTTTAGCTTATTTTGCTTTATAGTGAACATGTTAAATTAATACAAATAGTAAAATAACAAACTTAAAATACGAAATCGCCTGTATGTATACCTACAAATATATTTTAGGAATAAAATATGTATATTTAAATGAAAAAAAAATATTGATTAAAATAAAAAAAATCGAAGACAATATGTCTTTTTGTTGCTGTCGAATAATAATTTGGTCTCGCTTTATACGAATATAAATTGTGGATGGGAACACTTTTTGGGCTGACCCACAGTTAGTCGCAGCCACTTGCCACGACACGATGGTGCTGGAAGAGCACTCCATCTAGTTGTCCGGCCCGAGAGGCCTTCACCACGACAGTGGTATATCGTCGAAGGAGGTGTAGTCGTTGTTGTAGTTGTAGGATTTGTAGAACGGTCATAGTCTTCACTTTCTTCATCGTCTTCTTCATCTTCATCCTCGCTAAATGTAGCTGAATTATTTGTTACCTCGGACTTTCTACTGGTATTATTATGAATTGCATTTGTTTTAGTTTGAAGAGAGCTGCTCTGTTGATTTCGGCTTGAAATAGGTAAGTCTTCAGTAAGAGCTTCCATGTCACAACGGACAACTATGCGATCACCTAGAATAAATTATAAATTATATTATAAATTGACCTTTTTTGTTGTAAACAATAAACTCCTGATAGTAGGCTGTATGTATATTATATTTTTATTTTATTACAAAACATATATAGCCAGCCATCAGGAGTATTTTGTTACTGAACAAAACAAACATTAAAAGGATTGAAAATTGAGGAAAACGTGTTATTTTTCTATACCTTCTAGTAGCTGATTGAACGGCGTTAACTTATGGCAAGGTTTAGATGCTTTGATAACTTCATACTCAACACAGTATCTGCAACGAAAGAAATTGAAGTTTGCATAAGTTTTTTTTTATTTTTAAATAAAGACTATAAGATTAAGATATGTTTATCCAACTTAGTTTTAAAAGTTCATATTAAGCCTGTGAAATATTATAATGTGTTCTGTGTTGAAATTAAATTTTATAGCAGTACTTTGCAATGGATTAGCAAATCCGAAGGAACAATAGTTCTCGATCTTATAATCTCGAATACTAAAATTAAGAACTCAAAAATCCCGTATAGCGAATCTCGAATACTAAAATTAAGAACTCAAAAATCCCGTATAGCGAATTTTTAAATCCTAAACATCAGTTATCTGAATTCCGAATGACTTAACACTCTTTCGTATAACAGATTACGCAAAAATGACTTCTCTAATTTAATATTTTTGCAACTTAGTAGCAACTTATAGCGGTCTATGAAAGTCATCATATAAATGTGAATTCCTAATTAATTTTATAAATTTTTCAGTTTTTTTTAATGTTGTATTTCCAAATAAAGTATTTTAATTAACAAGCAACTATTTTTAAAATTTCCCAAAACAATTGGTCAAGCTGCAGAACATCAGAGTTACAAAAATTTTAAACAGTTGTTGAACTTCAAATTTATATTTGCCCCTGAGGACCAAACAAAGTAATATATTTATTTTCACGTGTCGTTTACAGCTTTTTTTTCATCATCGAACACAAATCAGGGAAACGATGTTTTTTTTAATAAGTTGGTATAGCAATCATTGAATTTGGATGCCAGTGGAAAGTTCAGTAATGTACAACCACAAAAATAAATATGAAAAATATGAAATTCTTGTTAAATATTTGTTTTTTTTTACTTTTTTATGTTAAAATAGTTTTTTTTATAAATAAACCCTTCATCATATAACATCGCTAGTTAAACTTAATCATCAAACGTGAAATTGACATCAGTTGAACAAATTGAGAAATTAATTCAGTGGAATTATTGTGTTCCACTATGTTTAAACATGATGAAGTCTTATTAGTCCAGTCATGATTTTTGAAAGAGTCAAGCATTACTGAAACAGTACTGCTATTGAGTCTTTTTCCATGCAAACAAAAAATTTAAATAATAACCTTCATTTTGGCATTAAAATAGTTGCTGAATTTGGTTTTTAAGCACCTCTAAATAAGAATTTGAAATGTTCAATTAAACTTCACGTATAGATATAATCAACACTTTAGAAAAGATGTGTACGTTTTTTTTCGAAATTTTCACGACCGACTTTTTTAACTGATAAAACAAGTTTAGGGAACGTTTGTTTGATAACAATTGTTACATTGTTTTTTGCTAAGTTGATATTTTGTGTAATAGGGCTTGGGTCAAAGTGACACGTGGGGATTTATAGCCCCTATTGCTTTTGATAAATGAAAGGCAAGAAGTGCCAATTTCAAATTAAAAATAAATATACTCAAATTGTTTTTATACTTTGGGATCACCACTTCACTTTAAGGCAGATATCTCAGAACTAGCAAAACAATTTGTTCAAAAACTTAAGTTAATTGATTAATGCTAACTTATTTTGCTCTCACTTCCAACATGCTCAGAATGAAAAACTAGGATTTACAATATATACGATAGACCGGACAACTTGAAATAGTATCCGACTTTAACAAAAAAAAACATCAACTTTAACCTTTCCAAGCAAATTGTATTCGAAAACTACACGTCTGACATCCTTAACCATCAAGCAACATACGTATTACGTTCAACGTAAGTAGATAAAGCCCTTCAACAAAAATAGCTCATTCTACATTTTATTTTATAAACCTATATTATAATTGGTCTGTGGATGGTGCTGGTGATGGTGGCCCTTCAAAGTCAAATCCACTTCAGTCACTGCAAATCCAATTCAACAAATTTATTCTTCAAAAAGACAATTACTGCAAAGTACAATGCGACAGACAGTGCTTCATCGTCACAAAGAGCAGACACCCAAAAGAATCGAAAAAAGAAAGATTCAAATGGAATAATTATATTCAAATTAAAATTTATCGATCGGAATTCAGTGCCAGTTGCCAGTGTTATCGTTATGTGACTTACCCGAGTCAATTTTCTTGATTTTTTATTTTAACAAGGTATTCGACTGAGGGAATTGGGGGTCGTTTTTTTATGTTACAGAAATAAAACTATAATTAGAATAAGCAAAGGATTTAACTTATGTTTTTGTCACCAACATTTTAAGATTATTTATGTTTCGTGCACTACAAGAATCTTTTCTCAAATATGATTAATATTTACCTGAAGAAAAAAAAACAGATTTTCAAAAGATTTAAATCGAAAAAATTGGAATTTTCGTTACTAGCTAAATCAGTTGATTTATTGAAAAACTTGTTAGCACCAGCGCAATTTTAAGAGATTTTTTATTATTTAAAAAAAAAATGTGTATCGGTGGTAAATTTTCAAATTTAAATCATTATTTTCCCTAAACCTAAAGGGTAGGGGTAGTGAGAGTAGTCTCAGAGTGCGTAAATTTCCTCTCAACGAAGTATTTGAATAGAACTATTTACCTAAATATGTTAATATGCGTGAGCAGCATTATGTTTCATTGAAAACAACTTAACTATCAACAAAGGCGGATTTAGCCTTGAAAGTAGGGTTGACGGGTACTGAGATCATAAGTTTGGAAATCCAAAAAAAAAATTAAATTGTGTTTTTTTTTGTTTTTACTTGTTCCGCTTTATTTTGAGTTACAAGTAGAAAAAATTCCAAAACAAAATAATTTTAATCACTTGAAATTTTAACAACTTTTTCAATCAACTTATAATTCGTGTTTTGAGATACTATAAAGAAAAACCCATAATACACGTTTGTAATTGAAAGCTACGTAGATATCAGCTGATTTAAGGTATACCAAAATTTCTAAGGATTTAAGGAATGCACTTCAACTAATCAACCAATATTGTTTCGAATTGTCTTGTCCTGATATAAACAAGTAAGTAAAGAATTTATGTTGCTTTGATTTATGTTTAGTGGGGTTCGCTAGTGAACTCTCAAAAAACTTCGATAGGCCTCCTGGTTTTGGATTTTTTCATGTCTGCTGTTGCATTTTTTTGAATTAGTGTTGGAACGCCCGCCGTGGATTATCTTTTTTGAACTGGGTTCTCGGGGCATCTTCTTTTTACATGATTGTACCAGATGGTATTTCTTCTTTTAACTTTCTTGCTTTTGTTTTCTATGGTTCACAGAGTTTTCCGCCAATTCTTCCAACAAACGCTCGAAGGTGATCATCCGCACGTTGACTTCCGGAACTCCTCGTTGCCTAAGTGCAACCCATATCAGATCTCGTTGTTGTCTGTCAGACAATCGTGTTAATTTTTGCAGACGGTCATCGAATACCCGCTCAGCGATCTTCATGGTGCGTGACATCAATTTTACGGAACGGTAGCTGTAGCAAATTTGTGTATCACCCAGGTATTTTTTATCTAGACCCGATGACTCCCATCTTTTTCCAAAACTCATTCAAACTTTTATCTGGCCCAGTTGATTTTGCCTTGTTCTTGCTTTTTATGTTCCGATTACTTACAGTACTCTGAAGCAATATATTCGTGGTATTTCTGCTTTCCGAAAATGTTTCAGCAGGTTTCTTAAAAACTATTAACACTTGATTAAAAAATGCTCAATTATCTTTTTGTAAAGCTACAGCAAATTTGTTTTTCTTTTTTTTATATAACGGGCACAGTTTTTTTTTATTGCTTCAGCTTAGACCAGAATCTTCCTGGGCAATTTGAACGGATTTCGGATAATTTTCTATGAACTTGATTCAAATAGACTCGCTGACGTTTTTGGTCCAGGAAAATATCGGTATCCTTTATTTTGTAAGCTTTTTAATCAATGAGTAGTGTGTTGAAGGGATTATAAAACGAACAATGCACAACGAATCAAAGCAAAAAAACGACTTTAAATCGAAAATTTTCCATTAGAAATTTATATGCTTGGGTCTAGGAACTATCTGCTTACTTCAGCAATAGATCGTATGCTTTTATTTAAAATAAAACGTTAAACGGTAACACCTACATCCAGTGCCCTCATGCCCTCACAGACAGACACTAGGTACACTAAATTCTGCCTTCAATTAAAATTATTTTCATGTCCTTGACTGTCTTCATCAGAATCATTTCATGTCGCAGACATTTAAATCTGCTTTATCTCCCAATTTGTGTGAATAAATCGTTGCATCTGGGATATGCCTGGGTGGTAAAAAGAAAACCGGATTATTTCAGGGCGTTGCGTTGGTATGTATATGGACCCTGCGTATGCCGATTACTGAAGGATATCATGGCTTATATAACCATCCAACTTTTACAAACAAAATTAAACAAAAAAAAAACAGGGATGAAAGAATTCAGGATTGCCACTTAATGAGCACAATACTCCTCAGCCATTTTATTTTTGATGAGCAAGCGGAAGGAGATGGAAACTCAAAATAATTAAAAGACCCGACAAAATACTGTCGCATGGAGAAATTTAATATTTATTGAAACTCTCTACCCGTATGTACATATTAAACACACACTCAATGCATACATCATCACAGCTATCATCTCAAAACAGCATTTACTATGATATATCATTAATTTAATGGGGTTTAATTTAAGAGACAAGATGAGAGAAACTTAAAAAGAGGTAGGTAGGTACTATAGATACCAGTAGGTACCGTTGGCATCCCCCATCATGTAGATACGTGAACAAATAAAACTAATCTTACTATAAAATTAATTTCTGTAAAATACTCGTAGCATAGAAAAAAAAAATATATAAGTATACATATGTACATAATGTCTTAAAATTTAACAAACGGATTGAAGAGTTCGCGTTTAAACAGAAGCAGAACGTATCTACTCTTTAACGACAATATTATTATTTATTGTAAAGTTTCAAACTCCAGGTAACTAGGAACACATTCTCATACCTTTAAGAACTTTCAAAACTTATTTCCATCTGCAAAGCCAAAAAGGGATTCGCCCTTAAGTATTTCGAAGTATTGAATTTCATTTTCTTTGGATTTCCTTCTCTTGACATATAATGAGATCACATCGTACTTCTTGTTTGTTTAAAAAAAAAATAATAAAAAAGGATTAAATTTTCGTATTGAAATACCTTTAAGCTACCAAACGCTTCTTTGTTAAGAGTAAACAATATACCTTCATATAGAATAATAATGTTGGTAGAGTCGTTTAAGGACTGTTTGGTTTTACAAAAAGATTTTGCACAAAGGTTGTGTCTCTTATAAACCTATTTTTCTTATTTCCTATTTTTGATAGATCTTTGTATACATCCCACGAAAATAATGTTTGTAATAATATGATGATATTTTATTTAAATTCGATTTGCTTACATAATACACTCCGATTTACTTGAATTGAACACGCATTAGGTTATTTTTTTTCCAAGATATTCATAGTGGTAAAAGGAAAAACCTAATAGGGAAAGAGGTTCGACGCTTATTCGAGTCTCGAGCACAATTCCGAGTTAGGTCCTTTTTTGAGTCTCGACGGCTGTTTGTAGAGTAGTCAGCACTGTAGTGTAAAACTTTTATGTTCGGTTGTACTAGTATCCAATAAGCTTTTACATATATAAAACGTCATCATTTTTTCGTCTTGATTCGTTTTGAACTGAACAATAATTTCTTAGAACGTTTTGGCGTGATGCTGTCTTAAAACATCGAAAAAGATACAGAACTGCAACAAAATTGAAAAAAATTTGTTTTAGATCTTGAACGAATGTTAAATTTTATCTCTTGCAAATGATCTTTGAACCTTAAGTCTCAAAGTTTGATTAAATTGCTTTAATAGTTGTAGTTGTAGGTTGAGACAGAAAAAGAAGGATACGTACAAGAATAACGTTATGTCAATGCAATTTTCCATTCATCCTTACAAATTTGAACGCATTAGATAGAAAAAAACACTCAGAGAAATTTTTTTTTCATTTTCCAACGAGATCCTCGTTAGGTTCACAGGTTGCAAAAACTTAACACAATTAACTGTTAAAAATTATCCCTATTTAATTAACCTGACAACATCTTTTACATTGGAGTGTAGTTAATTTAACAAGATGCCGTGTCATTTTAACAATATTCTAGTGAAGATTTAGCCAAGCTAGGATTATTTTTCACTTGAATCTTTTTACTATAATGGTTTTGTCATATAGATTTAACCAAAATCTGGTGTTGATTGAACATGACATTAAAATCTTCTTGTTAAATATTTAATGTCTTGAAAAATAATATCATGGGAATTGGTGAGATTCTGTTTGATGTTATACTCGTACGATTTTTTCTCTGAGTGCAGATACTCTTAAATTTATTATTTCTCAAATTTTTTATACATTTAGTACAGATTATTTATGTATTCTACATTTTTTTTAACGCATTATCTATAGCTGAATCCGTTTTCAACTTCACATCAAAAGTAAATGTTTTTGATTATCACATGGGAATGAAATATTAAGCTTTCCTGATAGCTATCTGCAAAATAACTTAGATACAAAAAGCCTAGGTTGGCTGGATTTTGTAGCTAAGACGAAGGAATGGCAACTTTAAAGATCTCAATTAATATCATACGCAAATACCAAATAAAGACAAAACATGAAAAATGATTGTTAGCATTTAAATTAATTCTTTTATTAAGATAACATGATTTTATTTTATTTTTTAAAGAAATTATCAAAAAAAGAACAAAGAAATGTAGGTATGTACACAAGTAGTCATGTACATGTACAATTGTGCATCTACTGTGGACAATGGATACTGCATCACCAGGAAAGACTTCGCTGTTCTGATCTTTGCTCCAGTTGAATAATTAATGAGTACATTTTTATTTCATATGTGTACATATGTATGTTCTGAAATTGAAATTTATGATTAAAAAAAATCAGATAGGTGCTAAAATAATATTTTCAATTAATTTTAATTGAAACCCGACAGAAATTGATTGAAACAAACAAATTCTCAACACGGACAGACTGAAAAGAAGAGTTGTTCTTTTATTCTTTTTTTTTGCGGTGAGCTGTCACAATGACACAACAAAAGCTGGGCTTATATACCAAACCGCGACCGACGACGTTTAACATTAGTTTCATCACGACGACGCGACGCTTAGCGTTAGGCTGACTATTAAATTGATTATTGGTATGGTGAATTATTTAGAGTCCATTTAAATATTAAAGTCACTTCTAATTGGAAATCCCCTATGAACTTTTTTCTCTACAGACATGACTTTATCTTTAAAGTTATCTTAAGTTTTATTAATTTTAATCATTGTCGTTTTTTCTTCTTATTTTTTTTTTTGCAAATGAAAGTAATTTGCTTTTAATTACCCAAGCATTTATTTCTCATTCTAATGAGATGAACATCACTCGCAAAGCAACATCAGACGAATAGAAAAAAAAAACAAAAAAAAAAAAAAACAAGTCATGGCGTCACGCTCTGTTGACAAAAAAAGGGAGATAGTAAAAGGATGTTTACAGTTCATAAATTTCGTTTTTAATTTTTGGTCTTTGTTTAAATTTGTTTTTATTGTCTCTTCTTGTAATTCTCTACAAGAAAAAAAAAAATAAGGAAGGACTTTTAATGTTTAAAAAATGGATTCATTAGTTTGGCAACGCAGATGTCCCCTTTAATTTCATTGTTTAAGGACAAAATGGTAGAAAGATAGAAAGGAGTTTATTTTAATACAAACTTAGTTAAGCAAAACAAATTGTTCAAAAAAATTATTGCTTGCTTGGGCAAAACAGAAATAACAGAATTATCATTCTGTCTGTTTTCTGTATTCATAATTCAGCGGAGTCTCGACTGACAGAATATACGATTTCTTTTATGACTTTTAAGTTATCTTGTGGGGTTGTTTAACAATCTCAAAGTTTTTTAACATGTTAATTTGTCATCTTTTGAAAAAAAAAACTAAGTTTACGTATAATTCATTGTACTGTACAGAATATTTTATGTAGAAAGGTCCTTGAACAACAGTTTACACAATCTGTGTAGGTACATAGATATGTTAAATAATTGAAAATGTTTCTTTTTATATCTATCGTTGATCAAGTTTGTTTTGAATTATGAATTCATCTTAAAGTTTAAATAAATTTATTTAATATTTAAGATAAAACACATCAATATGATTTTTTTCTTAGAATCAACACAGAAGTCAATTTAAAACGAAAAAACAAATCAATTAAATACATGAAAATTGGTTTGAAATGAACTTCGGAGCATGCAATCAACTTGAAATTGATTTGATTACATGAAGATTTAAAAGAATACAATGAGAAAGTAACAAAAAGTATAAACCTCAGTTGAAGTTCGCGAAGTTCCGAATTTTTGATATGTTGTAGGGGACTGACCCTGTAAGTAGATAAAAATTGGCACTTTTTCAGTACATACACGTGAAAAACTATATAAATGTATTTACTATAACTATTTATAAAATAAAAATCTTCTAAATATAATACGAATACTATTTTTGTGCAACCAGTAACAACGATGTGATTAAGCTTCTAAAAAAAAGACTCGTGTTAAAGTTGGAGGATATGGTAAAATAATATATGTTACATTAATTACACTAGGTACTTTACAAAATTTTGGGTCACTGATGCTATCTAAAAAACAACTTATTTTAATAATTTGGAGTCGCTGAAAACGAAAATGACATTAAGTTTTTTTTATTTCAAAGAACCGTTTTCGAGATATGTATGCTCAAAAAAAGATTTTTTTGTCTTTTTTTCAAATACTGGCTTATACCTCTTAATTGATCTTTTTAATTTATTCGGATGCGAATTCATTCAGTTACAAGCGATCAAAAATTATAAAAATCGATTTTTTCGAGATTTTTTAAAAATTTATCATTTTCAATTGAACTGTGTGGATGGAAAAAAAATTTTTTAAATATTTTTTTGAGCGGAAATAAAATTTATTTTTATAACAAAACTTTGAAGATTAAATTCATTAAAATTGAACGATCGATGTAGAAGCTGTGAAATAATAAGAAAAATAAGTCAAAATAATTTTTTCATACGAAATCGTTTTCATATTATGTACTTTATTTAATAAAAGAAAACAAAATTGCGTATAATATACTAAATTTTCTGTTTAAAATATGACATTATTATTTCATAGCTTCCACATTTATCGTTCAATTTTAATGAATTTGATCTTTATAATAGGCCGTACTCCGTACTGATACTAACACACTCAAGTCTTTTTTCAAAAATTTCGGACACATGCTCGAGAAATTTTTGAAAACATTTTTTTTTGAAAATTCAAGTGGGTATAATGGAAACGCAATAGTGAAAAAGGTTTTTTTTTACAGAATTCAATCCGAATATGAACTTCCATCACATCATGCTTTGGAGATATTCGAATGAAGTTTAAAAATTTGCATTCACGTTTGTGTTCTTTTTTCTGGGTGCATTGTTGGATGTATTTGCATTGACAATGATGCAGCACAATAGCCAGCTAATTAAAAGTATACTCCTTTGCATGCCACCGCCGCGCCGCCGCCGCCGCGCCGCGCCGTTCTCACATGTGGTTGTTTCCTGTTACCTGTGCTTGGATTATATTTCTGTTGTGTAGCTTCTTTTTGAAGGTCAGTTCTGATGTGATTCACTTATGGTTAACAGCACACGCAGTGTTTTTCCACTAAATATTGTTATCTATTTCGATTTTTTTTGATTCTTAAACATTCTTCGAGGTATATTATGGATGACTTTGGCTCCAGCAAAAATTGATAGAAATTTTAAAATACATACATTATTAGAAATATTTGCATGTATTTAAAATTTAACATAATTATTGTAGGCACAGAAAATTAACTTCATCACTAGCGGGAAATAATTTCATTTTTTCAAGTGAAGTTGTAACTTTTTTAAATTATTTCATTTTGAAAAGTAATTTTCCATTTCAATTGCAAATAAAATTCGAAACGTGATTGAAAGCTTTAATAACATATTATTTCCTTTAAAGCGTAGAACTTAAGAAATTTATTTATTGACCGTTTCATTATTTGCTGCCGTTACACATTGCCATTGTCATTATTTTCTTAAGAAATAAATACTTAAAAATTGCTGTAAACACGAACATCAATAATTTTCCTTCAAAATATCAGAGATTGGAAACGGAAGCACATAATAAGAAAAGCTTTAACAATGGACATTGGAGATTGTACAATGTTTATATAGTAGAGGCCAGCAATAAATTACACATCATTTAATTGGGCGTATGCCGCCTGACGCGATACTATCGGGTTTTGAGATTAATTGCATTCAAAGTTATCAGTATACGGCATAAACGATACGTTGTAATAATGAAGGCGTTGTTCGCTCAGTGATTTAGGGTAACGCGGGTTAAAGTATGCAGGATTACAGGTGACTAAAACATAAATGTAATAAAATGGACCACTGGATTACCTACATGTAGGTTGGTCTTATTTTATAAAAAAAAATATATTATTATACAATTACATATTAATATTTTATGGCAAAAGGGAAGTTTGAGCAATTCACAGCCAAAACTTATGGTAAATTTGCATTTGAACAAAATGAATATCTAAGTACATTTTAATTTTGTTTTGTGTTTACTTCGGCTCCCCGTCCCCATTAACTTTTTTTACCATACTTTAAGAAATAATTTTTTTTCCATCTTTTAAAATTCGAAAAAAAAATATTTTTCGATCTAACTTATCTAATTAAAGGGCTAGTCATATTATTATTAATATAATATATACATATCCATACATTGATATATTAATGAAAAACTTTTCAAAATCGATTTTCTCTAAAACTATGACCACCCATACAAAAAAATGCGATAACAATTGATAATTCTATACTAAACTATAAACTAAACTATTTTGAGTTCAGGTTAGGTGTTTTTTATTCGCTAAAACATTGATTGCAGGGAATTTTCGATTGTTCAAACCGTTTGTCTTTAATACAAGAACAAACACTAGACAAGCCCGCAATACCATCTTAGAGCATATATAACATGGAGTGCTTGTTCAATTTCAAACGTGAAGGTTTTATGGGGGGCTCTAGTTTCACTAATTTCGGGAAGCAAAAGCGCGGAACTCGAATAAGAGTGCGTTTTCCCCACTGATTAGTGCTTATCCCTCTCCAGAATTTATTAAATTTAATTTATTTTTTTTAATTTCCATCCCTCTTCAAAAAAATACAAAAAAAAACTATGGTTTAAGTTTGACAGGTCCGCGCTGGTGCTTCCCGAAACTGTAAGAAAGTAGATACTAGCGCCCCCTATCTGTGCTTCTGGCGTTACAATGTATTTGATATAGGAACAAGCACTCCATATTATATACATATACTCTAAGAATACCATACATTCATATTATGCAATTAACGATAAATTGTTTGCTGCAAAGGTATGGAAAAGAAATTTAGAGTTTGCTGCAAAAAAAATTTGAAAATATTATATCTGCAAACGTGCGTTTATAGAACTCTACAAGTTTATATTTCATTAACAGCACAATTTATAGAGTTACGATAATAATATCTTGCTACTGAATAACGACTTAATGTTGGAAAAACGATAATATATTAAAGAGAATTTGTATTTGAAAGGAAAAACTGATAAAACCTTTCATTAGGGAAATCGGTTCTATACAACATTTTCAATTTTAAATAGAATAAATAATAAATTGATATTTTAAGCATTCATCATTAAAATCAGATTCCCATTCATAGGTAAGGTATGTATTATGATTTGAAATTTCTACGAAAAACCCTGAAATTGAAATAATAAAACTTCTTAAACTCTATTGAAACTTTTTATTTTTTATTACTCAACTGGTGTAAAATTTTCCTGTGATCAGTAATGAACAGAACAATATATTTACGAAAAGATAAACGAAACTTTTTATAGACGTCTTTTGAATGAAGTGTAAGTTATTAGTGGCCTCTTCTATACCATCACCATATCTATAGAAATGTTTCCATTGTCCATTCTTCCTTTCAAAAAAAAAGGTCAATGTATTAATTATTCCTTTTCGTTAAATTTCCCCCATCCCTTGGTGTTTTTTTTTTTTCTTTATTTATTTTTACAGAACTTGCGGAAACGAAGAAAGAGAAAAAGGAAAAGGGAATTGACTGGATTCGAACTCGATTAAGGAATTCATTCATTCAACAGTTCTGTTAGGTATAACAATAGGATTTATGCTTGACAGGAAGGATTCGTAAAAAATGAGGCCCCTAACGTGATTTTAAGAAAGGATAACTTCTTCTAAATTAGGGTAAGATAAGTTGAATCGATGAAATAACGACATTATTTGAAGAAGAGACCTTAACGCGACAAGGCTAAAGCCAAATCAAATAAAATGACAATGCTAATAAAAATAAAACACTGATCTTAGTTGGCTTAGAAAAAAAAAAACCACAATGAGTATCAAGCAAAAAGAGAAAAGTAATTGTAGTTTAAGGGTATACGAAAGCACTGCTGTTGAATTAATTTAATCAATGAAGTATCTAAAAGAGTAAAATTTAAAGACAAATAAAATCATTTATAGCTAATTTACTTACATATAGATTTTTATTTGAAGAGGCAGTGACAGAAAAGAAATGGCTCATTTTCTGCCTAATAATGTATTTGATTTGGTATTGAAAAGCTATTATGCGATTTTTTAACACTATCAAAACAATTTTTATTACAGCTTCATAAGAGATAATAAGTTATGAAATATGATAAAAAGATTTCTTTTACGGATTTACCATTGTTTGTCAGAAAAAAAGACAACTATTCTAAAAAATGAGAAAATCGCTCGAATCATTAAAAAGACGGTTTGACTTTAAAAGAATCGCATTGCTTAATTTTTTGCTGTAAATAGTATTTGCACGAATTCAGTTTTAAAAATGTATTGTATATATTTATTTGATGTTAATATTGTCCTATGAATTTTTTTTTCACTCAGATATACCCAGATTTGTTTGGTTTAAAAATGTTTTTCATTAAATAAATTTTGAATAAAATCATTAAATGTTTTGTGAGAGAATTTTACCCAAACAGAGTTTTGAAGTACCTACAGAATTTTGTAGATCCATATTTACAGAATTTTTATACAAACAGCATTTTGACCAGACAGAATTAAAAAAAAAAAAATTAGAAATCCGGAGTTCCGACCAGTTGTCGTACAATTATTCATACTTCAATCTCAATTTCCAAAGATGACACGCCAAAAAAAAAAAAAAAAAAATTGACGAAAAACAATAAGATTTCGGTATGGTTTTCATTTAAGAAGAACGTCGTATAAAAAAATACGGAGAAAATCTTAAAAATGAAAATGGCCGTTGGCTAAAAATATAAATTTATTTATTAATTAATGAGCATTTCATTTAGTGTCTGTTCTTTTTACTTGAGATTATATGTAGATAGGTGCTATACGGCATGTTTTGGATTCGTGAAAAAAATATGAACTCGAGATTTTGATCAACCTTGACATCAATATGATGAGGAAGTCGAAAAAAAATTAATCTCGAAATTATGTTTGCCTGTTGGCCTATAGCCTAAACGGGTGGGTGGATTTTCTTTAGACTTGGTGTAGAGTGTTTCCTTGACCGTATCTTCAGACTTTTATTGATTTCTTTTTTAGGACCAAAAATAACAGTACCTACCACACATTTTTGAAAATACGATTTTTAATACTACCTACATATCTATGTATTTTTAAAAATTAAAAAACCTCCTATACAAATGTTAAGAAAAACACAAATGTTGTGTGTCTAGGGCCTAGGTATAAGTACGGGATATCATGTTATTATTTTTATTCATAAGTGTGTTAACATAAGAGCAAGTTCGTGCGATCTAGTCGTGCATTATATTTTTTCTGAGTACTCGAACACTCACTTCTGTACCAGTCCGCAATAGAAAACTTCAATCTTAAACCTTTGCTGCATACGAAGTTAAGTATGGCTTTTCAATTTGTTTGAGCTAAAAATATTGAAATCAGCTCAATTTGGCCTGATTTTTCAATCGGCTGGAATTAATTCTTAAGTTCAATTTTACGACATTCACAGTGATAGGTATTTTGAATTTAATGATATCTTGTTGTGAATAAGTATCATCATAAGTGAGTATCATCACTCTGAAAACGATTCCACAAATTTCGCAGAATCGTTATACAAAACTTAGTTGTTGAGTTTTCAAATGACATTTAGAGAGTATAAATAAAAGTAAAATACAAGACATATTTTCATTCGCCGAATTTCTTTTACCATTATTATATAGTTTGTAGCCGCCAGTGTCATAGTTTTTAACCATTTTTAACTATTGACTACGAATTACCTTTGAAACTAATTGAAATTCCACGAACATAAAACTATAGCATGTTGAGCCTTTACCCATACAACTTTTCTCGCAATTACCTATTGCTTCATTTTATAGGAAATACCTTGTCTACCTTCCGTTTTAATATAGGAAATACTTGAATTGCGCAACATTAAACACTTTATATTACAGAGATATTAAAACTTCTTACTGCCTCGTCTTGACTTCATTTACCTAAACTCTAATAGTTACAACAGTTTTCCGTAACCAAACAATTGCTTGTAATTAATTTACGAATCCCTCTTCAGTTTAAAATGTCCTTGGGTTAAATTTCTATTTCCAACCGTAAACTCTTCTTTAAACTTATTTTACAAAGCTTATAGTAGGTAACATTATACGCCTAGCCTTAGGTAGAGGTACCGGCAACGGTACCCATAGCTATTAAATACTACAATATGTCTCTCCAGTTAGTTCCTCAAAGTTCAGCATCAGAGAAACACCTTAATGAAATTCTATCGTCTACAAACCATTTCCTAAGTGGTAAAATCCAAACAGAGATATACATTATACACAACCCATCTTTTTCCTTTCCTTTCTTCTCCTTGTATTGCCCAACAACGCATAAGCGTTTAAATCACTGACATTGCCGGAGCAGGAGTCGGAGTCGGAATCGTAGCCAGAGTCGAGTTTAGTTGAGTCTTCCCCCATTTGATGAGTAGGTATCCTTCCTTTGTCAAAGCGAGAAACTATACAGGGAGATTAATGCATGTCAGCCTGATGGATCCTTCTAAAACCATGATGTTGTTTTTGTTTTTTTTTTCTTGCTTTGTTTATTTCAATAAAAGAATGGAAACGGTGGTGTCCTTCAGACTAAAATTGGAAAATCTATTGAACTATCCTTAAAACAGTAGTTGTTATCCTCGTTTCACCAACTCGCAACTGGAAAATAACAATTTAATTGGACAGGCAACCTTTCCATTTTAACGTTGATTTACCGTATATTGAGTTCTGGTCCACAGAGTTGATTCTTTCTGGCAAGGATAAAAAAGAAGGTTTTCTACTCGTATTTTTCAGCTATAGATTTAGATTTAGATTTGATGACGAATAATGCCGGTATATGCGAAAAACTACAATTTCTCAGCTGCTGCTATTGTTATTTTTGTTTTTTTTTTAACTACCTAGTACCTATACGAGTTCGTTTCCAAAGGATAAGTAATTGGTTTGGCATATACAATAAATGACTTTAAAGGTTAATAGAATCGACCCATATACATAATATCTTATATATACCTTAAAGCGTCTACATTGTACACCTTTCTGTTCCCAATGTATGTATGTATATCGAACTAAGTAATCGGAAATGAATAAATCATTCTGTATTATCTTACAAAAAGAGGGATATAGACGAGCTTTCCAAACATGGAAAGAAACAATAACTCAGACTCAGTGCTTCGTCATTTATTCAGAGTCTGGTGATGGTGATGGGGAGCAAAATAATGTGTTTATATGAAAAGAAGAAAATTCCTCAAATAGAATGTCAATTAGGTATGGATTATGTTTTATTGTGTTTTGCTTATGAGAAATACAATCTGGCTCACAGACGTTGTCGTTTATTTGATTCATCAATAATTTCTGCCAATTAATCAGAATTATGTCATGAGCTAAAACAAACATATCAATATTTCAGAATAAAAAAAAATTGATTTGGAATTGAATATAATCCAATTATTGTTTGTTCTCTCCAGGGTCGTTTTAATAGCTTTTTGGTAATTAATTAAAGGTTGCGAAACATTTATATGCATACATAAATATAGATACATAGTACATACTAACTCGAGAGAAGAACAGAAACTGTTTTTTTCTTTTCGATTATATTTTAAATACTGATGTACATTAGGCCTTCTTCTGGTGGTCATAGTTCAGAGTCTCCTATCTGGAAGAATGAAACCAAAAGTCTACAACTCAACTTATGGGGTTCGCCGGGTTGGCCTAAGGAAACTTCAAAAGGCCTCCCACTTGTGGATTGTTCCATGTCTGAGGCCATCGTAATGAATTTTGAAATGATGTTTCGTTGCATTTGTTTGATCTATTGTACTCTAGATATTATTTAAGTTATCAATTTTAGATATGTGGGCCGGTTGGGCTATAGCCTATAGCCGTAGGTGATAATTTTTGGGCATGAACTCAATAGCAGGTAATACAAATTTCCAAAAAATTTTATTAATTTTCAATTTCTTAATGGAAAATGGATGAGGAGTCTACTAAAGTGAAGTACATATGTACTTTAGTTAAAATAATTTTTGAGTAAGATTTATATGTTTCGGCTTCTAGAGTGAAATTGCGATTCTGTTAGCAGATTAAGACTAAAACGATTGAGGTTTCTATTGATCAATTTAATCACACTGTAGATCTATTGCTATTTCCTTCATATGCTTAGTCATAACATTCTCTTAAAACAAAAAAAAAATCGGCAGAAACTTGAAATGTATTTTACTACTAAAAAAACCATGGTGACTAATTTCGAAATAAAAATGAAAACAACAAAATTTTGCCACTAAAAAATCACTTTAAATTTTTTTTCTGCAATTGATTTCGTCAAAAAAATTTGGTCAAACAAAAAATTGTGAAAAAAGGTAGGTGTCAAAAAATATTCATTCTTAAAAAAAAACAAGGTTGAATAAAAAAACACTACAAAATTTGTGAAAAAAATAAGAAATTAAAATGTATTTGTGAGAAAGCCACTCCCGGTTATCAAAATAATCCTGCATAACCCAAAAAATGTAAAAAAAATCTCGGGAAAATTCCGAGTGAAGATTTTTAAATGCAATTAATTTTACTTATACATAAGGACCACGCATGCAAAATTCGACAGTCAAATCAGATATCATGGTTTCAAAAAATCGTTGACAAAAATGTCCTTTTTTGCGTATACCTCAGGTGTCATCAAAAGCATTTGTATGCAAAGTTGGTACGTTCTGTTACTTTCTATAAAAATAATCTATTTTTACTAAGACTGATTTTTTAAAAAATTTATCGAAAACCGTTTAACTCCAGTAAAAAGATGTTGTTACTTCAAAAAGTATCGAAAATAACGGTTTCTCACTTGCCATTTAACACAGTTTGTATATTATTAAACTTTCTCTATAAGAAAACATTGAAAAGATGTAATTTTTTATATAAACTGTGCAAAAGTAAATAGTAACGGTTATTTGCGTTTTTCTCCTAAACTGCCAAGCTTTTAAAAAACAATGTAAGTAATTTCATTTTGTAGATAATTAAATACTCTATAAGAATTATTCAGAGGCCTTTTTCAATAGGAGACCTCAATAAAAAGTTATTAAGACTTCAAAAACGTACAATTTTCGAATATGCATGTTTTTCGTGGTCAAAATGTTTCACATCGCTCCACAAAACATTAATTGGATTTTATAAAGAAACGTAATACAAACCTTTTTTAACACTGAGGAGGCCTTCAATTATAACTTGAAAAGTGGCAACAAAAAACGTTAACACTTACAATAAAGTACTATTTTTTTTTTTTTTGATTTAAAGTTTGCTCTTCAATATTTCTTGCAAATAAGTTATTTCTGTCAATATTTTTCGAAAACAATAAAAAAAAATTAAATAATAAGAAAATGAAAGAAAAACTGTTTAAAAAAATAGTATTTTATTGTGAGTGTAGCCCCGCTAGAAGAGGGAGAGATAAACACCCCCTCAGTGCTAAAAATCTCGGCCTCGTGGCTAGCCTTAGTGAGAGGCATCGGGACTGTATTAATATTGGTCAAGTGTTACTGTTTGAACTACACACACGAAAACAAGTTGTTTGTTAATAAGAACACTAGTTTAATGAAATTTTAAAAAGCAAGAGGGAGCAGCAATTATATGAGTGTACCACATAAAAGGTACTCAAGTCTTTTTTAACATGCCATAACATTACCTTCTTGTCAGCCAATTATGATTGTAATTTAATTATATGCTTGTTCGTCTTTTTCTTGATTAAAGTCTTTCCTTATTTAAAGATTTATTATGCACATTGTATATACCAACGCCATCCAATTTGCTAACAAACTTAACCCAAACACTTAATTGAAACATGTTTAATATATAACCGCAAAATTAATGCTACAAATTTCAATATGTTGAGTTCAGTTCCTAATCGGCATTGAATACACCATAACCTTTTACAACTTTGTTAAGCTCTCCTTATATAAAAGGTAATTCCACTTTGATGATCTTCAATTTGAATTTAATTTTGTCCTCAATAAACGAGTAGGATAACCACAAAGATGTTAAAAGCAAAAACAAACCATTTTTCCCATTTTCTTCAAAGATAAGGAGGTACACAGGGGAAATAAAATGGTAATCGAGTTGCCATCGTCCTATAGTCAAAACAGATTTACCATAACTCAATCAAATTATACTTTTGTACCTTACCCATATAGGTATATGTATATAAACCCTCTACAAAACAGTCCCTACTCACTCACTTATTCTCTGAGTAAACTCATCAAAGTTAATAATTTTCACATTACATGAATTTTCCATTCCACAAGCCTGAGGAGACGCAGCGCAGGAGTAAATGTGTTTTCTTAACAAGCCTTAAAACAAAAACAGGTTATTACATCCTTGCGTCATTAATGTCGTATGCAAATCAGTCTAAAGCTGTCATTACATTTTATATCTAAACAGTATGATTGAAGTATAAATTACTTTAACATTATTCCAGGTTTATCTTCACAGGAGGCTGTCTGACAAAAGATAGAAGATATACCTGATCTGGACGAATGGAAAAACAAACAGAAAAACAAAAAATTTCCTTCGGGTGTTTTTAAGTCATTCTATAATCTATATAAAATTATTTTCTCATGTAAATTTATTTTGTGATGTTGTGAAGTTTATGTTGAAAACAAAAAGATGAAGTGTAAAATGAACCATTTTGCTGTTTTTTTTTTTTTTTTTAAGTTGGAAATATTATGTAGGTGTACATTGTACTCTACTCACTCATGCTCTCGATTGTGCTTGAATGACGCCCTGTAGCGTAGTCGAGGATTCCGTCTGGTCTCACTGGTATCATTGAAATGGTGGTTGTTTGACAGTTCTGCCGGCAGCAATAGTGCCATCTCTGTAATAAAGTGAAAACATTATTTATTTAAGTAAAAATTGGCCACAAAAAAGGGTAGCGCAGTTATTTTAATAATTCTCTACTATTGTTATGATTATGAACCAACAACATTATTACAAAAAAAAACCCAATTAGCTTTATTCCCGTTATGAGAGCCCCTAATAAACAAGGTTGCCCTTATAAAATCTTTGCAGCTTGATTAAGGTGGCAATTTTCACAACCCATCTTCGTGATATTTGAATTTGTTGGAATATTAACTTAGTACATATGTAGGTACCATACATATCTACATAGGAAGGAGGAACGTGTGTTCGAATTAAATTATTTGGATTTTCTAGTTTTTGATTTTATTATAATCTTTTTTGAAAATCAAAGACAAGTCGAAAAATCGTATTTTCGCTTCAGAAATGTTTCACAAAATAAATACTTTGAACTATAATCACAGGGAAACCACAGTTGGTTAGTTTGGTTATGATCTTGAAAATTGTTGTTTCGGAAAAGAAAATAGATCTTACAAGAAAAATACAAAAATTTATTTAAAGTTAAAAAATTCAGTTCAGTAGCCCTTATATTGGTTAAGCCGACAGATTTGTTGCTATTATCTGAATGTAACATATATTTTTACTTACAAGGTACTTAAGGACAATGTTTTGGATTCGTGAAAAAATCTGACCTCAAGATTTTGATCTTGACTTGAAAGTGGATGTCTATCCTATGTCCGTTGAGTTACAGTCTAAACGGGTCGGGTGGGTAGATTTTCTTGAAACTTGGTGTATAGTGTTTTTTAGTCGCTTTTTTAGACTAAAAAATCGGTACCCACCATATTTTTTTTAAATTTAAAAAAAAACGTGGAAGATGCAAATAATCTTTTTTCTTTATTTCCACGTTTCTCCAAAACGATTCATTGATTTTTAGATTAAATTTTTATGCGAAAGCATCTTAAATTTATAAAAAGTATTCAGTCTTAAATTTTCAAAATCAAAAATATTTGAGAATTTAAAAAAAAATAGTTTTTGAAATTTAAATATTTCAATAACGGATCTACAAATGTAAAAAACAAAACAGTTTTCAACACTATTTATTCAATAGTCTGAACAAAAATTAATTTTATTTTCGTGACAAAAAAAACGTTTCCAAAGGTTTCAAATTTCTCGAAAACGGGATTTACAATTTTGAAAAAAAAAAAATTGATTGTCGTCGGCGACTTTTACCGAAAATAGACTTTTCAAATCATTCATTGGTTTCGTCGAAATCGTCTCGTCTCAGTATACCAAGTCATTCAATTTCTTTTTGGTCTCATCTTTTTTTGTGAACATGCTAGGAACAACAATATTAATTTAATAATTATCTCCATTATGAAATATTCCATTTATGTTTTAAAAACACAATTTTCGAATGCTTTTTATTTCTAGTAAGTCTCGGTTTAAAAACAACGCGAAATAATATGTGTATATTTTAAAGAGTGTGCCATCATCATACGGTTATGAAAAAAGCGACAGTTCAATGTATATTATTTTTTGAAAGTGTATACTTTTAAATTCAAAATAAAAGATTTTACGTGTTTACAGTGTTAATCCATATTGTTAATTTAAAAGTGATGTCTTTTAAAATAAATTTAAATTTATTTCAATTTATATTGTTTCCTTCAAATGAAAATTGAATTTTCTTAGATATTGATATTATAAAGTGGGCACTTTTAATGTGAAAGTACGCAATTCTAATTTTATTGTAAACGCTATAAAAGTATGGACTGTTAAATCTAATGATTGCTTTTTTTTCAATGAATGTGAAAGTTTTAAGTGTCGTTGAAATTGAAAAAAAATAAATTTTAAAGTGCTTTATTAAAAAACGAATTAAAATGTTCACGTGAAAACACATTTAAAATAAATGAGTTTAAATTTATTGCGAAATCGTTAACAAGACAAAATTAAAATACGAAATTTTTAATTTTAAAATGCTTTGCCATTAAAAAGAATTTTAATGTCTGCTTTAAAACACTTTTAATTTAAATGAGTTCGTTTTAAGTGCGAAATTGTTGAACTCGATATTTCAAATTTAAAGTTCTAATAGTAATTGCGTTTTTTAAACGACCTAGCACAATGACAAAGTTCTAGATCGTTTACGAAACATTTTTAAATTAAAAATTTAAATTACCTCAACACTATTTGTATACAATAATCTACAAAATTTAACTCAAATTTTTTTTCACGAAGATATACATAAAACAAAATCAAAAATATTCCAAATACTTTTTTTATAGAACCTTTCTCACCAAAAGTCACTTTGAAGATTATGACTCGATAGAAGATACAAATATACGAATTTAAAAAAAAAATGACGCAAATCGAATGATGTGCAGTGTAACTAATCCACCGAAAATTAAAACATCAAAATACATTTTAAAAAATTAACTTATGTATAAACTTTCCAGTTAAATGCAAATGTTATGACGTGAAAAAAATATATTTTTTGTTTTAGGTACCTTTATCTTTAACAAAGGTTGCTCCGTAAAATTAATGTTAAAATAGGTAATATAAAAGTTAAGATCGTAATTACCACACTCATGAGGTAGGTAGTTGTAGATGATACGGATGTAAGCATATGAATAGGTACGTATGTATGTACATACATACATTTTCGAAAACATAACTATTATGTCTTGAAGCGAAGGTTTAGCTGTAAAGTAAAATAGAGTATTGTATATGTTCGCTCCAACAACGCAACGTCAGAGCAACCAGAAAAAAAAAATAATATAGGTTTGTAATTTTGTAATCTGGCGTGCGTGGGTTTGGTCAAGGATAAATGAGTCATTATACTGGATGTAAAAAGGTGAGAAGGAAGTGGCTTTCGTAATTTCATGCACGGTAATGAGATTTTTTTCAGAGTTCTTTGGGGAGGAATTTTATTCACGCCAGGGATAACTTCAACATAATTCCGAAAGTTCTTTTGAAAGCGTCGAAGGGTATTTCAAAAGTATACCAAAGTGAAACGCTCGGTTAATGGCGTGCTATAAGCAGATTTTTATAAAACTTTGGTATACTAAATGAAAGGGAAAGGAAGGGAAACCAATTGGGAGCTTTGGTTCTCTACCTACTTTTTGCATTAACATAGTACCCTAACACACAAATATAAATTTGGTTCACTATACGTTACAGCAGCGTAGCGTATATCTTTGGTGAGATAAGCTTTTGATTTTTTGTTGGTATAAAGAGCAAAAAAATTATAAAACCTTTTGATGGTTTAATCGGTCTGGAAATCAATATGTTGGTAACATTTTTTTTTGTATATTTTACTTTGTTTTGTACTTTTATCAAAAGGCATTCCCGCGTATAAACTATACATTTTTTTGTTAATTATTTTGAGCACATACATGGAGTAGACTTAATAAATAGGGTGTCCTTAGTTTATAGGAAACTATTTGGGTAATTATGGGTGTATTATGAGAAAAAAAATCGTTATAGAAACTAGATCTATTTCCCTCCTTTAATTAATGATGGTTAAACACTTATACACTCTTTAATTGATTTTTAAATCAAGTCGTTTTGTCGAATTATATTAGAAATATTTGTTCTTAGATGTGTCCTCCTCTGCGGCCTACACGGCGTGAAACCCGTCTTTTACTCAAAATTCTATAAAAACAAATTTACTTACATTTTCGTTCAAACTGATATATTGAAAAATTTAGGTAATTAATATCAAGTGCTAATATTTCATCTAAATGGAATGAGTGGCAAAATACGATAATGTGTTGAAGGCCGAAAATCCTTTTTTTCCCAAATCGATTTGTTTACGCTAATAGTTTTGAATATATATTTTTCAAGGTAAGCATTTTTAAAAAAAGAAAATAAATAAAATAAAATAAATGAGTTCAATATTTATGAACTCAAACACAGAAAACTAGGTTAGACTTTTACTTTTTATAAAGATTTTAAGATTTTAGAAATCGTTTTAAAATTCATTGCACTCTTAAAAATGCAATAAAATTCAAAATATATTTTGTGTAGGTTAAATAAGAATAACAAAAGAAAAATTTGAAAAAATTATAACTTAAAAAAAAAGTTGAAAAAATCAACATTTTTTATAATTAAGTATTAATTTCGCTTTGATAATTCAATGTTTTTAGCATTTCTTAGTCGAAAGCAAGAATATTATTATTCAAAAGGTAAAAAAGACGGTTTCAAAAAATAAGGAAATTTGTATTATTATTTAGATAAAAACCTATCTATGGCAATAAAATCCACGACTGGATAGCACGATCTTGCTTCTATGTTGAAGTATGCATTTTGCATTTAAGAAATATATAAAAAAAAAGCATAAGATTCATTATATGAATTGCAAAAATAATCAAAAAATAGTCTGACCTAAAATATTAAGAAACCATCTTACGTAGGTATCATAAAAATAAGAATTTTCAAAATAAAAAAAACTGAAATCGTTAGAGTCGTTAGAGTCGTTTTTTCCAAAAAATTATTAAAACTAATTTTAAAAAAATTTTGTATGTATGTACAGTGGCTTACAGCTTATTTGATACAGCAATGTATCCCAAAATGTTGCAAAAATGCTTTTGAAATTTTAATATAGGTTCTTCAATATTCAAATTCAATGTTCAGAGAATAATTTTGCATTTAACGAATTTATGACCAAGAGTAGGTTATAATTTATAATATATATGTACATATGTATGTATAATTTCTTAACGTTTTTAAAAAAAAAAATTAATCTGAGAGTTCGAGGTACCGTTGATAATATCAAAACGTCAACTTTTTGATTGGCCGTAGCACAAAAAAAAAATGTCGAAATTCTAGGAACCGTTTTCAAGAAATTTGAGATTTTTGAAAGCGGATTCTTCTTAACATTTGTATAGGAGGTTCCAATAACAATGCTTTAAAAATATCATTCACAAGATTTTGATTTAAAACTTTCAATATTCAAATCCAGTCGAAAGTTTGATTTTCTACTTATAATACGGCCCTTAATGTAAGGTGGTGGGCTTGAAATCCTGAAAACCCTCAAGAAAAGCATACAAAATACGTTAAAACATTTCAAAATATTTTATTAGTCATATGTTCACATAAAAAGTAGTTCGTAACAATTGATTCAACCTTATTTCGTCCAAGGAAATGTATCCACCCTGTTGACAATTGGTATCTCATAGCAAACGTCTTTACAATTTGATTTAAAACTCAGAGCTCACGTAAATAAGATGATGGGCGATTAAATACTCCAGTTCCGTAAGCTTTGAAATTTAAAATTAAATTTAAAAGTTAATTTTTTTCGAATCCCCCCCAAAAAAAAAACTCAAAATAATACTACAAAAAAATATGCAGCTTTCATCATCTGTGAAAATTACTTTTAGTTTTTAATATTCTCTTCCTGCTTCTTAAACACTATCGATTAATCTTTCCGCTTCCAAGAAACATCAAAGTAGAATATGTTTTACTTTTCTTCTTTACACTTCCTTTAAGAGCTCAAGGGAGATGTTAGCAACAACTTATTTTCCCCGAGGTTTTTTTATCCTAATACTTTTTAAATAGAAACAATTTCCTCCTCCACTTTAGTCCAGGAGACACTTCACTTAATTTAAAAAAGGAATTTCCAATGCCTTTGTCCTATGTTTTGCAAGTGATATAATGCATATAAAAAGGGCATGTTGAGGATTCTTAATAAAATAAAATGAAAATGCATTTATTTGATTTTCTTTTCAGCTTGAGAAATTAAAACATTTTTTTGGAAATACTCAGGCTGCTTCTAAATTATATTTAAATTATTCAAACCAAGTTTTCAGTGCGAAATTAATGCTAACCTCAAGTTAACTCAGAAAACAAGTTGAGTTAATCATGGATAAGCTTAATTTTTTTTTGTTTCTTTTGAATCAATGAAATTGCAAAACTATGAAATTAACAATAAATTCCACAAAAATTGTTGCTTATTTTAAATGAATGTTTTGTTTAAAAAAACATTTTCCTTTTTATCAAAATCTTTTATTCCCTCAAGTCAAGTACCTACATACGACCCAATGGTAGACATTAATAAACTTTTACTAACTGGAAAAGGGTGTAGAAAACCGCATGTCCTTTCGGTATAGTCCCCAGGCTGACATAATTGAAAATGGGAATATAATAGCAAATACAAGTTTACTCACCTCGCAGAACTTTTCTGTCGTGATGGCCATGACAACGGAGCCCTTGACAACCACGTTTCTGCACTAACGATGGACAATGTTTGCCTCCATTTTGGGTCGGCTGCAGGATGCTTCGGCTACGAGTCATCATACCAATCCCACAGCTTTTGTCGCAATCGCTCCATTGGCCCCATTCGCTGACTTGACAATCTAGTACTAAAAAGAAGCAAAAAAAAAAGAAAGAGAAGGAACAAGGATAATTATTTTATTCGGCAAACTTTTTTCATCCCCCTTTTAACACAGGGAAATGCTTTATCCAAAGTAAAACTATTTTGGGAAAGAATGACAAAGAGTTAAACAGGAAAAGAGGATTCATTTTTTATCTGCTTACCGCCCACGCCAACAATAATAACAATGAAAAATAAGAATGTGTCTCAGAGTGTTTTTTCCAGTTAGGAACCTACCTATCTACTTACGAGTATATAGCAACCTTATATTATAAAGTACTGTTCGTTTGAACAAAAAATGCATTATTAATCTTTTTTGTGTGGAACGCAGGATATTATTTTTGAGTCTCTTTGAATTTAGAAAAGGAGATATTGCATTTTTATCTTGGGGTGTTTTTTTTTTAATAAATGTGCTTTTAAACGTAAGAGATTTTGTTCCTGCTGTATATTTTTCACATAAGCACAGTTTACCTCCATGTACAGTATACATAAAAGGTGCCAACCTTTTTGATTTTATAATAGAACTCTTTGATCAGGAAATCATTGGGAATATAATAATATTATTTGTTTAAAAATCGATTTTGTAGAATACGGTTATACAATAGATCGAAGCAAAAGAAATACAATTTTTTTGAACCATGAAAAATCAAATAGAAAAATAAAAAAGAAGTATTTAAAATTTAGAAAAAATTTAGTATAGGAATACCTACATTATGTATGTAAGTTGCATTTATAACCCCAAATACACTTTCATGTTGAAACGTTAGCTTTTTGACTTTAAGGATAAGACGTGCTCAAAAAAATGATAACTATAACAATTTTGCCTGTGTTTTGTATTAAACGAAATTAGTTGGCGAAAAGAATTTGGAATGCTCCTTTCGAGCACAAAAAACAGAAATAAAAAAATGATTGTTTGATTGTGCCTCATTTTATTAATTTTATTTATTTATTTTATTTTATTTATTTAATTTATTTAATTTATTTAATTTATTTAATTTATTTTATTTATTTTATTTATTTTATTTATTTTATTTATTTTATTTATTTTATTTATTTTATTTATTTTATTTATTTTATTTATTTTATTTATTTTATTTATTTTATTTATTTTATTTATTTTATTTATTTTATTTATTTTATTTATTTTATTTATTTTATTTATTTTATTTATTTTATTTATTTTATTTATTTTATTTATTTTATTTATTTTATTTATTTTATTTATTTTATTTATTTTATTTATTTTATTTATTTTATTTATTTTATTTATTTTATTTATTTTATTTATTTTATTTATTTTATTTATTTTATTTATTTTATTTATTTTATTTATTTTATTTATTTTATTTATTTTATTTATTTTATTTATTTTATTTATTTTATTTATTTTATTTATTTTATTTATTTTATTTATTTTATTTATTTTATTTATTTTATTTATTTTATTTATTTTATTTATTTTATTTATTTTATTTATTTAATTTATTTAATTTATTTTATTTATTTTATTTATTTTATTTATTTAATTTATTTAATTTATTTTATTTATTTTATTTATTTTATTTATTTTACTTATTTTATTTATTTTATTTATTTTATTTATTTTATTTATTTTATTTATTTTATTTATTTTATTTATTTTATTTATTTTATTTATTTTATTATTTTATTTATTTTATTTATTTTATTTATTTTATTTATTTTAATTATTTTATTTATTTTATTTATTTTTTATTTTATTTATTTTATTTATTTTATTTATTTTATTTATTTTATTTATTTTATTTGTTTTATTTTTATTTATTTTAATTTATTTTTTTATTTTATTTTATTATAATTTATTTAATTTTGTTCGAGATTAAGTCAACAAAAGATTTTTTCATGTCTACTAAAATTACACAAATGGAGTCAAAATATTTATTTTCCGTATTTTCGTCATCATATCTTTTTAAGTTCATGTTTTTCTTTACCCAGATAAACTTAAGTGTTTACGCCACAAGCAAAAGACAACTTTTACTTCAGTATTTATTCACACCATCCATCAGTCTCAAATAACAATTCTATAGAAAAACTTTAAGTACAATATAATAAAAGACCATAATACTTGAGAATTCACAACAGTCCTTGACTAATCCCTGCGAGTATCCTCGCACTTCGTAGCGTTTTTTTGTTTTTGTCATAAAACGTACGTGTCTGCAAATGATCCCATAGAGTCCAATATTTGGCATAAAATAATACCTAGTGTTTATAAATATTTTTTCTTTCTGTTCATTTGGAAAAAAATTAAATATTTATTACTATGCGCACAAAAATTGTGTTCCCTTTTCATAATTTTATTTTGAGCTTAGCAGTTTTCCGACACCGACGACGACGTTATCACCAAGCCATTTATTTTCACTACAGATATTATAAACAACAATCCCCCCTGGATGTCACTAACTTGTCCTTCCTTTCATCTTGAAGTGTTTTCTTCCACCACTCACTATCTCTTTGTTGTATTTAAAATAAATATTTTTTGATCCCCTGGCGGAAAAAGGTTTCCTTTAATGAATTTTCCCTGATACGTTTTCAGCACATTTATTCTCTCACAGCCTACCCTAATCCCTTAGGAAATTCAACCACACCACACAAAAAATTAAAAATGCAAATACCTCCCGTAAAATGTTTTTCAAAATCTCAAAAACTTAATTCAATTTTCTAAGTTCTCCTTTTGGAGGAGAGCATGTTTGATAATACCCTGGCGGTAAAACAAACATTGAACACCTTGAATTATAAATGAATTAAGGTGGATCAGGTGGCGGCGAAGCTGTGTGCTTCTGCTTGTGAAGGATAAAGCCTAATCAAGCTTTCGTTGTTATATTTTGGTTCCGTTGGCATTAGCCTTCACATAAATTTGCAAAAAAAAAAAAATATCCATGAGAGGATATAATTAAAAATTTAATAGCGAAATATTGAATAAGAAATTTAAACAAAACATGCTAACTAAAATGATGAAAATAGGTCACCCGTTCAAATGATTTACGTTGGTTATGCATATGAAGCATAAATTAAGGATAGCTGTTATCCTAGAATGCTCGGGTATTAGCGTTGCATTTCTAGTTTTACATTAAAGTGGCATGGAGGTAACTGGGAAATTCCACACCTGAGTGGTGACGACTCGGTGGCTGTGAACTAATTATGCAGAGGATGCGAGAAGCTAGGGATGGTTTGATGGCTTTATCATCGTAAGGGATATTCATTTATGTATGTGTGCCTGTGGGCTACGACTTCCATGTGTAGGCATAAATATTTGAATGCCGGAAAAATCTACCAGATCCTGGAGAATTTAAAATATTAACCCTTTAAGAGAAAAATAGGGGCTGAGCTAGATACGCATGGTGTTGAGTGTACGTTCTCAATTTGCAGGAAACTTTAAGAAAATGACAAATGAGAAACATAACACATCCATTACTGCTATTTGACACTTAGGAAAATGTAAGTGTGCGCAACCCTCGGAAGTGTGTGTTGAAGTGTTAATGTTGATTTTAATTTAATACCTTTTGTGAATTTTGTGTTCTCTTAACCTTTTGGGTTGTTCTTGTCTTCTAAAGAGATATGTCCTTTCTACTAGTGGTATATGTGCTGTGCATATGTAACTACATAACGAGGGTGGACCATGGTTTCCTTTTGTTTAAGCCTTTCACATGCTAATTAAGGTTCTAACTTTTTAAAAACGTTATTTGTACCAAAGTGTTTAAATTGACTTTTTGACATCACTGGCGTCAGTTTTATTTCACAATGTAAGTTTTAGAGTTTCTATTTCCAGGAAGCCTGCAACTAATTAAAGAAAATAAGTGATTCAAAAATTTACTTTTTTTCATATTTTTTTTACTACTACTACCACTTGTTCAAATCTGGTTATATTCAATTCAATTATTATAAGCAATTCAATAAGCTTTTAAAGTTTTCTTAATCATGGAAAAAATTATTATTTCATAAAAGAATATTACTAATAACATTTTAAAACGTTTTGAACAAGGTTTTCATCAAAATCGGCTAAGCAGTTAACAATAAATTCATAAAAAAAAGTGGTTTAACATAAACATTTTCAAAACCCCTTTGGAGATTGTAAAACAAAAATACGTTAGACACCAAGATTATATTTTGAAATAATATTAATAAATTGAATTGTTGTCCGAAAAGTGAGATAAGAGAATACGTTTCAAATCATTTTGATCCAATTTTTCCCGAATATTGTGTTTTCATGTATATCTACATTATGTACAATGTCCTATTTTTTAAACGGAAAAAATTTTGATTGAATATCCAACAGAACGATAATTTTTTTTTAATTCATTTATGTACCTACATTTTTTGATTTTTATACTCAAATGAATAATTTAAAATAATTTTTTATTAATTTATTAAACTTCAAGCTTATACAGAAAGTAGGTAATTTTGATAACCATTTTTGAAAAATAAATTGAATTTCTTTTTTTATTTTTTATTTAAAAAACAAAAATTCGTTTGAATCCTTTTTATTGAAAAAAATATACCTTATTGTGAAAGAATGATGTTTTTGATCTTTTATTAACTTTTGAAAATTATAAATTTTTTTCTG